>LNAC01000004.1:7912948-7937160 GCA_002007465.1 Ailurus styani | reverse complement strand
AAAAAAAAAAAAAAAAAAAAAACATATATTCATGCAGCTTCTTTGCAAAGAAAATGACAAATATTTCAATAGACATAAAAAAAACTGGTCACCGACTAGAAGCATATAAAAATCAATCAACAATTCAGTTTTCTTAGAAAACACTAACACACTTTAATGTATTTAATGCATTAAAATAAATTTCATGTTTTATTAGCAAATTGAAATAGGAACATCTCTCAACAAATATAATAATGCATTTATATTATACCATTTATCCTCCCAGAGTTATTTCAACTCTTAGTCGTAATTAGTCCATATGGTGAAGCTAGAGACTTTTAAATTATGCGTTTCTTTTATTTAGAGACAATGTCAGAGAATTTCAAAGTCCAAAACATACATAAAAGGGATAAACTTGCTTCCCTCAAAAAATCTTTAAAAGTAGTAACAAGGTTTCTTTCTTTCCTTCTTTTTTAAGTCGGCTTCATGCCCAACGTGGAGCCTAACACAGGGCTTGAACTCACTACCCTGAGATCAAGATTCAGATGCTTAACAGACTGAGTGACCCAGGTGCCCCAAGGTATCTTTCACTCAGTCCCTTATTTAAACAATATCTACTAGGGCGCCTGGGAGGCTCAGTCAGTTAAGTGTTCAACTCTTGATTTCGGCTCAGATCATGATCTTAGGGTTATTATCTCAGGGCTTTAATATCAAGTCCAGAGTAGGGCTCTGCACTCAACAGGGAGTCTGTTTCTCTGCCTCCCTCTGTCTGTCTTTCTCTCTCTCTCTCTCTCTCAAATAATTCAATCTGAAAAAACATATTTACTGAAAATTTATACTGAAGATGATATNTAATATCAAGTCCAGAGTAGGGCTCTGCACTCAACAGGGAGTCTGTTTCTCTGCCTCCCTCTCTCTGTCTCTCTCTCTCTCTCTGTCTCTCTCTCTGTCTCTCTCAAATAATTCAATCTTAAAAAACATATTTACTGAAAATTTATACTGAAGATGATATACAATATGAGTGAACAAGACAGAACTAACTTGTGCCCTGATGTTGCTTACACACTATCAGGAAAGACAGATATTGGGGAAAATATAACTGTACATATAATGAGAAATTTTTTTTAAGACTTTATTTATTTGAGAGAGGAAGGGAAAGAGAGAGCATGAACAGGGGGAGGAGAGGGAGAGCAGACTACCCACTGTTCAGGGAACCTGATGTGGGGCTCCACCCCAGGACAGTGGGATCATGACCTGAGCTGAGGGCAGATGCTTAAGCGACTGAGCCACCCAGATGACCCTATAATGATAAATTTTTTTTAAAGACTGCTGTGGTGGCTTGTTATAAGAGAACTTTAACTAGTATAAAAAATAAAGGGGACCTTTTCTAAGGAAATAATTTTTTTAGTATTACTTTTATTTTTATTTTTTATTTATTTTTTTAAATTAACATATAATGTATTATTTGCCCCAGGGGTACAAGTCTGTGAATTATCAGGCTTACACATAAGGAAATAATGTTTAAGCTACAACTTGAAAGATATGGTAGTTTACTGAGAAAAAGCAATATGGTGTACAGAGATTCGAAGGTATGACTACATGGCATTTGAAGAACTGAATAGATTGATAAGGATGAAAAGTAAAAAAAAAAAAAAANGAAAAAAAAAAAAAAAAAAAAAACAGAAGAAGAGACAACAGATGCAACTGAAGAAGAAATGAGACCATAAAGAAACCTACTGGGCACGGTAAGCTTTGCAATGGAAAACAACTAAAATTGGCTGGGACACAGAAAATCTGCATGTAAATTGACATATTAATATATGCATAGTTTTGAAGTGGATACTGGAAAAAGAGTTAAAAAGCTGTTACTCCAGCTCAGGCAAAAGACGATGATAGGGAAACAAAGCTCATCTCTGAGAATGAAAGGAAGTGAATGAATTATATTTAAAAGTTTAATGGACAGGATTTGGTGTCCGAAAGTAAGGGGGTTGGGGGAAGGCAGGCAAAATAATTGCAGAATTACGGTTTGAAGAGCAGTGTGATGCCCAGGTGGATCTAGAAGAAAGGATAGAGTTCTATGAAACAGTTATAGGTCTTCTAAAAAAGAAAAGATTCCTTACCTGACTTAATATAGTTTTAGATTAATTGTTAAATCAAAGTTCCTGTTTAAGGAGCTCAAGCCTTTCCTGAAAACTGAAAGATCTCTGGAAACCTATCCAACGATTTCAAATGAAGGGTGAAAGAAGTGATGCTTTTGCATTTAAATGTAGAATTGGGTTAATCATCAGTAAAAACAGGGAACTGTTATAAAATATTTACTAAAGATGAAAAGGAATAATATAATATTTAATTAGGTTTTGCCAAATCATCATTTTCTTATAAAACTTACATAAATCCTGTTCCAATAATACAGAATCAATGCAGAGGAAAGACAAATGATAATCAAGGTGAACTCTAAAATAACGCACTAAAAGGCAGATATATCTGCTCAAATTAAGCAGATATCCTTAATATAAGTGTTCTGGCGACATGAAACGACCAACCCACAATGAGCAGGAATGGACATGCGTGAAACTTTGAGGCATACAGGAGGATGATTCAGCATTTGAAGTAAGGGATGGAGCTGGATGCAACCCAGAGGACAGAATGGCCTAGCTGTCCTTGTCTAGGGAAGAAGTGAGAAGGTACTATCGTTAAATCCACAGCACAGTTAGAGGTGGATGCTTCCAAGCATTGTGCAAGGACACCTCTATGGGTCGTCCTTGTCCTGAATATATTCTTCTATACTTGAATGGGAATTTCAAGCTATAAAATGGCAGCGTTGCCTGAAAGCCAACAATTTCTACAAGTTGGTCAGATTTTCCTGAGAACAGTAATTGCACAGTTACATAATGATTTCATTTTCTAGTATTTTATTTTTAAAATATGCAAAAACCTGAGGTGCCAGTTAATTGTCCAGTCTTCATTTTGGCTCAGGTTGTGATCTCACGGGGTCGTGAGATCAAGCCCCATGTTGGGCTCCAAACTCAATGTGGGGTCTGCTTGAGACTGTCTCTCTCTCTCTCTCTCCCTGTGCCTCAGCCCCTCTGCCCACGTGTGTATGCTCTCTCTCTCTTGAAATAAAAAAAAAAATAGAATCTTTAAAAAAATATGCAAAAAACTGACATCAAAGGTTCTATTTTTAAAGAAGTTCCTTAATTCTAGGTCGTGGAAACTGAGGAGGAAGAAGCTGTAAATAAATGCCCTAACACTGAAAGGAAAGTCCCAGAAAGGCAGCAGGTTTTCTCTGTTTTGTTTCCTACCAAACTCACAGTGCCTAGAATATTGCCAGGCACAGGGTGGTTGCAGTGTTTGCAGAATGAATAAGTGAACGAACAAATGGACATAATCTCAGAGCAGGACTAGTAGCACAGGCACACACTGAAACCAGCAATTCCAGGAATTCACAGCACCCGCCTAGGAAGGCTGTAATAATGCTCGCAGGTGCCACCATCTATGGTCTACTTAAGGGCTTGAAGCGGAAGAATCAAGGCCAAGTGTAAGGAGCCAGATCATCAACTACATTCTGATGAATTGCATATTGCTTTTGAAAATATCAGCAATATGCGTTATTAATAATGTTTCTTAAGAAGTATTGTGAGAAAATGAATACGTGGCAAAAATGACCAATATTCAGTCAGAAGGACCTGAGCTGAACAGTGTCTTCAGTGCTATGTTTGCTGAATGCCTGGGGGCAAGCCACTAAACTGTTCTGGACCTCAGTTTCCTTATCTGCACAATGAGAAGTAAGGTAAGTTTTTATATAGGGAGTTATTTTTAAGAAGAAAATGACTTACTGCATACAACATAGGAAAGCACCCATTACACCAGTACCAGTGATACAGCAGGCACTAAATAAGTGGAGTTTTAAAATACATGTTAAGTAACAGATACATTTTCCTCTTTATTCCCACATCATACCAATCCATCATACCTACTTGTCACTGAAGCAGCTTGATTCTGTACTACCAAAAACACGGATGAACTAACAATTCTGCAAACTGGAAAGAACAGAGGAATCCAAAAGATTCTGAGCTTCCATAGTATCACAGAGGGGGAAAAAAAATTGCCCAACACCTCCTTAACACAGACCCAAAGGGTTTGTTTGCAATGAAATACAAAGAGTATGACTAGAAATCTGTTAGGCGTGGGAAGAATTTGTTAAATAGCCAAATAACACTATATCTAGGTTTGGCAATTGAAAGAAACAAGCCAGTGTTACAAAACTAAGAATCTATAATAGAACCTTGGAATAATAACAATGCCACTATTTGGCAACTTCCAAAGCTCAGGAGATAGAAAAAGCCGTTATGCCTTACTACACAGAGAGACACATGCATCCAGCTCTCTTTTTCCATAATAAATATCCAGTCATTATAAAAGCCTGACAAACCAGGGTGCCATTGGCTACTTTTTAAACTGGATTCAATTTGTGTCTGAAACGAGGAGTGGGGTATAAATAAAAAGGTACATTCTTTACTCCTTAGCATTCAAACACTTCTTTTTAACCCATTTTTGAGATATACTTGACAAGTAACATAAGTTTAAGGTGTACACAAACTATTTTTTTTAAGATTTTACTTATTCATTTGACAGAGAGAGACACAGTGAGAGAGGGAACACAAGCAGGGGGAGTGGGAGAGGGAGAAGCAGGCTTCCCACTGAGCAGAGAGCCCTATGCAGGGCTCAATCCCAGTACCCTGGGATCGTGACCAGAGCCGAAGGCAGACCCTTAACGACTGAGCCACCCACGCACCCCTATTTCTCACGTTTTAAATATACAGTGGTATTTTAGGTTGAAATAGTTCTCATTTTTGTTTTGGCCTAGTTGAAATGTTAAAGGAATACGATCAAGTTTTTTCATTCACTTGATTTCTGCTTGACTCTCCTCTATTCAAGCAATCTCTCCCCCATCCCTCTGCTGTTTTATATGAATTGCACTCTGCTTATTGTACTGTTCTATCAGTGCTATATAGTCCGTCTTCAGTTAGAGTGGGGGAATGGTGCCACACACGGAAAAAAGGGCAGCTCTGATAGCTGAGTTCCTTCATTCTCATCTGCTAATCACCTGATCACAGGTTTTTCTCCAATCCACACTCACACCCTCACTGTCTGGGCCACAGGAGATACAAGGGGGTCCGCATGTGTGAATACCTGATTGGTCCTCTGCTATATCCCAGTGAAGCAACTAGGTACTTACCCCTGGATGCACAGCTTCCGCAAGAACGTGGAACCTGCCGTTTCTGAGGATGGAGCGTTTCTGGTATCACACCCACCCCTGTTAGCAATCCTCCACTGTGCATAGCTTGAGCTGCGGTTTTCAAATCTGATAAATCAAATCTGACGCTGTATCCTTTTCTGAATTTCTCATACTTTTTGACTTACAGAGGGTTCTCTGACTATTTTCCAGCATAGTTCTGAATGGAATTATATACATTCGTTTTTTTGTTCTATCCAGGAATTTGAGGTCATAAGTGGGATATTACTATGTGTGCTTGGTTTACCATAAGGAATACCAAATCTATAACTTTTTCCTCAAAATATAATTTAATGTCAAGTATAGGTTTAAATTATAAAAGGGGGTATCAAAAGCTCTTTTAATAATCTCATTACCCTGAAAACTTACTATTACTGTGCGTTAGTGTTAACTTAGGGCTCAGAACTGTCTCAAAATGCTATTTTCATACTTTCTAATTAAACAAAATAAGAGGTCTATGTGGGAATCTCTTTGTAATGCTACATACTAGAAAACATGTAAATAAAACTATAAAACTGAACATTAGGTGGAACAATAGAGTTAAGGGATTTGAAATGAATGAAAGATGGGGAGAGCGGGAGATATAAAAGTGTGGGAGATGAAATACGTAACGTGTCTAGCATAGAGCTGAATGTCACATTGTCTCACAAGATGACAAGGGAACACTGACTAGGTAGCTTGATATTTTAGGATTAAAAGACTTTCTCTTCTGTTAATACATGTCTTTTTCTTGCAGTAGAGTGGATAAAATAAGGACTGGACTCAGGTTCTAATCCCGTCTCTGCCACTTGATCTTCGGCAAGTTTACTTTATCACTTTGTGTTTAAGCTTTCCCATCTGTACACTGAGTTCTTTACCTAAAAATTTCTGTATGAGGATTTAATCAGTTGTATAGACAGCTTACAACAGTGCCCGACACAGACTATATAACATCTAAGCGATGCCCTTTATTATTATTATTAATGCTGCTGAAGATCCTGTAGCAGATTTTTGTTAACTTAGAGGAGTTTAGAAAACTCCACTTAAGAATGGGGGAAAAGGCCTCTAAGTTCCAAGCAAACATACTGTGTAATAGAATTCCAGGCCTACAGTATTAACTGAGTCAAATTTTTCATTGGACAAATCATCTAAAATATTCTCAGGATAATCTAACTAAATAATATAAAAGATACAAACTTGCTTTGAAAAAGTCAAAATCCTCCTGAAATGAATGAAATATAAGTTTATATTCTTTTTCTAATTACCTATATTTTCTTGTAAAATAATTAACCAAGAAACTTATCTCTAGTATATCTATTACGAAGTATATTCAAAACTATTTTTAGTTTTTTATTGTTTAAAAACTTTTTTTATTATTAACATGAAATATATTGTTTCAGGGGTAACATGTAATGTATTTGTTTCAGGGGTACAGGTCTGTGATTCATAGGTCTTCCGTAATACACAGCGCTCCCCACAACACATACCCTCCCCAATGTCCATCTCGCAGCCACCCCATCCCTCCCGCCCCCCTCCCCTCCAGCAACCCTCAGTTCGTTTCCTGAGGCTGAGTCTCAAATAGTTTGTCTCCCTCTCTGGTTTTGTCTTGTTTCATTTTTTTCCTCTCTTCCCCTATGTTCCTCTGCCTTGTTTCTCAAATTCCACGTATTAGTGATCATATGATAATCATCTCCCTCTGACTGACTTATTTCACTTCAAAATTATTTTCAAAGAAAGGTCTGCTTAATTTATAGTCATTAGCAAGTCAAAGTATAACTGAATTTTAAACCATCCTTAAATAGCAAAATTTTTATTTTTCATCCCAGGTTAGAATTAGCAAATAATTGTACTGATGAGTCAAGGCAAACAATGCTATTGAAGCAATTATCAAAATTTGAAAGAAAAGACTACTTCCCACATAAATGTCAAATAATTTTCCTTTCTGCAGGTACTAGCCAGCATTCGGCCTTTTATTAAAATTATTATGCAACATTAATTACTCTGTGTTATCTATTGGTAACTCCAAAAACTGTAAATAGCCTAAAGATGGCTTGAGAGTTTTAATTGCATCTTCATATCATCCAGGATGTGTTAATAGAATAGTTGTTTAATATTCTGAAACTGGGGGGGAGGGGGGGAGAAAAGAACATGCAAATATGTTCCATTCTCACAGCACGACCTTCGGATATAATAAAGTGGATTTAATATTAAAGCTCTAACTTTGCATTCCAGAAATCTAAATACCACTTCGGTCTTACAGAAATTAGTAAAATCTGCACAGAAATGTTGTCTAATCTCCTTCCATAAGGTAACGTGGGATTACTGATGACGACTTTCATAAAAGGATCTATTCCTATGTTTTATTAAATTGCTCTTCATTCAGATGGCTTTCAAAATCAAGTGAAAAATGCTCCTAATGTGCATTTTTTTCTACTTTTCGTTCAAAAGTAGTAATTCTTCCTCTGACTTATCAAATGACTACTTAACCAAGCTGAGGATGGACAATCCATATCCCCATATATATTTCAAGGTATTTTATGGGTTACCTGGCTCAGGTGGTAGGACGCTTTACTCACTCACAACTCTTTTTCCTCCTAAGTCAAAAGATACTCAATCCTTGAAATCAATTACTTATTTTTAGAAATACTAATCCTATAAAATTGATATTTCGGGTATATTTTATGTGCTAGAACTTACCTAAACAACACATTTTTTTCCTGATTATAAAAGCAGTATATGCTCATTAGGCGCATTATAATTTAAAATAAGTTTAAAAAAAAAATTAAAGTCACCCAGAAAGCCACTCCTAACACTGAAATCCATCTGCTTTGAGTATTTCATATTAAAGGTTGCAGATATATAGTACTGACTATCGATATAGCTGTGTGTCCCCGTTTTGTCCTTTCCACTTCCGTTCTGCTTGCATTTTATAATGGTTTTTTCCTATGTCACTAAATATTCTTTTTTTAATGGAAGTACAACTCAATGCTATATTACTTTCAGGTGTACAACCTAGTGATTTGACATTTATATACATTATGAAAAGCTCACCATGATAATAAGTGTAGTTATCATCTGTCACTATACAAAGTTATTACAGTACTATTGACTATATTCCCTGTTCTGTCTTTATATCTAAGTGATTTATTTTTTTATAACTGGAAGTTCGTACTTCTTAATCCCCTTCACTTATTTTGCCCACGACCCATATCCCCCTCCCCTCTAGCAACCACCAGTTTGTTTTCTGTTTATGCATCTGTTTCTGTTTTATTTTGTTTATTCATTTGTTTTGCTTTTTAGATTCCACATACAAGTGAAATCATAAGGTATTTGTCTTTCCCTGTCTTATTTCACTTACCATAATACCCTCCAGGTCCATCGTGTTGTCACAAATAGCAAATAAATATTATTTCTAAATGTCATTACTTCACTCTGCATAATATTCTTTTGTTGGATATAGTAATAATATAAACAATTCTTTTCAAAGTATACTCAACAATTTCAGGTACCATTTATGTGTTCATATTTCCCTACTCAACAGCACCTGGTCCCATATAGAAAACTGCTTCTTAAACATACTCATTCAGAAGCACCAGAGCAATCGAAACTGAAAATATACAAACTGAATCCATTATTTTGTTCCCAGGTCTCTGTCTCTGTGTCCATCTGTCTTTGTCTCCCTGTCTCTCTCTCTCTCTCTCTCTCTCATTTCCAATCTCAGCACCTACAACCATCGTCCACAGTCTCAGAAGCTAGCACCCTGGGCCATCATATTTGATTGCTCTTATCATCTTTTGTCCTGTAATTCACACGAAATCAATTCCCATTTTCAACACTCCAGAATTACATTTATTTCCCTTCATTCCCACCAGCATCTCCTTCGCCAAGCCTCTGTCATTTCAAACCCAGGTTACTGCACAGTTGCCTAGCTAGCTTTTCTTTCTCCAGCATTGCTCAAACATTTCTCACCTCCATGCTGCACCAAAAGTTTCCGTAAAACAGAAATGTGATGTGGTCGTTCACCTGATTCATTCCTTCCGGCACCCCACTAACATTCAGGATAATGTCAGAGTCCCTACATGCTCCCTTTTCATGTGTCTCATTAACCCGCTCACTATCATCTCTCCTGTCCACACCACATCCAACCCCGAGTAATTTTTGCTCCAGCTGGACTGAGCTGCCTTCAGTTCTTCTAATAAATTATGCACCTTCATAAATGCTTGCAGGGTCCACCAAACATCCTCTTCCTTCAGACTGAACATTCACCCTTAATTTAGACATTATTTTCATGAAGTAGCCCTCTCTAGCATACCTGTATCCTGTACCCTTCTAGAGTGGGTAAAATAGCATGTCTACAAAATTCTTGTTCACTCAGAACTTCAGCATTGACCTTATTTGGAAATAGGATCTTTACAGATGTAATCAGAGATAAAAATCATTCTGGATTTAGGATGGACCCTAAATCCAGTGACTGGTAGATTTATAAGAAGAGGAGAGGAGAGGACAAACCCAGAGACACACAGCGAGGAAGGCCATGTGAAGAAGATGGAGCTAAGAATTTATTTATGCTGCCCCAGGTCCAGGGACACTAGCAGCCATCAGAAGCTAGAAGAAACAAAGAAGAATCCTCCTCTAGATTCTATGACCCTACTGACACCTTGATCTCAGACTTCTAATCTCTAGAATTTTTCTTGTTTTAAGCTGCCCAGTTTGTGGTTTTTTGTTATAGTAGCCCTAGGAAACTCACCCACCTCTTATCTTAAAATTATTGCAATATATGAATTATTGCATTTCAGTTCTCGCTAGACCCTAAACTCCATGCAAACCAAGGACCAATTCTTCCACAGTTTCATGTTCACTGGTAAGTATAGCAACTGACATATGACAGGCAATTAATAAATATATGCATAGGACACCTGGGCGGCTCAGTCAGTTAAGCGGCTGCCTTCGGCTCAGGTCATGATCCCAGGGTCCTGGAATTGAGTCCCACATCAGGCTCCTTGCTCAGTGGGGACCCTGCTTCTCCCTCTGCCTGCTGCTTCCCCTGCTTGTACTCGCTTGCTCTCTCTCACAAATAAATAAGTAAAATCTTAAAAAAATAGATGCATAAAAGAATAAGTAAATTTCTCATAATAGTAGATATCTACTGAAACCTGAGTAATGCTATTATTTTATCTATGTTAATTTTCCTTGCAAACCTTTATTATTTGAGATATTATTGCGATTGGAGTTTGCTGGTTTTCAAATGACAGCTCTGAAGAAGGGCTTTAGGAAACATCTATTGCTTTTACTGCCCCGTATCTATTCCCCATCCTGGTCTCAAAACGAAGTTCCTTTTGAGAACCCATCCTCTCCATAAGCACACAGTCTCCAGAGAATTGTTAATCAAGTGCCCCGGTAGCTGGCAGAGGGCAAATAATTCAAACTCAGCCATGCAGACTCCCTTTGTGAGTGTGGGAGGAACAGCACTGCAACACAGGATTGGTCCAGAATTAGCAGCAGCGCAGTCCCCTCCGGTCTCCCCCACTTCCTGTGTTCTAGGGCCCCAGGAGAAGTTGCGACTCCTCTCTTTCCTGAAAACTGTTTTGGCTGATTATCTTCTGATTCTCCAAACTAACTCCTATCCTTTCAGCAGACTGCCTTTTTTGCTTAAAGTACCCAGAACTAGTTTCTATTACTTGCAATCTAAAACAGTAATGGCCAGAGAGAGACTCTTCAAATGTAGATGTGATTACCACCAAGGACAGATTGCTTGCATAAATCCGCATTCTTCACAGAAGATCACCTGATCAAAAAGGTTCCAGCCTGGATTGTCCTGCCTGATGAACCATGCAATTTATAACTCATGATTTGCCAACTTCCTTCTCCGAGATGGCCATTTCCATTTCTTCATGTATTGCATGTATTAATGTAAATCCTATTCTTCTCCCTCACTTATTTCTATCTTTATGGATAAAAATTATCCTTTTAAAAATTTTTATTTTTCACTGAGCTGGATTTTTTCAATGTAAATCATGCTCTAAAAAGCAAATTAAAATATTTTATAAAAAATGTTACCTCTAAACAAGTAAAGGCTTTGGTATAATATAGGATACCCTTAAAACAGGAATTATTAGTTTACATTAAAAGGCCCATAGTTCACCACTTTACAACATAGGGACCAACGTATTTGATAACCACTTTGCTAGGTTTCACTGTTTCGTCCAAATAACAATTTATAAAGAAGTCATTCATTATAATTATGTATTACATAAATGTACAGGGCATTTTTTCCTTTAAATCTTTTCATTAAATGAAAACTAATATTAATACATGGATAAAGATTAATTTGAACATCATTAATTATTGGAGCAGAAGTATTATTTACATATATAGATATACTGAACATAAATTTTAAATTGTACAGCCAAAGGTCAGTGACAGCAAATGGTTTTCTTCAATTTCTTCAATGGCTTAAAGGTTATTTTCTTTTGTATTTAAATTCTGATAAAGCATAACACATCTCCTGAATAGGATTTGAGTTAGCGCTCTGCTGAAGGATCTCCCTAGAGACTCTCTTCAGACAAGAGGGCTTGAGTCTTATTACAACCGAAAGGGGCAGAAGAAATTATACTTCTAGTTCTCTCCTGCTACTTTCTTAACATTGCATTACATTCCTGTCATCTTCATTCTACACCTCACTGTCTTAAATGACAACATTCTATTCCTCATACTTTCTACCTAATAGATTGTAAATGTCCATGAGGATGTATCTTTTAATACTCCTAAAAGCTTAAAACCACATCATACTCGGAGTTGAATCTAAAGTTCATTTATGATCTCAATAACTAAACTTTTCCTTTCTGTCACACATTTTTGACTTTCTACTTCTGCACATTTACACTGAACAGGCACTTGCCCTTACCTACCCTTAAATTTCCCATTTTTTTAAAAGATTTTTTATTTTATTTATTTCACAGAGGGAGAGAGATCACAAGGAGGCAGAGAAGCAGGCAGAGAGAGGGGGAAGCAGGCTCCCCGCTGAGCAGGGAGCCCAATGCGGGCCTTGATCCCAGGACCCTGAGATCATGACCTGAGCCGAAAACAGAGGCCTTAACCCACTGAGCCACCCAGGCGCCCTAAATTTCCCATTCTTGCCACATGATGAGTCCATCATTTCCTTTTCTCTTTCATTTGTTTCATCATAGGCTAACCGGTAAGGTTAGCCATTTTATTGATGTTAGGCCTCTTCTGTCTTCAACTCTTTCTTCTGTAACATTAGTTCACACAGATGAAAACCTATTCTGTCCTGGTCATGATATTAGACATTCTGCTCATTGCAAAAACAAACAAACAAAACCTGTTTGATTACTAGAGAAAGAGAACCCCAGACAAAGGAGAGCAAAAATGAAAGAATACAATATATTTGGACAATTTTATATAATTTCATTGACCTACATTAAGGAATGATTAAAGATAAAACCTGAAATGTATAAAGTCAAGATCCAGATTGCAAGGGTCTTCTATTTCTTGAGAATGTTACAAAAAGGGAGCAGCAAAATCCTATTTGGGTTTTCAAAAGCCTCTTTGCAGGGAAAGGTTTGACATGGAAAAGCTCAAAAACAGCCTAACAGCTTAGCAGCTATTTGGCTAGTTTTGAAGAAGTAATAGAAGACAGTAGTCAGTAGAAGAGAAATTGCAAAGAGAGATGAGCAAGAAAAATTTAAGGAACAGAGTGAAAAAGACTGGTTAACCAATTACAGGTTATGGGTATTAATAAAAAAAAGAATTCAAATTGACTCTAAGTTTCCCAACCTGACTATCCAAATGGATAGTAATTCTAATCAGAGAGGTAGGATACTTTAAAGAATGTGAGTAATTATAATCTGTAATTATAACCCAACCTGTAGTGTTGGGTCCATCTATACAAATATACCAAACAAATGGAGGTATCTAGAAATCTGAGGGAACAGGCAGCCTCTAAGATGGCTTTCAATAATCTCTGCCTCCTGGTATTGATGCTCTCTTGGGATCCCCTGCCCTTTGAATGTGGGCTGGACCTATAACTCACTTCTACAACACTGAAGATGGCAGAAGGGTGATATATTAGTTTTCTGTGGCTGTCATAACAAATAACCACAAACCGGGTGACTTAAAACAACAGAAATTTATTCTGTCACAGTTTTGGAGGCCAGAACTGAAATCAAGGTGTCAGGAAGGCAACACTGCCTCTAAAGGCTCATAAGGGATTTTGTTCCTTGCCTCTTCTAGGTTCTGGTGGCTCTAGGTGGTCCTTGACTTGTGATGGCATCACATGAGTCCTTGCCTCTGTCTTCACAGGGTCTTCCCCTCTCATAAGGACACAAGTCATTAGACTATTAGACCTCATCTAGTTAATCCAGGATGTTGGCACTCAAAACCCTTAGCTGAGTTACACCTTCAAAGACTCTTTCCAAATGTCACATTCACCAGTAGCACAGGTTAGGACTTGAACATATGTTTTTGGGGCCCATCACTCAACTCACTACACATGGAATGACACCTCCTACATTTGGTTGTAAAGGAATGTTGTTTCCACAGACATGCTCACTTTTGCTCCCTCTTCGACTGCTTGTCCCAGGGAAAACTAACTTCCATATCATTAGGCAGCCCTACGGAGAGAGCCCCTCCACCCCCATGGCTGAGTCTGGAAGTGGACTCTTCAGCCTCAAGTGAACTCTGAAATGACTGTAGCTCTAGCTGACAGCATGACAGCAGCATCATGAGAGACCTTGAGCCAGAGGTACCAGCTAAACTGCGTCCAGAAACCGTAAGATACTCCATAAGCACTATTTCAAGCTGCTAAGTTCTGAAGTGATTTATCATACAACAATAGAAAACCAATATGGTGCTCACAAAAATGTCAAGGCTAGGTCAACAATAATTAAGACAAGCTATGGAAACAACTCAGTTTAGCATTTAAGAAATATTTATAGAGTATCCTCTATAAAACTAACATTGTGGTAGCTTTTATTTAGATCTAAGTTTACATCTGTAATGATAAATGATAAGCCAATCCTCAAGAATCTTAGAGCCTCAGGGAATGATAGACAAGACCACAATGCACGGTATGACAGAGGAATGTAAGCTGGGTTACGGTACATAGCACATGGAAGAAAGATCTTGTCCAGGTTCCAAAAGTCAGAGAAGATTTCCAGAAGAAGTTGAATTCTTAACTTCCACAAACTGACCTACCTATAACTATATATTATCAAAGTTCCCTTCCTTTCAACAATGCAAAATTTAAGACACCTCTAAGTAGTAAGCACACTTTTCCTGTCCATTACACTAAGATTCCTATAATAAATTTATCTTAAGCTTTTTAGGGCAAGAACATATATCCACTTCTACTGCCACTGACAGGGCTAAAGCTAAATTATATATACAGTGGTTACTAATCTTTACTTCATATTTCATGTTTTGTTTGGTGTAACTTGTTTTTACCCTTATTGTACTTTTTACTTTCATTTTAAGGAAACTCAAACCACTTTTAATAGGAAATAAATGAATCCTCAATTATGTAAGGAATTGTAATGAAAGCTATAAATAAAACACAGTGAGAGGACAGAAAAATCCCCAGTGTTCAAAACCAAACCTGTAATTTTACCAACAAAAAAACCCTCACTTTTGCCTTATTTTCCCCATTTTCATTAATTCCATCAACATGCCCCTCTTGCCTAATGTAAAAGATCGTCCCCTTAACCTACCAGCACTTATACCACTGCCTTGGTTTTCATTTACATTAATCTCACCCTAGATAAAATTTCCATTGCTTCTTGTTTGAATTATTCCAACGTTTACAAACATTGCTTCCTAGGTAACCTTGATCAGACTTAATGTCTTTGAGAAAAGCCCACCAGTTGATAATCTAGTACCTTCGTCTCAACATAATTTGTTACCAACTAGTCTGATTCAACTGGGGGAGCATGAGTGACTCAGTCAGTTAAGTGTCTGCCTTCAGCTCAGGTCATGATCTCAGAGTCCTCGGCTCGAGCTCCGCATCATGATCCCTGATCAGCCAGAAGTCTGCTTCTTCCTCTCCTTCTGCCCCTCCCCCCCAATAAATAAACCTTTTTTAAAAATGTGACTCAATTCTTACACTATCATGGTGTATAAGATTCATTTGTTGGTCATGCATGTCTCATCCCCTACACTACAAGTTCCTCAGGAATGAGGATTATGTCTTCATCTTTTTTTCTACAGTTCCTCAAGTTCTTCAAGTACCTGACAAACAGCAAGTTTTTAACAAATGCTGATGAAAATGAAAGGAAAGGTCTACAAATCATTCTCCCTTCCTTTAGGTCTGGTCTCCCTTCCTTAGTCTAACACACATATCGCTTCTATATTAAGCTTATTAAAGGACCGCATGGACCATCTCATTCCCTGCAATTGTTCCTTCAACATATAATGATGAAATACAAATGCCTAAGTATATAAATTTAAATACAGAACATATTTTCCATCACTCCACAATATCTACCTTATCTTTCCTATTTCTTGAATACCCCTCTTACTTTGTCGGCTGTGTATCTTTGCTCCAAGTTGGCCCCCCACTTAAATGTTCGCCCGTAAAAATTCTACCTCCTCTAAAAAGCACAACTCAACTGGCCTCTCTCATTTCTGAAGTGTTCTTGGCACCTAGCACATTCTACTTTTACCTAAGAAACTGAAATATGTTTCTTATCTTGCCACACTTTATTGAAAATTAAAAGAGATAAGAAAATAACTTCTATACCTTCCTGTCCTTAAGGTCTACCATCACCACCACCATCAATAATAATCAAATAATCATAGTGCTTATTTAGGTTTAGTACAAGAATAAATTTTCAGTAAATACTAACTGAACAAAATATATTTGTTATCATTTATAAATAATGTATTTTTAGACAGTGTATATAATATTCGATTTTCTTTTACACTTAGTTATGTAAGGGATATATTGGCTGAATACATGTGAGTAGACAGTGCTACTGCTTACCAGTAAAACTTAGAATATTAATTTTGAATTTTTCTTCAATACAAACTAGATTTTGTTTGGGAATTTCTTTGAATGAAAACATTTGAAGTCATGGATCAACAAACATTTTCAAAAACAGCTAACAAAAACTGTAACTATAACTCATTACTACTTTCTGGAGGTAAAGTCAGAAATAATAAAAAGCCTTTGAAATATTATAGCCATTGAGCCAGTGATGCTAATTTTAGTAACTCTACCAATGCAAAATGAATGATGTACATATCAATCTATCTATAAAGATATGGTCTGATAAGCCTGATGATTCACAGACCTGTACCCCTGGGGCAAAGAATAAAAAAAAAAAAAAAAAGATACGGTCTGAATAATAAACACAATCTAAAAAATATTTTTATTTATTTTTTTTTTTAAAGAACTTTCTTTTTTTTTTTTTTTTTTTTTTAAAAATTTTTTTTTTTTTTTTTTTTTTTTTTTTAAAGATTTTATTTATTCATTTGACACACAGAGAGAGAGAGATTACAAGTAGGCAGAGAGGCAGGCAGAGAGAAAGGAGAGAGGAGAAAGCAGGCTCCCTGCTGAGCAGAGAGCCCGATGTGGGCCTCGATCCCAGGACCTTGGGATCATGACCTGAGCCGAAGGCAGCGGCTTTAACCCACTGAGCCACCCAGGCGCCCTAAAAAATATTTTTAAATCATTTATGTTTATATTAACAGATACAAAGAAAAATATGAAATATTAATTTCATATATCTAATTTATATTTGCAGAACAAAATAGATTTGTTTCAAAAATAATAAAGAAATTCAACAAAGAATACATATCCCAACTTTGTATAAAGGGGAAAACCAACAAAACATTAAGTGATATAAAACAAATGATAACAGAATTTTTTTGGTTTTATTTTTGCTTTTTTTAAAGTAGGCTCCATGCCCAGTGTGAAGCCCAAGTCGGGGCTTGAACTCATGACCCCGAGATCACGACCTGAATTGATACCAAGAGTCAGACACTTAATCAACTAAGTCACACAGGCATCCCAAGAAGTTATTTTTAGAAAAACGGGCTCATTTGTGATTTTAATTCTATTTTGCTTTTATGTATTTTAACATATTCTGCAATAAAACTATCTCTTTAAATATTTAGCACAAAATAAAAATATTGTTTATAGTTTCAAATCTTTTTTCAAAATGGTGGTAAGCATAAAAACAATCACTTACTCTTACCTGGGCGTGCTCGAATATAGTTGAAAGAATATGCAGATTTTTGACTGAATAGTTTCAATCACACAGTTGCCATCTGAGTTCTTCAATCACTTTCTCTCCTGTACATATAAGAAGGAATCACATATAACTAAAAATAAAATTAAAAATGGACTGAGTAGAAATAACCAATAATTGCATTTGTATGTATTTTAATTCAGAGCCTATGGTACATATTCTAAAATTCTAAGTATGTTTATTGTGAAAGTTCAAGAAAGTTACCTAATTAAAAAAACAGGGGTAAAACGTGTAATTTTTTTGGAAAGCTAGAGTAACAGATCGCTAGATAAGGTCAAATACCAAAATTGCTAGATAATAAGTGTTTTAGCTCATGGATATGTTACTATGAAAGCACAAGTGATGACTGGTTGACAGCACCCCCCCTTCCCCCTGCAGGCTGCCCAGCTACCCCTGTTATCTCCTTCAGTTATCAGCTAATTAAACCAACCAAGTGCTTACTCTGTTCCTGATTAAGAAGATGAAACAGAATTTCAGAAAGCACTGACCTATTTTAACTTTCATTCCACTTCCCCTGCTATGGAGAAGCATTTAGGTAACTTATTCTTCTATTCATTCTCACGCTATATGAGAACAGACATAGCGGCTGATTAAGATTTTTACATTTTTTATTCCAACAGACAAAAGGAAAAAGTCTTTCCAGATGCAACACAAATTATGCCTTCCCTTAATTTGGTCATTTCAAATGTACCGCTGATATAAATTTCAAATACTAGCAAAAATGTTCATGGTATAGTATCTCTTCTTACCCAAACAGTGGTTTTTTTTTTTTTTTAAATACAAAAATACAAAAATGTACCTCACTCATTTGTTCTGCTTCCCTCCATAATTTTGATACAGACCATGGGTAAAGCCAGATCTAAATGTTTGACTTTCTCAAATTATAGATTAAAGACAGATCTCAAATATTTTATTTCTGCCTCTTTGTATCTAAGCCATCTGAATATTCTGAACACTACTTCTGAACACTACCTTCTTCCCTCTTAGCCACAATTCCCCTTAGAAGTATGTTTGTCTATTTGTTCACGCTATTCCTGATCATTTTCTAACAAAACTTGAGAAAGAAAAGAAAGGATCTTCGTTTAGGTGGCTCCAGAGGCAAACTCAGAGGTAATAATTCAAGTAAATAAGTTTTGTTTGGAAGACTCTAAAGGAAAAGAGTTTATAGAGAGATGATCAACAACATCTACCACACAGACGACTGCAAAATCTGAATTAAAATATGAGCATGGTTTATTTTAAGGCCATATATGGGTATTTTATAATTTTAGTGAAAAAGGAGTTTATCTATCCAGTGATGCTATTATTTATTAAATCACATGGTACTCTTTGAGCAATTACTAAATCTTAGGGTATATACATGATACGGTTCATTTTCTCTATCCTCAAAACGTAAAGGCTCCATTACCACATACCTCCAGGTTTAGAATTCAAACATGACACAGCTAAAATGTAACCATAAAACTATGTCATCATTTCCAAAGTGACTAAGTCATTTTTCTTTTTTGTCTTGGGGAGAAGGGAGAAAAGGGAAGACAAAATTAGTTCTTTTTTAGCATAATGATGATATTTTGTGCAAATATTGGCCTTATGTAAATAAATAAGAAAGAAATCACCCAAGACAACATAAGTAACCAGACTATTCCAAAAAAAAAATCCCATTCCAAAATATTATAGGAAAGTAAATATTTTCCTTAAAGCAGTTAATTCAATTTAACATCCCCACAGTTTTTATTTCTATCTCAGATTGACTGAAATCCAGTCTTACTGAGGAAATGTTTTTAGCTGAGAATATTTTATGCAATGTGACAGAATAAAGAAGAGCACTAAAATACCCACATCAAAAAACAAGAATGAACTTGTGCCTACTTCCATATTTTTTCTTGCAAGAAAATGACATACACTCTGAAGTGGATCTATTATTCCATGTCTGATATAATTAAATTTGTGCACATAAAGTGCACAAATATCCTTGCAAAAAAACGAGAAGTGCTTATAGGTTGTTCTTTTGAATATATTTTTATTTTAAAATATAAAATCTTGTTTCCAATTTGAATGATTCTTAAAATTTTAGTATGAACATAATACACTCAATTTCATCTTATTTTGCCATTTATTATAGATTGACATGAAATTTGAAGATGTATATGAAATTAAGTGAAGAATCATATCTTTACCAGAACCTTCATTTTTCCCAACAGCATTAGTTTAAGAAACTAACATTATTAACACCGCAATATGACTAGATGCTTCAATCTGTTAGTACAACATGGTATCTTTAAGTATTTCATACACAGCAAAACCAACTAAAACAGACAAGCCAGGCTAAGACATATTTCTACTTGTCATCAAATGAAATAGAAACCAGCATTATCAGGATCTCAAAACTTTCTCAAAATCATTTTGCTACTTATTTTTCTCTTTGTAGTTAGTCCCAAGAATTTAGCACTATCTCAGACTAATATATAAAATGTTGCAAAAAAAAAGTTTTCCTAGATACTCATCTTTTATTCTCTATGGGCATCTAAATTTGAAATATATAAAATCAGATCTTTGGGGCCTGTGATTTACTTTTTCCTTTTTTTTCTTTGTCTTGTGATTTTAATTAAGTAAATACTATAATTTTTGTTCTACTTATTCAAGCATAAACCTGACATTATTATAATCCCTCATTTTCTTTACCCATCATCATAAAGTTAAATCAGAATAAACTCAATTCCACTTATTACAAAAGACCCCATTTTGTTTCTTCTCCCAGTTTACATCCTCACCAAACCATGAGCAGTCAGCCATGAGCAGTCTGACGAGTAATCTGGTCATATCACCTTCTGGACAAAGTCCAAATGACTTAGCATGTGTTAGCATCTTAGTCCAAATGCCTTAGAATCTTTTTCTAATGATGTCTTCTCAAATATTTTCACTCCAATGCCCCAGAAAAAAGGGTATAAACTGTCATAGTGGCTTGGGGCAATCATTTCCTGTTCACTTTAGTCTTCTCACTGAGGCAGTGGCATACACACAGTCATAACTATACCCCCACGCTCTAAGGAATGTGAAGTTGGAAAATTAATTTAGTTCATTAGACAAATATTCATTGAGCACGTCCTGAATACCCAAGTGCATCGGTCACTAGGGGGAAGAACATAAGTCCAAGTCCTCCTTTACATTTGTCAATTCATAAGGACTATGTTAACAGCAAGGTCAAGTGCTAAAGAAACACAGAAAATCTTTAGAAAAGTCCTGCTAAAAATGATGGAATCTGTGAACCTTCAGGTTTAGAAGTCATCCAATGAAGAAACTGGGAAAGGCCACCGTTGGCAGAGGGAACATCATAAGCAAAGGCACAGGAATAAGAAACAACGTGCCACCTTCAAGGACAGGCAAGTGGTTAGGTATATATCATCTGAAAAGAGAATGCTTACAGAATTGTTTTATAAGAGATTTTAGCACATAAGGTAAGGCCATTCTCAGAAAGGCTCTTGAATGCTACACTGTAAAATTTGGGTTTTCCCCCTAAAGATGGTAGGAGTATGATAAAACAGGGAAGTGGTGCAATAAGATATGTATTTTAGGAAGATCATACGGCAAACGTGGCTCTCAGGAGACCACAGAAGAGAGAACGTGAGATAAGCAAATTGCTTCTTAGAAAGCTATGTATATTTGTAAAGTAATAAATGCAAAATAGAAATAGACTCTAGGCATTCATATTTGTAAGACATAAACCTGGAATGGTGCTTGGGACTTAATTTATGTAGGAACAGAGCAAGACCAAGACAACTCTGGCCCTGGGCTTTCCTATTCTCAGAGATGTCAGTCTGGACCAAGAATTCACATCATCTGTTGTCATTCCATGTGCATTTTAAGTTCCCTTTCCTCAGCTCTCATTATGGAAAGAAAAAAGTGACAGAGGATGACACATGACAAACTATTTCAGAATTAATAACAATTTTAAATTCGCCAATTTAAAAACAAATTCAACCTAGTTCTTTCCTCTGCATTTGACACGAAACTTTTAGAGGCGCTTTGAAGCTGTCACCAGCAGGAAATTTTCCTAATTAGAAGTAGTAGGAGAACAATTATCAAGTCATTCACCCTTTCTGGTGAAATCGGTAGAAAACACAAGTTATTTTCTGTGAAACTTTTGGTTATTATATTTTTCAGCCTAACTAGGCAAAGGTAGAGCCTTTGTTCTTTTTTAACATTAACTCTTCACCAACTCTGGTTTCACAAATATTAAGAAACTTTTATGGAAAAAACACAGCCCAGGCAATGAGATGGATTTGAAATGCTGACAGCAGGCCACAGGTTAAAAATTCATGATGAGTTAATGAATGACGTGGGACAGAGAGAAATTCATACTAGGGTAGAGAAACTTTTTTAACGCAATAGGAATTCGAAGAATAAAATAAATCTGACTAGGGGAAGGGATGGAGATCTTGGCGATGTCTGGAGGAATGAGGAAAAAGAAGACCAAGAGAGCAACAGGAGAGAAAGCTATTCTCCCTCAATCCGTCATCAAAAGTTCTGGGATTCACTCTGTTTGAGCCAGGAAGGTGACATGCAGGACCCCAAACACTGGTAATGCAGAGTCACTGACCTGCTTCACCAACCAGGGTGCATCCCTAGAGATGCAGATATAGTCAGTTCTAAATCACTTGACTGCTACACATGATAAAGGTGATTCCACCAAGGAAATCTAGCCTACAATAAACACAGTGGTAGGGAAATTAACAAATAAACACTAACTATTTATCATATGAATTTAATAAATGAGATATTCCATAGGCAGCAGTAATCACTGTGCCTGGCACATAAAAACAGGACTTAGTAATACACAATCATTTTATTACTTCAGCTATCGTTCCCTACTTTCGTATTACAAAGAAAACTGCAATACGTCTATCTGTACATGAATATTTGTGTTCATCTCAAATTATTGTTTTATCATGGCCTCCTAGAAGTGAAATTACTAGTTCAAAAGTATTTGATTTTTCAGATATTTCCATACATGTCACCAAGTTGTTTCTAGAAAGATATACCAACAAAGGCTTCCACCAACAGCAGATGATAATGCTAACTGCAACCACCCTTGCCAGCAATGATCTGTTTTCTTAATCTTTTGACAATCCGATTGTTCAAACATGTGTCTTGTTCCTAAAGTGTGTATTGCTTTAGCTACAAGGTACAATTTTTATGTGTTTAATTTATTAAATATTTTAAAATTTTTATTTTCCTTTTGGTGTACTGTTTTTATATTTTTATGAGGTTTTTTGAGATTTTGATACAAATATATGTCTCAGGACCTTTGGACTTTTTATTCCCTCTGCCTTCATTGCTCTTCTCCCAGGTAACTACATTCATCTCTCAATCCCTTCATTAGATAAGGAAAGGCTGGTTTTCAGTTTCCCTTAATGTCAGTTATATATTTTACCTACAGGACAATATAAGTTGCTAGTCCTTACTTTAAGATCTTAGCTTTGAGCTGATACAAAGGGCATGAAAGCAGCTAAACCATTATCAAAGGTGTCAAAGAATTTTACTTAATGGTTATATCTAATATATTTTATAAATTTAATTAGTTTTAATTTTTTTGATTAATCATCTTATTTAGTTCTAATACTAGGATTATTTCTAAAATACTGAAAATATGGATTTCAACACCATGTTCTTTAAAAACGGAATTTTGTTCAAATATTCTCCATGTTTTAAGCTCCTCCCTTCTGTCCTTCCTTCCTTCTTCCCTCCTATCTTCCTTCTTACTTTCTGTGCACACTTCTTTCCTTCCTTCCTTTATCTCAGAAAACAAAATCATGAGTTATTATTCAGGAGACTAAAAAAAATATTTACAAAACATCTATGCTAAAAGCCACCCTTAATTTTTGAAAAACTTTATTACTAAAAAAGTTGTAAAATGATATAAATATATTTAGTGTTTGTGGGAATGGAGCACCTATTCAATAAAGGCTCTTATTAAGCATTTTTGTAAATAGCCACACAATAGACTGTTCAAATGAAGGCAATCAAGAAACCATGGTTGATTCCTTAATAAAAAATTGGGGCAGAAAACATTCATTTACTTGGGTTACATAAAAAGTCGTTAGTTTAATTTTTCCAGTCCTGTGGAGTTAGTTCAATTTTATTCATGTTAATATCTATGAAGTATGTAATGTATTTAAAGGCAAATTTCAGCAAGCTGTAATTCAGTGTTCCAATTTCCCACAGTTAAAGTGGCGGTGGGGAGGAGAGTTTTATTCATCTTTGTTTCTACTCTAAATTAATTGCAATAACACCATAATTGGACATAATTAACTTAAATTATACAAACACTCCTCAATAAAACCTAGAAAACCTTGTGTATCAATATAATTCAGCATATTAAAAAGTATATAAATGCATCCACTATTAACCAAAAAATTATCTTACGGATGAAGAAACAGTCTTTTGAGATGGTATCATCACAAGTATGGTTATGTTTCAAGGCCTTTTTTAAGTAACCAAACATTTTCAGGGGTGCCTGGGTGGCTCAGTGGGTTAAAGCCTCTGCCTTCTGCTCAGGTCATGATCTCAGGGTCCTGGGATCAAGGCCCGCATTGGGCTCTCTGCTAAGCAGGGAGCCTGCTTCCTCCTCTCTCTCTGCCTGCCTCTCTGCCTGCTTGTGATCTCTCTCTCTCTCTCTCTCTCTCTCTCTCTCT
>LNAC01000004.1:7726658-7911445 GCA_002007465.1 Ailurus styani | reverse complement strand
AAAAAAAACAAAAATGATACAATATGGGCTTTCATGAAATTTAGACTGGAGCGTTATATAATCACATCTTAACTTCTCTTGAAGAGAGCATAAATGTGAATGATTTATACAACTGGTAAATTAAACAAAATAAAGTTGAATATGAACAACTTTATAAATCCGATATGCAATAGGTGATGTGGATCATTTTATTAATTAAAAAATTACACAAGATGAATAATACCTCTTCATTTCTGATGAATTAATGTTATGTTTTATATAAAAGCAAATAAAGACCTGATCAGCAGCTGAATAGAATTATTCCTACCTGATTCTACTCTAATAAGGTATTTTCATTTTCTTTAGAGCTTCTCACAAAGACAACACTTAAGTAAATACTGTGCCTTATTAACTGGTCATAGAAGTTTCTAGGGCAATTATTTATGTTGACACCTGAATCTTTAACTGCTTTTCCCTATCTGATAAGGATTTGATATCTACTATGTAGTACCTGAATGGCCTATCAAAAACAAAGACTTGAACTATCATTGTTTTTTTTTTAAAGCTTTTTTTTTTTTAAGATTTTATTTATTTATTTCACAGAGGGAGAGAGATCACAAGGAGGCAGAGAGGCAGGCAGAGAGAGAGGGGGAAGCAGGCTCCCCGCTGAGCAGGGAGCCCGATGCGGGCCTCGATCCCAGGACCCTGAGATCATGACCTGAGCCGAAAGCAGAGGCTTTAACCCACTGAGCCACCCAGGTGCCCATTGTTTTTTTTTTTAAGATTTTTTTTTAAATTTATTTACTTGACAGAGAGTGAGATCACAAGTAGGCAGAGAGGCAGGCAGAGAGAGAAGAGGAAGCAGGATCCCCGCCGAGCCGGGAGCCCGATGCGGGCTTCGATTCCAGGACCCTGAGATCATGACCCGAGCTGAAGGCAGAGGCTTAACCCACTGAGCCACCCAGATGCCCTGAACTATCATTGTTTACAAAGCTGGAAAAATAAACCCAAATTTTAAAGAGGCTTAATAAACCTATATGAGATACCTGAGTTTACAATTTCACAATTTATTTTTGAAGACTCAGTGCACAAAATATCATAAGAGACTCCAAAATTCTCCACAAATAAATGCCAGGTATAAAGAAAAGTTTAGCTTTTCTTTTCTTTTTTTTTTTTTTAAAGATTTTATTTACTTATTTATTTGACAGAGAGAGAGAGAGAGAGATCACAAGTAGGCAGAGAGGCAGGCAGAGAGAGAGGAAGAAGCAGGCTCCCTGCCCAGCAGAAAGCCTGATGCGGGGCTCGATCCCAGGACCCCGAGGATCATGACCTGAGCCGAAGGCAGAGGCTTTAACCCACTGAGCCACCCAGGTGCCCTAGCTTTGCTTTTCTTCATTATTTCCTTGTTAAAAAAAACAAAAAACAAAAAACAAAAAAACCATTTTCCTTTTTTCTTAAATGGGTTCAAATGTAATATGCTATCTCAATAAGCATTGTTTTCCAAAGGTACCTGATACTTCCCCAGAATTTTCTTCTCCCCCTCTCTTTTAGACTTTTAGCTCCATCTCAAACAGAATTCAATAAAATATAATCAATGAAGAAAGAGGTCATAGATTATATGTTTGAATCATTCCTTCCCACATCCCCACAGGATAGAGTCTAAGTTATCAAATGAATATATAAAATACTTATAATGAACAAGCATATTTACCCAGGCTATGAAGTTCTTTCTCTTCAGCCTCCTCTGTTACACATTTTCCTCATCAGTAGGGAGTTATTTCTATCCTGACCAAACATCAAAGAGATCTCTAGTTTTTCAGTTATTCTTCAGTTACTTTGTGATAAATGAAGATAGTTTCCTATCTGTGAGCAAAGAAGATTACAATCTTCTCATTTGAACCTAATCTCCCCAAGTTCCAGAACCCAATGATATGGTTTAGCGCAGATAGAGCAGGCCTTTTCTTTGTTCACAGATTTATCAAAAGAGTAAAAAGTGTGGAAATGTCATCATAATTAGGTCAAGTCTAACTTTATTGGACAAATATTTTGCATGTAAATTAGGTCAAAGTAACCTACGGAGCACTTGCCACATGATGCTAATAATACCTATGCTTCCTCTCTTGGGGGTATTTTCAAAGGAGTGAGCTATCTATAAAAGCACTTTCAAAAGTGTAAAGTACTATACAGATACGAGATCATGTTACTAGCGAAAAGGATGCATTCCAGGAGAAGTTACAACCTGCGCTAAGAATGTAAAATTTACAAGCAAATTCCCCTTTTCCAACAAGTGATGTCAGAGTTCACACTTGGAAGTAAAGTCTCGGCAAAGACATTTCATAAGAATTCAATACTGAGCCATACAGAAAAGAAGATCATGTAATATACCAAGTATATCTGATTCCCAAGTTCTGAGTAAGTTAAAAGAAGTAAATGACCAAAAAGCAATATTCCAAATGCTCTAAATCTATTATTAAGTGTAAAGTACTAATGTTAGCCATAGCAGGTCCCTCCTCTGGAAAACTCCCGACTGGATAACGCCAGGCAAATCAGTTTTTATCTCTTTGCTATGCATGAAAACACTTAAAATCGAATCAGTACAGTACATTCGTTCAGACAATGAAAACTTCATTTCATTCAGTTACCTAAGATCATATTACCAAGAGCACATCCTCTCTCTGTGTTGCTATAACTACTTACAGCAAAAAAAGCAAAATGAAAGGAACAAAAGCCTTCCAATCTCATAGTTTAAAGCAAAGGGAAACAATGATCTAGGTACCTGCGAGATGGACTGACCTCTCTCTCTAAAATGTAACTGAAACCTAGTGCACTGGTTTGTAATGATCAGTGATATTATGAATATGCTCCTTCCTCATCTCTGCCCAGTTTTCCTCATCCAATGAACATTCCTGAACACCTGCTCAGTGCTGTACACTGAGGACACGGATGAAGTCATGAAGCTTCTCATCTTGCAGGAGTCGGGCATGCATACGAACTATAACTTGCTGTCATAAACGTTAAAATAGATGTCATCCTATTAAGCACTTCCATCTAACTTAATTCTTAATGACTAAATAATATATTCAAACTAGTTCAGTGCTGATGGTGATGAATGTGCAAGTTTAACTTTTCAGAATGTTTTCACTGTTATAATGACATGTTATTTTCAAAACAACCCTGTCTTCTATGTAGGGTCCTTCTTTTACCAAAAAAGAAAATCAATACTTAGAGATGAGTTAGAAGCATCAGAGTCAAGACTATAACTCAGGAATTCCGACTCTTTTCATTTCCTTTTCACAACTAGAGGATAACCCTCTAGTTTCCATGCTAAAATCCTGTGCACTATTTATCACCTTATTTCACTTTTTTTTTCAAACTATAACTACTGATAATACTGTTAAAGAAAAATCCTCACCTATTATGGCTAGAACAAGCTCATGTAAGAAAACTATTCTACACTATGAATTTCTTATTGCCAAATGAAATAATGAAGTTTATTTTTTCTATTAGTACCTGCCAAGAAAACCTACTACAGAAGAAAACAGACACAGTGTGAAGTCTGAAAAATATATCAGATGCTAGTATGCCAATGAAAATTGCTGCCTAATCAAGGCAACCATTCTATTCAACCTACTTACATCTTGCCTGCTGAATTATAAGTACAGCAATCACAGACTCACGGTCTATCTGAATTAGATAAAAATGGCATCACTTTCTTTGTGCCTGGTACATAGTAAATGCACAGGAGATAATCTGGGAAGGAGTTGATGGAGGCTAGGCAAAGTGAGCGCTAGAAGAGAGAGAACTCTTAATAGGTCATCAAGCTCCACCTTGCCAACAATCAAACAAACCGAAACAACGGTAATAAAACACACACGCACACGCACGTGCGCAGACACACACGCACACGCATGTGCGCAGACACACACACAGTTAAATGAAGCAGCACGTACATTTAAAAGTAATATGTCTCACTTTCAAAATCTCTAACTCTGCTTTTTTGCCAGTGTTACCTGTACAGTCTTTTGAGTACCTACTCAGGGACTTAACAGAGAAGTAACATATTCAAGATGGCAACCATACTCTGAGATGCAATCTTTATCACTTTTTAAAACTGAAAGAGTCTTACATACTTATAGATGTCACCATTATCAAGTAAGTTTAATTCTTTGCACATGTTACTTATATATTTTGAAGTCCCATCTATAGATTAAAATAACCCATAACATAATAAATGAAAATTAAGTTGGAAGGAAAATCTGCAAAGTAAATGAGGAGGGTGACAAATAAAATATGCAATGAGATCCCAGGAAACTAAGCGAGGAACAATTATTTCATTCGTTCATTGCTTTAACAAGGCGAAAATACATGGAAGGCCAGCTGTGAGCAGCAGGGGGTCCTCCAACCGCTACACTCCTTGTGCCAAAGTAATTTCTCGCTATACTCAAACTAGCCATCCATCACTCCCCAAAAACCTGCCATGCCTATAAATCCCATCAGTAAAGATCTTGCCCTCCTCCTGCTGCAGGAATAACCCACCTCAAGGCACTCAGCATAACCCTTTCCCTCTGAGGAAACTGGACTGCGCACCTGAGCTAAGACTAGATCATCTAAGGCTTAAGTGGGGACCTAGGGCAAAAGCTCCACCTAAACAAAGCAACAGTGGATCACCCAGACTGAGAACATGCTCTACATTGTGAATTCTGACATGGTAGACCATCAGACTATTCGTAACTGGAGCAGAAAACAAGCCACCTGGGGAGAAGATGCTTTACAGATGTTATCAGACAGCAGAAGTCATGAAGAATAATGATGATGAGTGATCAGAAACTGAGCCAGAAGAGGGTGAAGAAATATTATATAGAACAGAGAGACTACTGGTAGCAGCAGATAAAGCAAAGACAGAAGGGACCAACATCATCCCAATGGCAGAGAATCAACTCTGTCAAGCAGGAGCAAGGAGGGAATCGGCTGAGAGTTGCCCTGGTTACATCCCATTTCTGAATTTCAGTCCATTTTCCCTGGGTTCCCTTAAAGGCTAGATGTGTGGCTGGGATTCCTGTCTTCTTCATTACCCGGATGTACTGAGGTAACTCAGGTGAGTTTCTTCCCTGAATCAAAAGAACCTAACATCACCTCTTCGGTCAGGTCTCAACAGCCACCTACGGCACCAGTTTTAAAACTGCAAAGGAACAAAACATCACATACAACACTGTGAAAATTATTTTTTTTAACCCTATCAAAATAATACACTCAAAAATCATACTAACCCAGTGAAAAGGAAAGAAAGGCCACACAAATTTGTTAGGCATCTCAAGTCACTGAAAAAAGTGTACTCTCCAAAAACGCTCTTCATTTGTAGACATCTGTTTCCCTACAGCTAATTCCAAAGCAAAACAAAACAAAACAAACAAACCTGTCCTATGATTTTTCTCTTTCTTCACAAGAACAATAAAGCACACATAATTTATCTACAGCTTCTGTATTTTTTTATTGTGCTTAAAACATTTTGTATGTGTGTTTTTTTTTAACTTGAGGCTAAGTTAAATGTATTCACAGGCTCTACCAATAGAGCAGAAAAAACATAATTTTCAATTTTATGGATCCCTCAACGCCGAGAAAGTCCAGCCATTTTTTCCTAGATTATGCTCAGTTATCCATTAGAATTCATTTTCCTATCTTATAAAATATTAGGTACGCAATTTTTACCGTATCTATAAAATCACACCCTATAGCTGGGAGGAAGAGTGAGAAAAAAGGAAAGAAGGTTGCAAGAGAAAAGAGGAAAAGGATAGGCTGTAGAAAGGATGGAAAGGCAAGGCAAGGCTACACTGAGAAGGAAAAAGGAAGAGGAGGACTAATAGTTTCGGGTGCACCCATGGACCACCACCACATCCTCATTCCCAGACTTCACACTGGATCCCCACCCATCCTACAGCCAAAGTGCCTAGGCTTTTCCATTTTTCATTCAGCAGTCTAGGTCACTCTTCTTACTGGCATCCTCCCTCCTCAAGCCACTATTCTGGGAGAAGGATGCAGATGCCCACATTTCTAATTGTGCATCCCTCCTGTGAGCTTCAGTGCATACCCGTTACTGTCTTGGTGCCTGTTTCTGAGTTTCCAGGATAATACTATACCTTTGTTACACTTTCCCTCCATAACTGAAACTTGACAAATAAATCCCACTCACTGGCATGGGTCGGCCCCAACTGTGGAAGAACACCTGTGAAAGCCCCAGGTGTCTACATATTAAATGCCATCTGCTTCTCCATGGCTAGGCACAAGCTAAAGCTCCCTGTTGCTTCATCCTGAATCCTGGAGCTAATATATTTCCTCAGAAGCGCCTGGAGGTAGTCTAAAGTAACCTTGGACACTATGCTTCTGTCTACCCAGTGGAGCTCAACTGTCTGACCTACAGCTGAGGCAACTTCCCCACACCTGCCCTCTCCTCTATCCATTCTGGTCCGTTCACACAGACACAGACAAATGCTAACAGAAAAACTGGAAATATTGTTCCAGTAACCACAATCCATTCATGTAACCAACATGTATTAAGTGTTAGGGATATGTCCAGACAGTAATGACACAACAATGAACAAGACAGATTCTCCACCTTCCAGGAATTTGTGTTCTATTTATCTGTACAAATAAACTAAAACTTATAATTACATATAAAGGTAAAATCTTTGTCCATTTGTTACTACAACAAATAACAACATGTGATCTCTTTTTATCCTTCCTGGAGATAGAACATTCAAATTAGTTGGGCTTCATCAGAACACAAATGCTAATGCTGTAGGCATAGTACAATGAACCCGGTACTCTGAACATGCTATTTTGAATATAAAGTCTTTAGTGTCAACTGTGAATTCTCTCCATAGATATTTCTGTCCTAGTAAGTAACCCAGGTAATCCTGGGGACCAGGAAGTGGTCTCAGTGGGCCTCTCAGTGGTGCTGAGAAACCCAGTGTTCTCATTGTAACCATGGTTCTCTCCATGTAACAGAAACCTGAACCCCCACATGGAAAACCAACAAGACTTTCCCTAGGATTTGCAAGCACTGAATTGCAAAAGGGTTTCCTATTACTTGAGCACTGTGAGCAGGATGATTGGATAGGAAACAAGGATTTAATTTATTTAACCATAGTAAATGATTCTCCTGAGCACCCTAGAGGGAGGTCAGCTAGTTCTAAACAAGACAGATGATAAAGTAGCAATAGCATACATTAAGCCCCTTGCATGTAAATTGAAGATTTTAGTATACCTTTTGAAAAACTGAAATATTAGATTTGATATGTTTGATAGGACACAATCTATAGAATCCAGTAGAATTCCAGCATATGAAGTATGACAAGCAAGTCACTGCTTGTCAGCACCCAAAAGTGTCACGAATTAGGCATGTCTAAAGAAGCCCTTATCTTCACGACTGCCAAAACTGCTCTGCTACCAAATTTCTCACCAAGGAAAATGCTAACAACTCTTCAACTTACATCACACTTCTTCCCTTTCCTCAACTCTTTTTTTTTTTAAAGATTTTATTTTATTCATTTGACACAGAGAGAGAGATTACAAGTAGGCAGAGAGGCAGGCAGAGAGAGAGGAGGAAGCAGGCTCCCCACTGAGCAGAGAGCCCGATGTGGGGCTCGATCCCAGGACCCTGGGATCATGACCTGAGCCGAAGGCAGCGGCTTTAACCCACTGAGCCACCCAGGCGCCCCCCTTTCCTCAACTCTTTATACCCTGTCATATCTTGGGCATTTACCTTTCAAAAAAGCTCTAGAATCTACTCCATCTTCTCCATCCCACTGCCAGACACTAATAACCCTTGGCCTTGACAAGCAAACTAACTCTCCTTACTTACACTGCTTCTCCTACTCCTTGCTCTACCCTCTGGCAGCCGTAGTTCAGAAATGCTAACCTTGATTCTGCCCCCACCTGTTAACCATCTGTCCATGCTTCCTTGAAATTTTCAGGGTATGTTTTATACTCCTCCATAATTCAGTACCTGCAAACACCCTAAACTCAACTCTAGGTCAACCATTTCCTGATGTGTACCCATTGCTTTTGATAGTTCCAGTCAACTGGACTCAATTCCCCAAGTGACCACAAAGTTGCTGCACAGCACCTACAGATCCACCGTTTACTGCATATCTTTTATAGACTAGAAGTGTCACACACACAGGGACATACTATCATTGTTCAAAGGTATAACAAAGAACGCTTGAATGTACCAAAGGAATTAAATGTTTTCAAATTCTGAATTCTTACAGAACTTGTCAAAACGGACAAAAACAATGTTTTCTAGAAGAAAAAAGCAGTTAATATCATTATATTAACAGAAAAGATATTGAGAAATGGGATAGTTTTTCCAAATGTAATGCTTCCACAGCTCCTGGGAAATTAAGAGAGGGAAGGGCTTTCCAATAACTTAAGACAGTGATATCATCACCTGTCTTTACAAGCCATGTTTTTTTAATTATTACTAGACAGAACTCTCCTCCTGCCAAGCTTCAGTTTCCTTTTCTCAATTCTAGTCCCTGTAACTGGTTAGAAGTAACTGGTGATAGTTCTCCACAAGCTTCAAGTTTTATGTATTTGGTGGGAAAAGCCACCGTGCAAAGAATGATCATACCCTCTTGGCCAGTATTACCCAGAGACCTTCTAAATCAGAAAACAGAAGAATAAATAGAGCGAAAAGATCCATGCTCCTTAATGTTCAGGGGCTTATGAAAGAAATACAATCATTTAATATCTTGACACATGGCTAGAAGGACTGAAGCTACTCTTTTTGTGAAGAGCCTGAAGTCACCTATGAATTAAATTTAAGACTTTAGAAGAACAAGCAACAAACGATTAACAGGTTTATTTGTAAGTCCTGCAGGCACTAATAAGGGAATAAACTTCACATCTGCTCAGTGTCAAAAAGAATCGTTAAGTCTTCCACTGTTTTGTTTTGTTTATAAACATGTGTGGATGAGTAAAGCAACATCCATAATAACATTTGGAAAAATAAAAGTCAGCTATATATGTGAGAACCAGGTTTCTCAAAATGAATTCTGAGAAACACTAGTTCTATGAAATGTGAAGTTTTACACACACACAGACACAAACACACACACACATAAGGGTTCTATAGCCAAATATGTTTGGAAAACATTTGGATAAATAGATTTAAACAACGTTTAAACAATGTTTTTACTCTGATATTTTTTCACACTTTTATTAGTATGTATTTTGAAGCTCCCCAAGTATATCATGATTCTTTACTTTATTTCATCAAGAAAACACTTTCTCATGAGGTATCTCCACAGTTTTATTCATAATACTCTCAAAAAATGAGAAGACAGAGATGGCTTCATGATTAACAATTTTATTTCCAGAAAATGAGTCAATTATTACAACTAAATTGTTAAACCAAAATGCAGAAGGATCTGACATACAACTAGATGTGAGTTTATAAAATTAGGTTCATAAAGAAGCTATGAGATAATTTTTATTTTTTAAAATTGAGCTTACCGTGTATATCAGTATTCATATTGAACATTTTGTCACTAAGAAAGAAATAGAATTAAATTCAGAAAGGCAGGCAATTATGATGGGAACCAGGTTTTGTTCAAAGTACCTTTGAATTTTTTTTTTAAAGATTTCATTTATTTATTTGACACAGAGAGAGAGAGAGATCAGATCACAAGTAGGCAGAGGCAGGCAGAGAGAGAGGAGGAAGCAGGCTCCCAGCAGCGCAGGGAGCCTGATGTGGGCCTTGATCCCAGGACCCTGAGATCATGACCTGAGCGGAAGGCAGAGGCTTTAACCCACTGAGCCACCCAGGTGCCCAGAAAGTCCCTTTGAATTAAGAAAAAATTTTACTGAACATAAATGACATGTACATTTTCCTAAAAGAAATGTGCCTCCTCCCCATTAGAACAGGATAATTATCACCATATACATACATCAAAGGCACGATAAGCACCAAGTTGCTTTCTAAACCAAGTCATTAAAAGCTGCATGGATTAGCGTCAATTTGCTCCAGTTAAGTTTTTCTTCTCATACAATTAATCTGCAAAAAAGAATTACACTGATTTGCTTTAGGTGTGAACGTCTGACTAACAAATATCAAATGTATAATGCCCAAGAATATCCTCCATATTTCTTCTGTAATGATATTAATGATAAAGTCATAATGATCTTCTCAAATGCAAATAAGATCAAATCATTTGATGGCTCTGCTCACAGACTTACAAGCCCTACATGAGCTAGCCCATACTGTCTCTCTTTGTCTCTATCATCTATCTTCTCCTCCCTCCTTCCTTCCTCCTACATTCCATCCACCTAAGTCTTCTTGCTCTGCTTCAAACAAGCCACAATCATTCCTATCTTAGAATCTTTCCCAGAGCCTCTTTCCTACACCTGCACTTAGCTCATGCACCTTTCCATCATTTAACCTTCTACTCAAATGTCACCACATACAAGAGGTGTTCATTCCTTGCTTACTGTTCTGTAATAATTCCACGTTGTCATGCCCTCTTCCCTTACCCTATTTTATTTTCCTTTCTAGCCTTTATCAGTAGTTTAAATTTTCATCATTTTTTATTGCTTGTTTCCTTCAATAAAATATGAGGTCTTATTTTTCTTCCTTACTACTAAAAAACATGATTTTCATATCTAGTTGTGTATTAGAAACACCCTAAGAACTTTTAAAATGTACAAATGCCGGGGTGTTATGCATTTCTAATTTCAATGGCCTAAGATCAGGCACAGGCATCAGTGTCTCTTGAAAATAACTAGATAGGAGGATGCCTGGGACATAATAGGCGAATGGATGAGTGAAAGATTTACATAGAAGAAGACACCTACTTCCTATCAAATACATTTACAGAGCACAAATTACTTGGAGTTGTTGCATATAGTATTTAGCCATTCATACTCATGGTCACAATATCTGTAAATGTCATCGGGTTCATATTTCACAGTGCAGTGACACTTTAAACACTTTCAATTGCTAATTTTGGGGGTGAAATAATTAAGTTTTCAGGTTTATGCCACCACAGAAGAGGAGCTATATTCTAGATTGTGTTGAATGATAATAGTCTTCAGTTGTATGGTAATTAAACTCCTGGTGATATATGAAATCCAAAACTGTTATTTTAGCCTGCTTATCTTTCAACTTTTTATAATCGGATAGTAAAATGAAGTATCAACTTCCACAATAAAATTTCTAGAAGGTAGTTTGTGTTTATTGCCCTGCAGTAAAGTAAGTATGCCATGCTTTCCTATCCTTCCAAAACAGCAGCCAAAAGGTTTCTCTTTAATCTCTTCCTCCAGCATCTCATCAGATAAAAGCACTGTCAAGGGTACCGGGATCAAACGCTATGCACCCTGACCTAACCAAAACACAAAAGGCTCACCACTGACTTAGTCAACATTAATAATTAAATCAATCTTCCTCTTAAGAAATCAGAATAAAGGCTTCACAGGTGTTCTTTTTTACTGCCAAAGGGCTTCCCACTACTTGAGACTTGCAAGATTTGGTGCCAGAAAAAAAACGATAAAAACCTTGGAATGCTTCTAGTAGTTTTCAGCTAGTAATGGAAATTGTCACTGCTTGAAAATCAGTGCTAAAGGAAGGCACGAAGTTGTCTCTGATGCTCAATCAAGATTCTTTAAAAGCTATGCTAAGTAGACATAGACTTTTTAGGCTGTGATTGAAGATCTTTCTGCTTGAAAATTATTCACGGTTCAGAGAATTCTGACCAGGATATATTCTTTTTAGTCATGAGTCATACTGTTTATAAGATCCTAACCAGAGAACCTGAGAATGAACTGGGTAAAATCATCAAAGTGCACCAGTGAAGCGCTAACTACAGGACGTCAGTCAAAGAGAATTGGAGATCAAGAGGCAGCAGAGCACATTGCCAGTGGGGAAACAACATGCCCCAATGTCCTGGGAGTTCACATTCTCATTACAAAATGTCAACAAGTCTTGATAAATACGATGTTCTTAAAGCAACTACAGTCATAAAATATGAAACAATCACAAAGTAAACAGTGAAAGCCTCTATGGGTAGCTAGTCTCCAACTTTTTTTCCTATTTACTTACCGATTTTTTCCTGTCTGTGATAATGATTCTGATATATCCCCTTGTACAATTCCTCAAGTTTACTGTTGTGTAAGCAACATCTCAAATTGAGTTCACTTTTCTAAGTCCCGTAGTGTTGTTAAGGTCATGTGGAAAGCCAAAATAGTTTCCTCTTAAAATTACAGAAAAAAGAACAGTTGACTCTTTGAGGTTTGTCACTTTCTTCTCCCTCTTCAGGAAAGTTAAAGTTAATGGTAAATGAACATCATTTTTTAATTCATCCTGCTCTTACATCTAAAAGCGACTAAGTGACCACTTTTACTCAAAAAAAAAAAATTACAATAACACAGCTTCTTCCATGAAATGAATTTGATCCCAACCCAATTAAAGGCTTTGATTTTGCAGACTGCAGAAGCATGAAGCAAACATGACAAAAGGCAATGCAGTTATTAACCTACTAGCAGAAAAAGGCATTCCAAAAGTTTGGTTTAGTTATACAGATACTTCGAGTTAGTAGATAATAGCTTATTTCAGTGTTCTCTCATTTTTTTTTTAAAGATTTCTTTATTTGACAGAGAGAGAGAGAGAGACATCACAAGTAGGCAGAGAGGCAGGCAGAGGGAGTGGGGGAAGCAAGCTCCCCGCTGAGCAGAGAGCCCGATGTGGGGCTTGATACCAGGACCCTGAGATCATGACCTGAGCCGAAGGCAGAGGCTTAACCCACTGAGCCACCCAGACGCCCTCATTTTAAGGATTGTAAAACACAATCATAGCACAATTCATTTCTCTTTCATAGCTTGTATCACTCTAGAGCCTAATGAGTTACCGTGACTACATCTGTTTTGATCACCATTCTACCTCCAACATGGAGATATATATGGTACAGCACCTGACATAAAATTGTAACTCAATACTATCTGTTAAAGGAATAAATTAATGTTAAAACTAGATAAGTAAGTGAGAGAAGGATAGTAGCATATCAGTTTACAGATACTTTGAAATACGTATCTGATAATATTATTTCTTTGTCATCCAAATCCAATTTAAAATACTAAATTTATCTATGAAGAAAATTATAATTGATCAACCTTTCACTACTCCTATGTAATTGTTTTATAATTATCTTGGCATTTTTTTTTAAATCAAAAGGAATTTTTGGTTTTCTTCTCAAAATAAAAAGAACCTAGAAGCTAAAAGAACACAGTTGACGCTGTTACCCACTATATGATTAACATGTTAGACTGATTACATATTTTTTAATGTATCAATTACTTAATTTTTTCTGACTAGAAATGGATGGCCAATATTTGTGCTTTTAATTTGCTCTTTTAAACTAATCAATACCACAAAGGATGGTCTCAGACATAACTGGTATTTGAAGTAAGCTTATATAAAACACTGTGCAAAATTAGGCAGTTTAAATTTCATAATGTACAAATTCTATTCTGACATCATTAAATATGTCTCCTTAAAATTAATCTTTTATTTTTACCACAATTTTTAAGAAAATAATACTGGAAAAACCATGGAACACATATACACATTATTTTTATTTATTTGCAATTTTAGAGCTTTTCTCCCCTATTTTTTTAGTATTCTATAATTATTGTTATAAACATGTTATTTCTATTTCAATCATCTCAAAAAAACTAATATTCATTAACCCTAAATATAGCTCTCAGTAGAAAATTATTTATTAGGCAATCAGGCAAATTTGGGGTAGTTTAGTTTTCAACTTCATGTTTTTTGGTATCCAAGTGGTTCACAGGCCATATAGATGTATTCTAAGAAGTCCCCAGTTTGCCTAAAATTATATATTTATATTAACTGTGTATATGTATCTTTGATGATATCCTCTAAAGGTCCTGTGACCCCAATATGTTAAGAACTGCCACTTAGCATTTATCACTTCTTCAGTGAACAAGCTGATGTGGAATTTGTGAGTGGCCTAAATACACACACGCACACACACACACACACACACACACACACGCACCTTTATTTTCCTTACTCATATAAAGTTACTTCTTAAGTGCACTAAAGCGTATCCAGATGAACTTCTTGTCAAGAGCTTGTTCTATCCAAAGTTTATCTAACATGTCTTGGTTCCTGTCCCCAAAGCTGCAGGCTGAGTTTCTCATGGAATCATCTATGAACTATAAGCCCAATAGTTTGACTCTTTTTGGCATTAAAAATTGAAAGCACACACATACGAAATTAGCAACATGGGTCAAAAGACCTTAAAAATATTTCACTTAGCTTCTGATTTAACACAGATAAATAAATATATGCAAATGAACCACCAAGTACGGGGATAAAAATGGCATACTAAAGTAAAAAAAAAGAAAGAGCCCTACAGACAAAAACTCCTTAGGAAATACCCTCATTTGCTATTTTGGCCTGCCCCGGTAAGGGGCCATGGTAACGCTCTACTAATACATTTGCTCAAAATCCAAGACTTCTTACTTTGTGTGACAGCAAAAATCTTATCAGTTAACTAACAATTCTGAAAGAACCAACCCAAAAACTAAAACAGGGCATCTTTTGCAGAATCAAGTTTGACTGGGTATTTTGACAAAGAAGGAAGAAAGGAAGGGAGAGGAAAGGAAAAGAAAAAAAAAAAGGAAACACTACTTTTTATCCGTGTAAATAACAATATAAAAATAAAACCTATTTTTATTTTATTATTATTATTTAGAGAGAGAGTGTGCATGCCCAAGTGAGGGATGAGGGAGGGACAGAGGGAGAGGGAGGGACAGAGGGAGAGGGATAGAGAGAATCTTAAGCAGGCTCCACACCCAGTGTGAATCCGATGTGGGGCTCATCACAGGACCTGAGCAGAAATCAAGAGTCAGACAATTAACCCACTGAGCTACCCAGGCGCCCCAGAGTAAGATTTCTTAACACTAAAATAAATGTTTTTTTTCTTTTTTAAAGTGTTTGGTTGTAGTAAAATACACATAACATAGAACTTACCATCTTAAACCATTTTTAAGTACTTAGTTCAGTAGTAAGTTCACTCACACACACTGTTATGCAACCAATCTCCTGAACTCTTTTCATCTTACAAAACTGAAACTCTCTACTCTAGCAGACATCAGTTCCACATCGCCAACCCCCTCCCCAACTTTGCAGGCCTTCATAAAAATAGTGGATTTTTAATAGATAAGTTTGAACTCACTGAGGAAATGGATTTTCTAAAATATATTTTTTATTTCTTCAAAGCACAGAGGTCTTTCCTAAAATATGTGTTGGTCATTGATAATATCTCTTCAGAATTAGCACAAAAACATTACCTGGTTTTCTGGACATCAATGACACTTGTACATTGGGAGCTATTTACAGTAATGAGAATGATTTCATACAACCTGCCCCTATTTTTCAAAACCTAGTCCTTATTAATAACATGAGAGAACAAAAGAATGCCAGACACTGTTTTGTGTGCTTTACAAATGTATTATTTATTTATTTCTGATAACAAGTGTATGAATAAGTACTAATATTACTGCCATTTCACAGATGGGAAATTAAAGTGAACTATCAGCCTACTTTTGATGGGTTCATTGTATCAGCATAGAAGTTTAAAGAATCACCTTAAGCATGGGAAAATATTTAAAGATAAAAGGCTGATAAACATGCTGGTTTCTACTTTTATACTGCCAAGAAAGTCTTCCTAGGATCCAATGTGATAATGATTTCAGCATGTGCACTTGTGATCTCTGCATTGTAGAATGAGGTGCTCACAGACTATGAAGAACTAAGCTGGAGTCAATTTCATTTCCACTGCTTCCTAAATGAGCAACTTTGGACAAACCTCATAAAGATACCCTACCTATAAAATGAGAGTATCATCATGGGCTCTGCTTCACAGGGTCTCTGAGTGTGCATGTGTGTGCATGTGCTTGTGAGGGAGGGAGAGAGGGAGAAAACATGACAGAATATGTGGACAGAGACTTTGTTAACCACAGTATGTTCTGGAAATGTGATTATCATAAGTATTATCTGTAAGTGGGCGCCTAAAAATACACAGTAGGAAACATCAGGCAGTCTGAAAGTGTAGCACTAGGGAGGTACCTAGGTGGCTCAGTCTGTTGAGAATCTGACTCTTGATTTCAGCTCAGGTCATGATCTCAGGATCATGAGATTGAGCCCCTCATCAGGCTCCATGTTCAGCAGGAAGTCTACTTGAGATTCTCTCTCTCCGGCTCCCTCTGCCCCTCCCCCCATTTCTCTCTCTCTCTAAAATAAATAAATCTTAAAAAAAAAATTATAGCACTAGATAGCTACAGTTTGGGCTTAAAATGCTAGTTGAGTGGCCTTGCAAGTTAACGAATCTCTGTATCTCATTTTCTTCATTTGTAAAATTAAAACAAGAACATCATGGCGGTTAGTGTAAGTTAAAGCACCTTAGAAGAGTACCTGGCATATGGTGAGTGCTTGGTGAGTTAAATGCTAGCTTTCATTTTTTATTTAGTACTTGCTATCACTGGCCGTGGTTTTTCTCAACCCTACCAAGTTTTTTCCTAAAACAATTCATGTAAAAGACCTAATAAAGCATTTCCACCCAGTAAACAAGGAATGTTTGATGGTGCGCTCCTACTCATTTATCACCTCATGGATTTTGCCAGGTCAGTAGCTTATTATAAGTCTTTGCATACAAAAGTAACTTGTCTCATGTTTCTACAAAAACCTTAGCAATCAACTGAAAGGGGAATAAAAGATTTTATTTAATTGGTTTTATTTAAAGAAGAACTATATGCCATAAGCGCTACATCAGTGTTCTATTTTGTGGATTACCAAATTTCTTCACCTCTATTTTAGATTGTTTTCTTGGAAATTCAATCTATAATTACTGTAGGATTTTGGCACTCATATACTTAACATTTTCCTATTTCAGTTTCTCAACAGTGAGCCTGAAGATGGAAGATATGCATTCAAATTGAGATTTTACTGCAACATGAATTTGAATGTATTACATGTACTGTGAGCATGTAATTTACTATTGAAATTGGGACACTTTTGACAGTGAAAAGAGAGCTAACTAGATACAATACCAAGACAAACGGTACAAACTCAGATTATCTACGGCCAGTGGGAATGCAATGTTATCCCAACTGAAAGGGTGGGGGTAGTAAAGAAAAATTTAGCTAGTAGAAAAACCAAGCTGCCTTCTTCTTTTCCCAAAGCCTTAATTTCTCATGCAGCTGGAAATGCAGTCCACATGAAGTATTTGTTGAATAAAGATATGAACACATGACGTATGTACAGGAATGCTCACGTTAGACACTGAGGGAGTATGATGTACCTGTGTTGGTTACACTTTGCTCCTGTAGCGAGATTACCCTTGGGAGTGGAAATTGGTGTGACACGGTCACATGATGCTAACAAAAACAGTGGCTGCTTATTATGAATTTGAACACATTCATATAAATTGTTAATATAAATGTTTCATCTTTTTTTCCCCTACTAATCATGAATACCTTCAGAACTAGCTCATACTCCTCTACTGTAAGGTATACTTCACTAAAAAACGTAAAACCTTATACTTAGGAACATGGGTTGGATTATGCTAATGGAGATTTGGGGACAGTATTAAAAGCTACAACCCTCCATAGTTACCCCTCAAATGCAATATGGTATAAAGAACACAAGGTTTGGGGGTTAAAAGGTTTATGTTTTAAATTCTAGCTCTGCCCTTCATGCCTTTGGGACCTTGAGCAGTTCACAGGCCCTCTTCTCATCTTTTTAGCTGGAAATATCAGTAATTTTTACCATTCCTTTTCCTTCATGCTGCCATCATCAATCTTTTCCTAAATCTTATTTTTGGTCCCTTGGAAGTGCTCTCCTTGTCACCTTTCTTTCCTATTTTTATTATATTCACCTTTTTCACTTTATCTTATACATCTTATTAGTCTTTGTTTTTAGTCTTCCTCAAACTATAGTCCATCATCCTCATTATTTGTTTTTTTAGAGTTAAATATAACTTTTCCAAAAATTGTCTCTACACTCTGACTTTAGCCACACAGGTCTTTCTGTAAAATAACTTCCCCTTGATTCACTTCCCTTGTGAAATCCCACCCATTCTTTCAAAGAATGAGGCTGTGTTCTATCGTTTGCACAGTCTTGTTACTTACCTCAGTGCGCAGTACCAGTTTCATTTTACTACTATACATGAAATTTATAGTGAGTATTACATTTTCTTTGGAGATATTTCAAGTATACTGAAACTTGGCTTCTCTATGAAATTAAGTTTATACACAGAGCTCATTTTGTTATGACCTCCACAATGCCTAGTACATTCCTGGGAATGATGTTACGTTCAATAAATGTTTGCTGACAACTGTATCAACAAAATGAGGACAGTTTGCTTTCCAGGTTTACCCACCGTTGAACTGAAAATATAGACTAAAGCAGATATCCAAATGTATGTGATTGTGATTTTAAAACCTTGTTCCAATTAAATGTATTATACAATAAAGATAACATTTTCAAAAGGAAAGGAAAAGAAGTAAAAGGCATCCAGATAGGAAAGTGTTATGGACTGAATATTTGTATTCCCCCCCATTCATATGTTGAAGCCCTACCCCCCACTGTAATGGCATTATGAGGTGGGGCCTTTGGGAGGTAATTGGGTTTAGATGAGGTCATTAGGGTAAGGCCCTCGATGACACTCAAGTCTTTGTAAGAAGGGACCAGATCTAGCTCCACCATGGGAGACACAGTAAAAAGGCAGCCATATGCAAGACAGGAAGAGGGCTTGCTCCAGAGGCAAATTTGCTAACATCTTGATCTTGGATTTTCCAGCTTCCAGAACTGTGAAAAATAAATGTCTATTGTTTAAGCCACCCAATCTGTGGTACTTTGATATAGTGGCTTAAGCAGACTAATACAGAAAGGAAGAAGTGTAACTATCTCTGTACACAGATGACAAGATCTTGTATTTAGAAAATCCAATGGAAACAACCAAAAACCTTTAAGAACTAATAAGCAGTTTCATTAAGGTAAATATACAAAAATCAGTTAGTCAGAAGATCTGACTAATGGAAAGATATGCCATATTTCTGTATTGGAATCTCCCAAAATGTTCTACAAATTTAATGAAATTCCAGCTGCCTTTCTTGTAGAAATTGAGAAGCTAATATCAAATTCATACAGAAATATAAGAATCCCAGAATAGCCAAAATAAATTTGCAAAAGAAGAAAAAATTTAAGACTCACATTTCCCAATTTCAAGTTACTACAAAGCTATGATAATTAAGACAGTGTGGCAACATGAGGCTAGACATACAGATCAATGGAGTAAAACAGAACCTATACATACATTTACAGTCAATTAATTTTCTGCCAGGGTGCCAAGACAAATAAATGGGGAAAGAATAGTCTTTTCAACAAATAGGACTGGTAAAACCAGCTATCTCTATGCAAAAGAATAGATTATAGACTTTAATACCTAAAACTATAAAACCATTAGAAGAAAACACAGAAGTAAATTTTTGTGACCTTAATTTAGACAACAGTTTCTTAGATATGACACAAATGAAAGCAATTCAAAACACACACACACACACACACACACACACACACACTGGTTTTCATCAAAATTAAAAACTTCAAAGGACAACATCAAGAAAGTGAAAAGACAACCTACAAAATGGCAGAAAATATTTGCAAAAAATACATCTGATAAGAGAAGAACTCAATTAAAAACTGGGCAAAGGATCTGGATAGACATTTCTCCAAAGAAGATACACAAATTATCAACAAATACTTAAAAAGATGCTCTATATCATTAGCCATCAGAGAAATGCAAATCAAAGTCCCTAAGAGATACCTCTACACCCCCACTAGAATAGCTAAAATAAATAAGACACAGGCATTAACAAGTACTGGTAAACAGGAAGAGAAACTGGAACCCCATAAATGGCTGTAAGTTGGTACAGAACCTCTGGGAAAAGTTTGTCAAGTCTTCAAAATATTAAACATATAGTTACCATATGACAGTAATTCCACTATGAGGTATGTGGCCCCCGAAATTTAAAACACAGGTCCACAAAAAAATCTAAACACAAATGTTCACAGCAGCATTATTCAAAATAGACCAAAAAAAAAAATGGAAACAACCTAAATGCTCATCGACAGACAAATGCACAAATGGACTGTGTCACATTAGAATGATGCATATGTAGAGCCTTCATTTCTTTCGAATGTGGAAGTTTCAAAAAACCACAAAACTTGGAATGCATTCTGCATTAATTTACTTTTTAAGAAGAAACGTGAATAAGTTTTCTTTTTAAGCAGATTTTAAAACTTGTCTTTTCGGTTTATCAGAAAGTTTTGCAATTTTCACCTACTATTGAGAAAAACGTATTCGTTTTTAGTATTTGCAAAATTGGTTCGTACTTCAGCAACTGTTGCTTTAGATTATTTACCGTTACATTACCAATAAGGAAGCTGGGTGATGGGTACATGGTACTTCTCTCTATTTTTCCAACTCTTATGACTCTTTAAGTATTTTCAAAATAAAATTTTGGAAAAAAACCCAAAAAAACAAACCTAACTCCTCTTTTTCACTATCAAGTATTCTGATGTTCTGCTTGTTTGCTTCAGATATGACTGGAAAACAAAGTCTAGGCTTTTATCTAAAACGTTCTCCTTTTACCCACCTTAATGGGATGAGAATTGATTGTTTACAAAAATAAATGTTTAACCTACAATAACCATTGAATAATATCAGCAACATACTACATTCAATCATGAAGCAAGATTCATGGCACACTCCAACAATCACTGAGTGGGTTTCATGTTTCCCTGGGGGCTGTTAGTTGATAAAGGCAGCATTTGGGCTAGTGCTTGCTACAAGAGTTACACATTTAGGGCACTAGGTTGGCTCAGTTGGAACGTGCAACTCTTGATCGCAGGGTTGTAAGTTTGAGTCCCATATTGGGTCTAGAGATTACTTAAAAATAAAATCTTAAAAAAAATAATTATATGTTTAATCAGATAACTTTGTGTCATTATGGGTATAATACATTAAGTATTAAATTACTGCCTGATATTGTGGTCAGCACTTTTCTTAGACATATTTTAAAATAATGGAGAAACAGTTATAGGACATTGATATATCTCATTTCAATGAATAGTTTCACTAAAATAAGTATCCTGAAGAATAAGTTTGTCAATTATTCTATAAATTCATCATGCATTAGTCATACGTTTCATGATAAATCACCTCTATATTGAATTTTACTTCCTTTGATACTGTATCTAGAATATTTCCCAAGAAAAAACATACATTGGCTCCAGTTGATAATAAGTTCTGAAGTTCACTTCAGTAGATAATGTCTAATAAATAGTAGATACTATCTGTTTTCATTCTCTAATTAAACAAACATAAACCCTTTGAGAAGAACCAATCATTGACAAGACACTGAAATCACACATGTGCCAGTTTTAAAAATGAACATATTACATTAATCCACTAACTTTTTTGAGGGTATTTGGACAACCATATAATGTTATGCATTGTTTCTGATGGTGAAATTAATTTAAAAAGAAGGCTATTAGACTAAAGTAGTTCAAATGCTATGATAACCTACCTAAGTAGACTGAAACCAGGCCTGTAAATGCCTCATCATAAGGAAATCAAAAGGCTAAGGACAAGGTTTTTTTGTGTTTTTAAAAATTATTTATTTATTTTTTTTTTATTATTTGCCCCAGGGGTACAGGTCTGTGAATCATCAGGCTTACACCTTTCACAGCATTCACCAAAGCACAAACCCTCCCCAATGTCCATAACCCATCCACCCTATCCCTACCCTCCCACCCCCCAGTAACTCTCAGTTTGTTTTGTGAGATTAGGAGTCTCTTATGGTTTGTCTCCTTCCCCATCCCATCTTGTTTCATTATTTTTCCCTCCCTACCCCCACCCTGCCCCTCAAGTTCCTCATATCAGAGAGATCATATGATAATTGTCTTTCTCTGATTGACTATTTCGCTCAGCATAATACCCTCTAGTTTCATCCACGTCATTGCAAACAGCAAGATTTCATTTCTTTTGATAGTTGCATAGTATTCCATTGTGTGTGTGTGTATATATATGTATATATATATATATATGTATATATATATATCACATCTTCTTTATGCATTCATCTGTTGATGGACATCTAGGTTCTTTCCATAGTTTGGCTATTGTGGACATTGCTGCTATAAACATTCAGGTGCATGTGCCCCTAGGGATCACTACCTTTGTATCTTTAGGGTAAATACCCAGTAGTGTGATTGCTGGGTCATAGGGTAGCTCTATTTTCAACTTTTTGAGGAACCTCCATACTGTTTTCCAGAGTGGCTGCACCAGCTTGCATTCCCACCAACAGTGTAGGAGGGTTCCCCTTTCTCCACATCCTCGCCAACATCTGTCATTTCCTGACTTGTTCATTTTAGCCATTCTGACTGGTGTGAGGTGGTATCTCACTGTGATTTTGATTTGTATTTCTCTGATGCCAAGTGATGTTGAGCACTTTCTCATGTGTCTGTTGGCCATGGACAAGGGACTTTTAAGCTATAGCCAATCACTAATCAGTCATTTCCTTACTTTGTTTCTGCCTTTTTTTTCTTTTTTTCTTTTCTTTTTTTTTTTAAGATTTTATTTGTTTATTTCACAGTGGGAGAGAGATCACAAGGAGGCAGAGAGGCAGGCAGAGAGAGAGGGGGAAGCAGGCTCCCCGCTGAGCAGGGAGCCCAATGTGGGCCTCGATCCCAGGACCTTGAGATCATGACCTGAGCCGAAAGCAGAGGCTTTAACCCACTGAGCCACCCAGGCGCCCTGCCTTTTTTTCTATAAGAGTGTCTCTCTGGCTCCTGATGGAGTGCTCCTAATCACTTTTATTTTTAAAGATTTATTTATTTATTTGCAGGGGGGATGGGCCGAGGGAGGGAATCTTCAAGCAGACTCCCCATGGAGCCTGGAGGCGTCTTAGGGCTGGATCTCACCATGCATGAGATCATGGCCTGAGCCAAAACCAAGAGTCAGACACTCAACCAACTCAGCCACCCAATCACTTCTGGCTTGGTGCTGCTGGATTAGACTCAATTTTGCTCAAATAAAGTCTTAAAGTTTTAAATATGCTTCAGTGTACGTTTTAACTTGACACTGTGTTGTGTTAGAGGTTGTAAGAGGAAGGAAAAAAAAAGAAAACTCATGTATAAAGAGGCTAACAAAGCTGTATAGCATGACACAGGGGCTCAGACTGTCCTTGTGTCAGCCCACCTGGGTTTGAGCTGTGATTCTTGTCACTTACCAGTCCTAAAAACTTGGATAAGTTACTTAACCTCTTTTCAATTTTATCATCCACAAACTCTGAATAAAAGTAACCTTTATAGTATAGGATAGTAGTGGAGATAAAATTTTTTAAAAACTACATGTAAATTTCTTAATGCTGCATCTGGTTCATAATAAGCCCTCAATATGTCAGCTATTATTACTAACTTTTCTGAGCCTCGGTTTCCTTATTTATATCCCACTATCCCAGTAACAATACCTCCTCTGCCCATGGATCAGCTATGTTGTGAATCAAGAGCAATAATGCCTATTGATTTTATAAATTGTAAAGAAGATGTTCTCTGAAAATGCAAAACAGTCTAATATTATGATTTATTAAATACTCACTATGGAATATGAAGCTTATTGTTTAAAAAACAAAACAAAACTCTATAAACCTGTTCTTGTGTGGGTTTTTTTAAGACTCTAATAACTGCCCTCATTAGAATTGTGTATATAGTTGGGTCTAACAGCCCCTAAATGACTACTATGATAAGGATTTGGAGGCTTTAACTGACTCATCAGGAAGTCCCTTTCACCTGAAGATTTCTGTAATGCCTTTGAAAGTTCTTTCTGGGCTCAAGCCAACCATCCCATTTTAACACAACCAATCATTACATGGGTTTAACTCTACCCCAGATGGAGTCATATCATCCTCAACAATAGAAGCCTGATAAAACACCACTAGCACTAGGGCCTATAAAGCAGGGGTTATTTCTGTTTTTGGTGCCAAGGTTAAAAAGAAGTTCCGCTCTATGTGATTCACACAGATCGGTGTATTAAATCATGGCTTTCAAAAAAATAGGCCCCATTAAAACTCTGCTAAAGAACACGCTCAAAGTAGGCATGATCCTTATTCACATCATGTGCTATATGGTTTTAGACCATAAATTTCAAAGAGCAGGAGTAAGACCTCATAGCTTTCTTCATCTAACATCAGATAAGTGACACAGTCAATACATTCAAGTAATATCAGGGGTATTGCTATTAGTAAGACTTTGAAAGAATAAAGAGGAACACTGTTTCAGAAAGAGGGAATAGAATGAAGAAACATCCATTTCTTGTCTTCTTCTGTAACTTCTACCCTCCTTTACTGGCTTCTTTCTCTTTCATTGTAAATAAAATCTTATCTCCACCCAACCCCTTTCCATTCACAGCTAACTTTGAAGGAGTGGTCTACCTACAATATTTGGATTTCCTCACTTCCCACATACTGCTGAAACCACAGCAATTCAGGTTACCTCTATCGGTCTATCCTGCTTCTTTTCCTCTTGAGATAGTTCACCCTCTCACCCTCTCCTTTGAGATCAAATAAATCAGCTGCAGGTGGTGACGTTTCTTGGGGGGATTTGAGAACATCAGTGAAATAAAAAGGATCTTGAAAACCATTTTACAACATTCTGCTGTGACAGCAGGGGCAACTGGCAAATAGTTCAAATTGCTCAGGAGAGTGGTGTGATGCTAACAATTTAGGAAAATCATCTTGCATAACTGAATGGAAAGGAGGAGGTACATCTGCTTCACAGCCAGCACTACAAACAGGTCATGGAAACAATAAAGAAGACAATTTTTCAAAACCCTACTTAGTAAGCCAAGAGTGTATTTTGGGCAGAGGTTTTTAAGAAAGCAGGTATTTACAAGCATCGCTCAGAGTTTTGGCATCAAGTTTATTATGCATGAAAATAAGATCCTCATTGTTTTTCATAATGACAAAGTTAGACTTTGAAAAAAAGTATCTAACCTAATTTTGCAAGCTGCATCTATTCAAAGAAACTGACCTTAAACTAAATGTGTACGTATATACAAATATAAATGATATCATGGAATAAGCACCACTTTAAACCATCCAAGAATGTCACATCTACATTCCGGTTCTGACTCACCACGCTCAAGTGAGAAGTGGATGGCCACCCAGGAATAGACCACCCAAGAACAGGATACACAAGGATATGACCCAGTCACAGAAATGATCTCTCACAACCTGAAATCAAGGCTGGTAATTTCTGGCCTCTTATCTTGCGGCCTGTGATATACAAATGCCAGGACTCAACAACTTCCCAACCCTACGAAACAAATAGGCATTGACTTTATCACAAATCCTTCCACTACTTTTTCCTTCAAAGGTGACTCAAATCTAATTTGCTCTATAAATCCTTTCCCTTTGAATCTTAGTCTTTGTAGCACTTTTAAAGCTCCATTCAACAAATAGGGGTTTTCCAAAACGGAATTCTACTTAACCAGTTCACCAGTCACCAGACTGACTGAAGGTCCTGTTACAGTGTAAACCACACAAACGGGTGCCCCTAGCTAACTGAGAGCTTACAGCTACTAGGACCTGCCCCACATGTGTTTTCAAGCAGTTCTGTTCCACCAATTCTCTGGTGCTCACTGGAATGAAAACCGTTGGCTACCTAACGAGCACCCATTCCTCATTCTCCCTTCCTAAAAAAACCAGTTACGTATTCACTCTCCACTGTCACATTATAAGTGGACGACAGGCTACAAAAGATTGAGATGAAATTATACAGTTTGGAAAAATTTTGCACCTATGTGGCCTCTAGGTGTCCCTACATTCTCCTTCCCATCTGGTAAATATTGGGACAACCTATAATGGGTATTATTTACAAAAGGAAGTCTTTGGCAGACTCACTCAAAGGAAAGCCTTTACATAAAAAGCGTGACAAATCAATACATTTGTATAAACTTTAAAACAGTTTCAGTGCACATGCATCTTTTTTGTAATTATGCTAATTTAGCCATCTTTCCCCATCCCTTACCAACAATGCTTCGAGTTATTGTTCAGATAACATCTCCTCCTTAATATGCCACTAAACTGCTTCAGAACAAATCTATTTCTAAGCTCCTGTCAAAAATACTGACATATTGATTGCTTTAAAAGTGTACAGATCACCTCTCATCCTTTATTCCCTCCTTTTTATCTCTGAAAGTTGCTCAAAATTTGATGTGCACATTTCTTCCTGCAGCACCCCCTGCCTCCGCCCCGAGCTTATACAATCTGCATGCAGTGGTCATCTTCATTTCTCTAGAACTTTTCTTTCTTTTCTGTTCTACTCTGCAGTGGTGCAGAATGTATAAAATGCTGAGAATGGAATCCAGATTTCTTAACGTCCATTTTAGTGTATCTTTGGCTTTTCTCTCTTAGGTGCCCCCAATTCTGGTCAATGATCAAATATCACTGTATCTTCTTTGCTGTGTTAATCTTTCGAATTCTTCATCTCCTCTTTCGACCCAGGGCTAACATTCTGGTCATGATGGTAAGTGCTTTGGGAGGAGACTCAGGAGATCTCATTGAAATATTAAATATCTTCTTACCACTTAGAATCTCTTAAAAGTAATTTCAAATATCAAAGTTTCAAGTAACAAGTAATTAAATGTGCATATGCAATAGTATATCCTGGGAATAACTGAAAGATGATGATCAGCATACATTTTTACTAGTGAGCCAGCAAAAAAGAAGGTGAAATTTAAGTCTAAAATCTTCATGAGATAGCTTTTATTTTAGGTAATATATATAACATTCATAGTAAAATATACTTAAAATGAAGTAATCTGTGAACTAAAATAGACTGAAACCAAAGTTTGTACTGTTCTTGTACTATTTTACCTGTTTCTTTAATACAAAGTTCAAAATACATAGTGAATCAAACAGTGGCCCCCGAAAAGATATGTGCAGATCCTAACCTCTAGTATCTGTGAATGTGATTATTAACAGGGTCTTTGTAGATAGAATTAGTTAAGTTAAAAGTCTCAGCTTAGATCATCCTGGATATAGGGCAGGGCCTAAAGCCAATGACCAGCATCCTTATAAAAGAAAGGGGAGGAAATCGCATACACAGACGGACTAGCTAGGAAAGAAACATGAAATCATTTCCCCTCAGAGCTTCTAGAAGGAATACACCCTGCCAACGCACTGATTTTGGACTTCTGGCCACAAAGAGTATGAGAAAATAAATTTCTGTTGTTTTAAGCCACCAAGTGTGTGGTATTTGTTATGGCAGTCCTGGGAAACACAATATATGATTATTTATATGCATTTATGCACTTTCATTTAAATCCTTTCCACTTCCAAAAGTGGACTTTTTTGGACTATTATAATAAAAACCCCATGTATATCTGCTCATATAGCTGAATAAAACTGCATACAGAAAGAAGTATGAAAACAAAAAGTCTTTAAAAAAACCTGACTTAAAATAATTGCTGAGGTCCTAGAGTTAGGCAATTTCTATTCTTAGTTCTATCATTTTTATCAGTCATATGAACTTGGCCAAGATATTTAACCTCTGAGCCAAATGACATATCTCATCTGTATAACAAAAGATAATGGTATTCTTTTATTATGTAGTTGTTAGCAAGAAATATAATTTATGATAAAAATTTTGCACATTTCTAGGCATACAGTAAACTGGGATTTTGTTCCACCATTTCCCAAGGGACTACCTTCTAAAGGCAGCCCATCTTCTCTCTTGGCCTCCATGACCCTACATGCTCCTGATACAAAAAGCAATTATGCAAATCTGTCCAGTTCTTTCTAGGTTAAGCAATATTGAGTGACACTTGCAAAAAATCCTTCTATAATTAATACTCAACATGTGAACAGTATTTCAGAGTAGAGTCCTCAGTGGAACACTGGAGCATTCATTTCCAGATCAAATCTTAATCCTATAAATGAAGCATTTATTCTTTTATTTACATATTCCTTTTACAAATAAGGACACTTAAGTTCAGAGAAGCCTAGTGAACTGCCTAAGTCATAGCGTTACATTAATCCAATATACAATGGTGTTTTTTTAGCTTTTCATTATGAAAAAAAAATCAAACATGTATAAAGTAAACAGAATAATAAACCATCATGTACCCATTACCTGGCTAAAATGTTTCTTTAGAAGATTTACTTTGAATTTCTCATAATGTCCCTAATGAGACAACAAATGACATCTCCAGCCATAACATATGACCTAAAATGTGCATTGTGTCGTAAGAAAGAAGAGGGAAAAGTGACAATCAGAAAAGATATTCCATAATGAGAATCTTTCAACCAAGGTATTCTGTTTCTAAACTCTAAAGACAAAGATATATCCCTTGATAACACTCAAGTTACCAGAAACATTATCAAAAATGTATCGACAAAGCATGAACATAGGAAATCTCTGAAAATTTACTGGCAAAAGTGAAGCCTAATGTGCATAAGCCTAACGATTATATCTGACAGAAAGACACTTTTGAGTCAAACATCTACTTCTCAATTGATATTCAAAGTAAACTACTCTTAAAAAGTATCTAATGGTATCACAGGAGAGAAGATCTTTAAACAAGAAAAAAATGGGGTGCCTCATTCTCTCCTCTGCATAACAATGAACAATTCCCATTAAAGTAAACAAGTGAAATTATTTCCAAGAATCAATCGCCATCTTTACCTACAAACATGCCGGAAGAGGGACTTTCTTTGCTAGTCATCATCATGAAGAACACTGCATCCAACTGACTTGTCAATAAAAAAGAAAACAAATCCAGTTATAAATATAAGAGTAACTTCTAACAAATAAAACTGGCAGGAGTTAGTAAAGATTCAGAACTTCAATACAGAGTGGAGAGATGGCCAGAGAGACAGAAAATGGAAAGCCATTTTAGAGAAGAAGCTACATTTTTAACAACTCTTCCAAGACCAGCTTGGCACGCGTATAGAACAGATGGGGGTGGTGGTAATTGTAAGCATATTTTCACCTTATTTTCGTACAGCAATTAAGAACCATTTAAAATTTAGAAGCCCTTTCTCAAATGTAGCACAGTAGAACTCATAAATGGCTAGCTACATGTTTTATTGAAAGAATAAGTACTGAACAGACACTCCAAATGCGTGTGTTTAGGATTGTGGTTAATCATTAAATACTTGTTTAGCTTTACTGACAAAGGGGCTCTTGGTGAGAGAGAAGTTGTCCAGGGCAACGTAATCCTTATCAATGATGTATCTGGGAGTCTGGAGAGATCTAAAGGCTGGTCAAGAAGGTGGCATTTTGGGGGATGCCTGGGTGGCTCAGTCAGTTAAGTGTCTGCCTTTGGCTCAGGTCATGATCCCAGCATCCTGGGATCAGTCCCACATCAGGCTCCTTGCTCAGAAGGCAGCCTGCTTCTCCCTCCCCCTGCTTGTGCGCGCTCTCTGTCTCTGACAAACAAATAAACAAAATCTTTAAAAAAGAAAAAAAAAAGAAAGGAAGAAAGAAAAGAAAAGAAAGGTAGTATCTTTGTACTAGATCCTGCTCTTGAAGTTAAGGAAGGACCAATAAGGAGGTTTCTAGAAGAACATAATAGAATAATTAGTCCAACTTCCCATGAGTGCATAGAATAAAAGAGTAGGCTTCCGGAACAGAGACAAGTTTACAGATACTAATTTTACAAATAAAAATATGGAAAACAGGGTTTTGAAATAAACAGTGTTTATATTTCCAGGTCATTTTTGGCCACTAACTAGCCCAAGAATTTAGAACTGGAATGAATCTCATTGATCTAATGCTTCTCAGACATAGGTGGTAAATCTCCCTGACCCTTACTTTCAATTCAGGGCATTGACAAAGGGTTCTTAATTGCAAACACCGAAACGTGCTCTAGTTAATTTAAATAAAAAGAAATGTCTAGAAGGATATTAGAAGTCTACAGAAACTCCATGATGGTCAGAGACCAAAGCTATGCAGTCAGCAACAGCACGAAAATAACGGCGCAGGGCAGGTTTGGTGTGCTCAACACTGCCACCAGCACCAGGCGCTCTCGCCGAAGGCCATTCGGCTAACCGGGATCTGGGCACCAGCTGTGATTCTAGAAACTCTGCCGTGGCTGCCTTTGAAGATGAACTGTATCAGCCACCATCACTGCTAGCACAGATTCCGTGGTGCAGGTTTCCTGTCCCTAGGTTCCAAATTAGAAGTCTCACCGGGTGGATCTGACAGAGCCTGGCTCCCCTGCATGGGTCCTTGATATAAGAGGACGGAGAAATGAGTTTCTGGCCTCTATCCTGGGACATTACTAACAAGGAAGGATTTTCCCAAATATATGAAAAGTGGCAAAGATGTTGGAAGGAAACACCAAAGATGTCAAAGGTATCGAAGAGTTGAGACTTCATCATGGATTTCCCTGGAGTATCTGTACACAGGCGTTTCAGAAACAGTGTCCACCTTTTATTCCAACATCTGAACTAGACCTGCCAGCCTCTCCTCTCATCCCCTTCCACTCTTCCCACCAGCCACGCTGGTCTTCGCGGTCCTCCAACATGAGAGCGATTGCAGCTTTGGGATTTCTGGCCTGGAGCCTCCCTCTGCCTAGCACTCTCCACCCCCAAATTTATTCATGGCTGGTTCCTGCTTTACTCTCAGCGTTCAACTTAAATGTTACTTCCTGAGGAAAGCCTTCTCAGACCACCCTCTGCATGGATGGCCTCACTCCTACTCCAGCCACATTCTTCCTCATCACCCTGTTCTATTTGCTTCATGGCACTGATCACTACTGGATTGTTTTACTTATTTTCAGACTCAATCACCATAATGTAAGCTCTGTGGGACTGTGGATCTTTTAAGATTTTATTTATTTGTTTGTTTGTTTGTTTAATTGAGAAAGAGAGAGAGCGAGCAAGCGGGGGAAGGGAGACTGTCCTGAGTGCACAGCCCGACAAGGGGCTGGATCTCAGGACCCTGAGATCATGACTGGAGCTGAAACCAAGAGTTGGATGCTTAACTGACTGAGCCCCCCAGCTGCTCCAGGACTGTGGCTCTTGCCTGTTCTTTTTGCTACTGTAATTTCAGCACTTATAGTAGCCTTCCAAATCTTTGTCGCATAATGAATGAATCCCTGATATAGTTTAATAAGTCTACTTTAAAAATGTGGAGACTGAAAAGGAGTTCAGTGATTTATACATGATCACACAGCAAATCAGTGATCAAAGGCCAAATATTTAATTCCTAGCCTTACAATTTCCACCAGGAGAAAGGTGGGAGCTGCTTCTTAAAGCAAGGGAGCCAGCACGGAAGGGCAGAAAGAACACTGTTCTGAGTCCAAATCTGTTCTCCAAATCTGTAATACAGGCCTCATAAGTTTCATTCAGAGAATGAAATATGACCACATAAGTATATTACACATATATGTTATTTCTGTAACACCCAACATATAGATAGGCATTTAACTGGAAGCTATAAAAATTATAGTTCATTTATGAGTAATGATCCATGTCTGAGTTCACATTATCGTAATAATACACTGAGAGACATATCCTTAACATAATCTAAATCAGAGTCCTCACATATAAAAATGAGAATGTTCATTCTCTCAAGCGACTAAAATGTATCAGCAATCTGCTATTTGCCAGACACAGGTTATGCATAGGTAGAGGTCTCTAAATTTCTTCCTACCTATTAATGCTAAGAGTAATCCAATCTCTGATTGCCATCTCCAAATATTATTTTGTCACTGTAAACTAAGGGCAAAAATAGGCCATTTTTTCCATGTCTTTCATTTACTTCAAAGTGGTTATCGAATCAAACATTACTGAAAACTAACCCTTGCCTTCAAGGTACTGTTTCGTGGGAGAAACAAACAAAAAGAAAATTAGCAAGAACGTGAACACAGGATGCTCTATGAATCCAGAAAAATGGTAACTAACCTAGACTGTAAATTAGAAAAGGCTTTTTAGAAGTAGTGATTCTGAGTAGAATCCTAGCTAAAGGATGGGAGGAATTCACCGGGTGTAGACGAATGCATGCCCAGCAGAGAAAACAGCACCCTCAAAATCCCCATGGAGAAATGAAGCATGTCACCTCTAAGAAACTGAAAAGTTAAGGTAGAGTAGGGTCTCAACAGTCCCAAGAACAGAGAATTTCAAAAATTCTCAATATTGATTTCAAAAAAGGGTCTATCTCCCACACCCTTCAAGAGTGCTAATGCTACAAATGACTAGTTTCCCTTAATTACTTTGCTTTTCTCAAAAAAAGAGAAAGAAACGATCCATAATTGTGGTATCTCCTTAGTCCATCACTAATCTTTAGTTTGGGATTAGGATTTATAATATTTAAAAGAACACATTCATATGTACTAAAGAGTATATTTTTATCAAAGCTCAGTTTCATGTTTCTTTTTTTTTTTTTTAATTCCCTTTATTAGCAACTTTTCTTAAAGGTATTGTCCTTTACAGCCTGGAATGCCTTCAAGTCACCTTCCTTTGGCAAATTTCACTTAATTCCTGTAAGCAGCATTTTTTCATTTCCTCCCATAAAGTGACAGCACTTTCTACATTACTTCCATTATAGCTCTTAGCAAATTGACTTTTAATAAGTTTCTCTCTTGCAAGACTGAGCTTCTGGAGGGAAGGTTTTGATCTCTGTATCCCAAGCATGATGCTTTTTTTTTTTCCTAATGAACATTTTTAATTTTAGAAGAGCTTTAGCTCTATAGGAGAGTTGCAAAGGCAGTACAAATAGTTCCCTAGGGATCTTTTTAAAATTCAGATTCCGTAGAGTAGGTCTGGGAAAATCCTGATATTCTGGATTTCTAACAAGCTTCCACCTCATGAAAATGCAGCTGGTGCAGGGACCACAATTTGATAAGATTTGATAAGGGATGAGCGTCAGACAAATTAGGACAAAGATTCTCAATCCTGGTTTCAAATGGGAATCACTTGGGAAAGGTTTTGTTTTAAAATGCTGATGCCAGAGCCCACCACCAGCTAGTCTAATCTGATTCATCTGCATAAACCTGGGAATCTGTGTTTCAAAAAAGCTTTCCAAGTGATTCCAAGATGCAGCCTGAGTGGAAAACCACTTGCCCTCCCAGGCTGTCTGTCACACACTCCTATCCTAGCACGCTCTCCATTTCCTTCTCTGTAAGACAGAAATAATTATGAGTATTTGATTTGGGGCAAAATGAAACAGTGAGAGTCAGCATTAAATTCAGTGCTCACAGAATTCTAGGTGCTTAAAAAGATTAGTTACAATGCCGACTGGCAAAAGGACAGGTAAATCCACATTTCTCATCAGTAAACCTCGGGGAACTTTCTTCCTAAACTGTCTTCCGAGGGTTAGACTGCTCTCAGATCCCCAGCTGTCCGAAGAACATTTAAAAGGGCAAGAGTTCACAGCGTTAGGGTGGAATCACTTAGAAATCTGCTAGTCTTGGGGGAATGTGGTCTAAGTGTGCTTTGATTAATTCAGCAGACGCCACAGCTGAGCCTGGAGAACAGCAAGTCCTTGCCTGTGTGGGACAGAAACATCTTTGTATGGGGAGAGTCCGTAGGGTGACTAGTTGGGTCTAAGCTGCTTATTCCAGGACAATGGGTGGTCATTCCAAACTGCAGCTGGTCTTAAGGAGAGATCTCAGAATCATCTGGCTTCAAACCGCTGTTCATAGGCTAGAGGGCCAAGCACCTAAGAGGATTCAGAGTCATAGTATGGTCATATAAATCCAACCCAGAGGACGTTAGTAGTTGTAAACTGCATGTCAGGTACACTGGCTTCTAACAGATGACCTTCTCCACTCGTAAGGAGTACAAAAGTAACTCTACTTTTAATAGAAAGTTAGAGGCATCTCTTCTTTATGTTCCTCAACCAACTGTTTTTATTGGACTAAACGAAGGTTAGTAGGTTCCTGGGATGATTAGAAAAGAATCCGTAGACAGAGTTTACAGATTAAGAGAGGTCATACATGATTACTATTCCTTTTGAGTTAGACAAAAAAATTACAAAGAGAATTAATCCTGGCTTGACCTAAACCAGTTGCTAATTATTTTGTAACAGATAAGCAAGGTTGCCCCAAATAGTCACCTGCTTGAAGAGCTGCACTACAATTGACTATCAAGATTTAAATTACATGATACTTTCCATGGCTGTTATCTCTATTATCTTATCTCAAAACCTTTGAATACTACACTTCAAGAAATAATGAGCAGGCATTTATACAGACACATATAAATATGGAAGGCTACTCATCAACTTGTAGTAAAGGAAAATAAGTAGACTTTTATATTTTACTTCCATTTCCATACCTTAATTTTTTTTATAAAAGCATATGTTACTTTTAGAAATGTACAATAAGTCTGCTTTAAAGATATAGGGCATCTGTCAGCAATCTGTTTCTTTGTCTAGGTACAAAAAAATTACTTTTGTAAGTCAACAGAGTAGATACATTGCATTAGCAGCTACCACTAACACATGGGAAAATCATTTAAGCTCATTTAGAGTCTATTCCTTTATGTAAAATTACCTAACTCAAATTTTGAATTGCAGAATGTCCCACAGAGATCATAGGCATATCCTGCTCTTGTTTGGTAAATATGCATGGATTCTAGCCATCCAAATACAACAGCTGACTAGACATTGCCATTTAAATTTAAATTATCTGCTATCACTGAATAGCAAACATTTCATGAAACTTATCTTTGCTCTCTGACATCCCTCCCCTTCCCAAATGGCTCACTCTTGGAATGACTTTCTGATTTTTCTGTAGGCATTATCTCCATCATAGTTATCACTAGATTTACATAGACAAAGGGGGAAGTCGCATCCAAATGAAAAATTATAAAACCACATATACTAAAGACTTTCCAGGGCACAGCAATCTTCTGAGACCTAGAAATGTTGAAATTAAATATAGAGATAGGCACATGGAAAACAAGTGTCCAGATGGTGAATTCAGATATTTTATTGTCTTCTATATATGCCATGTACTTCTTGCTCCTTTTTTTTCCTTTTTAAGATTTTATTTATTTATTTGTCAGAGAGAGAGAGAAGAGAGCGAGCACAAGCAGGGAGAACAGCAGGCAGAGGCAGAAGCACGCTCCCTGCAGATCAAGGAGCTCTATGTGGGACTCGATTCCAGGACCCTTGGATCATGACTTGAGCCGAAGGCTGAGGATTAACTGAGCCACCTGGGCATCTCAACTTTTTGCTCCTTCTACACTGTGAGAGAGCAGTAATATTCTAAATTGAAAACAACCTTTAGAAGCCTTTCCTTGGCTGTCCTGCCCACCACTCCTTTGTGGTGTATTCAATAAACTTCTATCTTTTTTTTTTTAAAGATTTTATTTATTTATTTGACACAGAGATATCACAAGGAGGCAGAGAGGCAGGCAGAGAGACAGGGAGAGGAGGAAGCAGGCTCCCTGCTGAGCAGAGAACCCGATGCGGGCCTCGATCCCAGGATGCTGAGATCATGACCTGAGCCGAAGGCAGAGGTTTTAACCCACTGAGCCACCCAGGTGCCCAAACTTCTATCTCCTTTAAAAAAAAGAAAGAAGAAGAAAAAGGAAAGTAAGAAAACAACCTTTAGGACTGGTACCCTCCTGTCTTCTGCCCTGCAAAAATGGTGCTAGAATCCAATCCACCCAGCAATCTTCTATGAATTACTAGGAGTCAGGCCAGACTCCTCCCTCTTAGTTAAGTTATCCCCCACACTCAATCAGGACGTCCTGGAAATTCCAACCCCTTAACAATTTTTGTCTCTAACACTGTTTCTTAGTACCAGAATAGCTTTCAACTGGTCTCACCACCTCCAGCCACCCCCTCCAATCTATCCGCCACACTGTTACCACCAGTATAAAGTTAATCAAGTTATTTGCCTAAATTCCCTAATTCCTAAAAATGGCATATAAGATGCTGAGAGACTGGACTCCTCCTCATGGTCCAAATTTACCTCTTACAGTCCTCTCAAGGGCAGCCAGTCCTCTAGCCCTATCAAATTAGAGCTCCCCACTTACAAAACACTAGCTCACATTTCTATGGCTTTGCATATGCTTCTTAAGGAAAAATCTCTACCTCCCCTCAACTCCATCTGCTTAGATAAGACTGTTCCTCACTTTTCAAGACTCACTTCATTCAACAACTCTTAAGTGAAAACAGCTCTCTCCACTTCCCAAAATGAGGCAGTTCTTTTATATGCAACCTTTGTTTCCTCTGCTATAGTAGCAATTTGGTGCAGAAGTTTTGCTTTATAGCGTTGGTGAGTGGCACACAACCTAGAACGCAAATGCTAGTTGAAGGAACAAACGAATGATGAAATCTGGACTGAATAATGATATGACTACCAACGCTGACCACCATTCTCCCTCTAGAGATTAGAAGAGTATGTTTTACAAAGGGCCTTTACTCTAATGTACCCTGAAAGAACCGGGAGCAATAAGAATGTGGCCAGGCTAGGAAGGCCTCTTTCATCCTTGCAAGTCCCCATGTTCTATAAAAATCACCTTTATGATAACAAGTGCGGGTGATAATTACTCATTAAAATTTATTATTTTGGAGGGACACTTGGGTGGCACTTGTGTGCTCACTCACTCTCAAATAAATAAAGTCTTTATTTATTTGAGAGAGAAAGAGAGAGAACACAAGCAGGAAGAGGGGCAGAGGGAGAGAGGGAGAGAGAAATCTCAAGCAGACTCTGTGCTGAGTGTGGTGCCCACCTCGGGCCTCAATCTCATGACCACGACATCACAAACTGAGCCGAAACCAAGAGCTGGATGCTTAACTGACCGTGCCACCCAGGTGCCCCTAAAATTTGCTATTTTCAATGATAAAAGTACTATACAGTCATTGTGAAAATATTAAGAATATAAAGAGAAGAAAAAGTATAAATTGGTTACAATCCCAGTGAGCACAAATAATTAACCATTGATACTATTTTGGGATATCCTCCTATATTGATCTTTTTAAAAGATTTATTCATTCACTGGAGAGAGAGAGAGAGAGAGAGAGAGAGAGAGAGAGAGAAGGACCAGGGAGGGACAGAGGAAAAGAGAGAAGCCTGAAGCAGACACCCTGCTGAGTGTGGAGCCCAACACGGGCTCAATCCCAGGATCCTGAGATCATGACTTGAGCCAAAATCGAGAGTCAACATCTTAACCAACTGAGCCACCCTGGTGCCCCTCGACTGATTTTTTTCACACCAAGATTATATTGCATGCAAAATAGAATCATATTATACAAAGTATTTTATAACTGAATTTACCATTTCATACTATTCTTTGTTGAACTATAACAGTAATCTAGAATTATATTCACATGAAATGATTGTTAAAAATGTAGATTGCTGGGCTTCATCTCTTGATCTGTCCAAACAATCTTTGTATAGAGAATCCTAGAATATTCATCTTAACCCTCTAAGTGATTCTTATGTACAGTAAACTTTGAGAGCCACTAACCACAGATAGCATTTTCAAATCACTATGGTAAAATGACAGAAAAATGAAGGTTTCAAAGGTATTTATTTTGGCAGCACATAAGAAAGGATATGAGCTGCTACAAAATGGAATGGGTTACCATCCCAGCTGATGAGCCCACGGCACTCTGAAATAGATTTTGAATAACTAGTCTCAGGGATATGGTGGTCATTCTGTATCAGGAAAGAGGCTGAAAGAGATAATTTCTAAGTTCTGTCTCAACTGTAAGATCCTAAGACTGTAATTAAAGAATGTTAAGGCTAAATTTTACTTCAGAGGCAAAAAGAATGGTTACCTGGGAAGACAGTTATGGAACTGATGGGGTATGATTTGGGGGCAGTGGTTTAGAGGTAAGACAGCTCTCAAAGCTGACAAAAACTATGCATATCATTATTTGAATTTTTTTCTTCTAGAAAAGATGAACAGCTGTTTTAAAAGACTTTTAAACTGGTGCTCCTGTGGCTCAAAAATGTCTTCCTTGGGAACACTAAAACAGAGCAAGTAAAAGCTAAAGGCCCTGGTTGAAAAACTGAAGGACTGGGGCACCTGGCTGGCTCTGTCTGCAGAGCATGTAACTCTTGATTATGGGGTCATGAATTCAAGTCCAATACTGGAAATTACATTAAAATAGTAATAATAATAAAATATTTTATTATTATAGATAAAATATATATTTATATTACATATAAAAAAGAACAAGAAATAGTGAAGGATCCAGGCATTTTTGGTATACCTGGCCCATTGTTACCAGTCTGGAGGGGGAATCTAGAACTATGATAATACCAGTAATCTAACTTAATCTTCTCATTTTCAAGCAAAAAACCTACAGAAGTTAAGTCTATAGAAATTAAACCTAGAGAGTGGTAAGTACTGTAAATTGATATGGCTAGTTGATGACAAAATAACTATCCTGGGAAAACCACTCCTCTCACTCCCGCTGTAGTGTTTTGGATATCAAAGATTTCTTTACTACTACAAATGCCTTGTATTCAAAATCCTAAAAAGTTAGAGATAAATCACAGAGGGCCAAGTGTTTGAAATTTTTACGTATAGAGATGCCATATTGTAAACAAATGGCCTAAAATCATTGCATTTTAAAAGTAGACTGACATTTCAAGGATAGCTGTAATAACGTTCCTTATGTTCTCTTTTCAAAGTTATAATTTTATTCCCCGGTTGGCAGGAAAATCAGTGATTACTCTCACTTTCTGATATTAAAAAAAAAAAAAAAGCCTTCCAAAAAGACAAATAATATTTTCAAACATAGTTTTTGTGTTATACACACTTTATATGTCTACCTATGAATTTACATACACACATCAGTATTTTAGTGGTTATGCACGTTTATAGGAGCTTACGTTGTGTATATGTTAATCACAGAATATATATATTCATTTTTTATAAAATATCATTTCTAATCTTAATAATATTGCTTTTAGAGATGCTTTTACCATAACAGATTCTTAAAGACAGAACAAATGGAGGGGTGATAGTGGGAGGTGGGTGGGGGATGGTCTAGATGGGGGATGGGCATTAAGGAGTCCACTTGATATGATGAGCAGTGAGTGTTGTATGTAAGTGATTAATCACTGAACTCTACTCCTGAAACCAATATTGCACTGTATGTTAACTAAACAGAATTTAAATAAAAATTAGAAAGGAAAAAATATAGCTTTGTCTTTAAAGGTCAACCAGGCTGACCCAAGCACTATATATTAACAATGAAAATTGTATTCACAAATACCCAACTAAGGAATTTGAGAATCAACAGCCCAGGTAATTTCAGTAAGTCTCAACTTTAAATACCATCTATATGTCAGTGGCTCCTAAGTTTGTATCTCTAGTCTAGACATTTCCTATGAACTCCCCCTCAATATGTCTACTTTGATGCATCTCAAACTTAACAGATCGAAAATCAAATTCCTAATCTTCCTCTCTAAACTCTTCCTCTAATGGGCATCCTTATATTGGAAATGATAAGTCCATCAAAATAATTTTTTAAAAAGGGTGGGAGACACCTGTCTGGCTCAGTCGACAGAGCATGCAACTCTTGATCTTAGGGTTGTGAGTTCAAGCCCCATGTTGGGTGTAGAGATTACTTTAAAAATAAATAAAAATTTAGGAAAAAAGAAATGATAGGTTCATCCATCCAGTTGCTAAACTTTGGCATGATTACGAACTGCTCTTTTAACATCCTACATCCATCACCAAATCCTGTCCTTGTATTCCAAAACACAACCAGAATCTCAGTATTTTTCACTACCTTTGCTCCTACCATCACCATTGCCTTTCTCAGTAGTCTCCTATCTGTCCTTCTTGCTTCTACATTTGCCCCATACAGTGTATTTTCCAAACAGTAGTCAGAGTGATACATTATAAGCCTTTCATCACCTCCAATGACTTCCAGTCTCACAACGAAAATAGGCCCTATAAAGCACTCTGTGGTCTTCCCACCTCATCCTACTATTCCTCTGACTTAGTTTCCTACTATTCTCCCACTTGCTTACTTCTTCCCAACCACCCAGTCCACTCTTCTGTCCATTCAACATTCCAACAAAAGAGTTTTTCAACGCAGAAGGTTCTTTCCCTACATATCTCCAAGGCATTTTCCTTGTGTCCTTCATATGTCACTGAAAATGTCAAAGCATCATAGAGTTTATTTCTTTTTTTCTTTTTTTCTTTTTTTTTTTATTTATTTGACAGAGAAACAGAGATCACAAGTAGATGGAGAGGCAGGCAGAGAGAGAGGAGGAAGCAGGCTCCCCGCTGAGCAGAGAGCCCGATATGGGCCTCGATCCCAGGACCCTGAGATCATGACCCGAGCCGAAGGCAGGGGCTTTAACCCACTGAGCCACCCAGGCGCCCTAGAGTTTATTTCTTGACTAGCATCAGTATCAGCCAGGATCCTAGAAGGAAATGCGTATCACGCTAAAAGAATAAACAAGCTGAACTTATACTTCTCCCTCCTCAGCATTCTTTCCAGGGGGCCCATTAATGTAGTCTATATTGATTTGTCTTCTAGGACTGAGAGTAAGATAAGGATGCGTAGAAAACAGACCTGGAGGAGACACCAAACCACCCCTTCATTCCATTTCTCTCCTGCACTCAAATATTTGTTGAATGGATTAATATGATGCAATGGTGACTGACCACTGAATGTGGCTGTAAACACGCTATACAAACTGTATTTCCTTAAAACAAAACAAAACAAAAAACTCCTCTGATTGTAAGTCAGAGTCAGGAGACACTAAGGTCATCCCAAAGGAGAGACTAAGGAGGCTTTCATGAACTTCATATGGTGAGTAAATTGTGAGGCACCTTCAGGCCTCAGATTCTGCCTTATGGAACTGAAGATTATTTATCACACTCACCAAGATAGGGAAATATAAAAGAAAAAAGGTAAGATCATAAGTGGGTGCTACACTGACGGTCCCCTCTTCTGACATCCTAATGCCTTACAGCCGATTTATGATGAGCTGAATCATGATGCTTGATGTATATCACAGATGTTTCTAATAAAAGAAACAATGGAACAAGAAGTCATACACATGCTATATTCTGAAAGGTAAGAGAGTATTAAGCATTTAAATATCTGTCCTACATACTGGTATCCACCATGAATAAATCAAGCAAGGCTTCTAATGAGACATTTCATCCCCTTGGCAGGGGTTCATTAAAGAAAAGCTCTTCGAGGAACAAACATTAGTAGAACCTCTGACTCCCTGGTTTTCTAAATTATCTGTGACATCTGAGCACTTGTGTGCAACAATAAGAAAAGCATTACTTCTTTTGTTAGAGTTTTCCAGACTCCCCAAAGATGGTGCAGTTAGAGGATAAGATAAAACAATGGGACAGAGCAACATTTGTTTTACATCTAAAAACTGAAGAATTCCTGTTGGTGAAGAATTTATTAATGAGTAATATATCTGCTGATTCTCGCAGCACCTCCTAGGCCACCGACAAAGAAAAGGAAAGAAAAAACAATCAAGGTAACATATCGTTAGGAGAAACAGTGAAAAATAAGAGAGGATACCCTTAAAAAAGATTTTTCATACCTGTTCCCAGTTTCACTAAGAGAAGAATCTTATTCACTGTTGACTCCTATCTGTCTTCATTTTCCTGAAAGGAAAGACGGTGCTAAACAAGGTTGATGGAAGATAGAAATAGACTGGGTTGCTATGGTTTCTGAAATGTACTCTAATCCTAACCCTAGAAACATAATCTTATATACTCGAGTATCATTCTTACAATCTATTTTCATCCATGATATCCCTTTTTCCCCTGAAAGGAAATCAGTTATGTTACTATAATTGATCTCTACTTTAAGAAGTTATAAAAATAATCTCTGAAAAGGATCTTTGGGTTCCTGGGGAAAACCTGTTTGCTCTTGGGCCCCCATTCCATATGCTTGCCATTCAAGGGCAGATCCAAGTATTAAAAACTTTGAAGCTTATACAATGGGAGCAGGGGAACCTTTTAAGAAAATAAAGTTTCAAGGGCATCTGGGTGGCTCAGTTGGTTAAGCATTTGACTCTTGATTTCGGCTCAGATCATGATCTCAAGGTTGTGGGACTGAGCCTGGGGCTCCTTGCTAAGTGTCGAGCTGGCTTGAGATTCTCTCTCTCTCTCTCTCTCTCTCTCTCTCTCAATAAATAAGTAAACAGATACATAAATGAATAAATTTCAAAATACCACAAATAAATAATTGAACCATCATCACAAAATGCCAAAATCCAGAAAAATTGCCTATGTCTTCAAGTAATTACTAGATATGCTCTGGCCTAGTTTTTCTATATACTTTTTATAATTATTTTGTTTTGCTTTGACTCATACATTTTGTTTGCCTCTTCATCTTCCAAAGATCTTATCATATTTTCCAAGGAGAGACTAGAAAGATAATTCAATCTTTCCTCTATTCGGGTCAACCAAAGTTTTGTCGCTGTTTCTTCCCTACTCGCGTTTTCTGTGTCAGGTGCTCTAGGACACCATATCACAAAATGACCTCTGGCCATGTACTTTCATTCATCACACTGGGAACATAGACTCAGTTAGCAGTGGGAAGATTCCTGGAAGACATTCCTTCACCAGAACAGTAGAAACAACTTAATTATACGCTGAGGAACTTCAAACCACATATGACCATATGAAATTGCCAATGTTCAATCATCTTCCACCTCCAAAAATGACAATTTCATATGGCTAACGTGAATATATCCCACTATACTCCAAATAAATCTACCTCCAGCTTAGCATCCTGTTAGCCAGATTCCAAAATTGCCAGTAGCCACTCTAACACACTTTGCACAAGGGAAAATATGACAGAGGGGCAGGGGAGTGCAAAAAGACCCCAATCTTAGCTGATTAGTTTAAATCAACTGCAAATTTCACATGCGATCATGTGAATAAGGCCCAGGATTTTGGACAGAGCCTAGGAAAACAAGGGGGCTCTGAAGCCTAAGGTCCATTAACTTCACAGTAAAACACCTCTGCAATCCCAATTCTATCCCTGAAAGTTTTGTCATCTGAGCAGTCCAGGGAAACCTACAAGGCACATCAGAAAAGCAAACACTCTTCTTTTCTCTCAAAGAAATAGTTCCCACATGTCACATAGAAAGGATTCCCAATTCATAGGCACAAGCAGAGCAGGCCTTCCACGCCCATTACTGGATTCAAATAATCCTGTCCAAAATGATAAAAATTTCTGTGAAACAAAGAATCCTTTGTTGGCACAGGACTCTCATCTCCCTATCACGATTCCCTGGGGCATTCATCAAATACATGTTCTGTACACCAGGCATCTTGCCCTCGTGTGAGCACTTGTAAAACACAGCACTCTGATAAAAACAGCCTCAATGCAAAATGTAAACTTGTGGTTTATCTGGAATCTGATACCAGGCTATTTGCTTACTGGCCTTATGGTGAAATAGCTCTCAGGCCATACGCTTTTTAAATCTGATACAAATGCCACACAGAGAACGGAGTTCAGTCCAAGCCCTCAACCCGGTTTAACAAGAATCATTGTGTGTGCGTGTGCATGTGTGTGCGTGCGTGTGCGTGTGAAGTCTCCCACCGCAGGCCGATTCCTTGTACAGGAGGAGTCCGGTGAGACGGCAGCGCGGCGCAGTCTGGGGAGCCAGGCTGAATCTACACACCAGCCCCCATCTGTTGCAGAGCTTCGAGGAATAGTGTCGTCACCATGAAGCACAGCGTCAACCGTCATAATGAAAGCACTGCTTGGGACGTTAAAGCCAGTGATGGAACCATTCCAGGTCCTTAACACCTGGCTTCTCTGCAATAACTGAGAACACAGATACATAAAACTAGGTCAAGTGTCACTCCGTTTATTTTCCAGAAGACAGCAAATATAATCAATATTGCTTTCAGGTCCAGATCAGGCCGACCCTTGGCAATGCCACTAACTGAGACACTGGCACTGATGAGAGTAATGAAACGGTCATTTATTGAGGGGCCACTATGTGCCAGAATCTGTGGGGGCTGCTGCAGACATGCTGTCTTAATTCTCCCATTTCCCCAAGAAGGGAGGTATTATTATAGAAAGGCAAACTATTTTAATTCTCTAAGCTTCGGGGCACCGGGGTGGCTCAGTGGGTTAAAGCCTCTGCTTTCTTTCGGCTCAGGTCATGATCTCAGGATCCTGGGATCGAGGCCCGCATTGGGCTCCCTGCTCAGCGGGGAGCCTGCTTCCCCCCCCCTTCTCTCTGCCTGCCTCTCTGCCTCCTTGTGATCTCTCTCCCTCTGTGAAATAAATAATAAAATCTTAAAAAAAAAAATCTCTAAGCTTCATTTTTCTATTTCATAAAACAATGATTATTTCACTTACTTTTCAAGACTTTAGTAAAAATTAAAAACAACATAGGTAAAGTATTGAGCATTCAATAGTAGATGTACAACCCATCTATTTAAAATACTAACCTCCTAAAGTTTTTACAGATTTTATATATATATATACACACTAAAATATTAGCTCTACACTCCACGTGTATAAGATAAAGTACAGAAAACCTCAAACATCCCATCAGGTGATCTAGGACAGCACCTCGCTGATTCCACAGATTTAAGGCACAGGGTAACAAAAACAAAACAGAGCAGCTGTGTGGGGCACATCGTCATTTAAATTAGTCAGCATGTATTAAAAGCCTACTCTAGTACAGTAAAAAACTGCAGAGAAAGTAATCACACAGTCCTTTTGGAAGTATATTTTAAGGATACAGAAGATATACAGGCATTATATTAGTCTGTCATTTGGAGCAATGTACACAAGGATAACAAAATGAGTGGCAAAACAAAGCATTAGTCTAAACACTCAAAAATCAAGGGTCTCTGAAGAGTAAGAGCTGAGAAATATCTGTATTCAGTATATAATTTTCAGACTAAAGTCTACCTTTAGAAATGGGGTGCCTGGGTGGCTCAGCGGGTTAGAGCTTCTGCCTCTGGCTCAGGTCATGATCTCAGGATCGAGCCCCGCATCAGGCTCTCTGCTCAGCGGGGAGCCTGCTTCCTCCTCTCTCTCTGCCTGCCTCTCTGCCTACTTGTGATCTCTCTCTCTGTATCAAGTAAATAAATTAAATCATAAATAAATAAATAAATAAATAAATAAATAAATAAATAAATAAATAAAATGAAAGTAATGACTACATGCTAAGTGACAAGGTGAGCTAGTTGTTCTATTCCAAACAGTGGACGCTATCCCTGTAAAGAGTTACTACCATCCTCTCCAGGTACCACCCCACCCTTTATCCCCTGCTCTGTGACTATTAGCCAATATACCTCAAACATAGGTAGGAGAGAAAGCACATAATGACTCCATTGTTCTACAAATTTCCCTAGTGGCCCATAAAAAAATTTTAGCAAGAGTAAAAATTACTAGTAATGGATAAGCAAATTTATCAGAATGCTCTGTTTGATTATCACTACATAAATCAGACTAAATGTCTTACTGAAATCATGAACATGGATATTCAAAAATGGAGATAAAAAAAGCCAACTGAGAAAACAACAAAAAACCCTCACCCTCAAATGGTTGAGAAAAATTATGTGTGTGTATATACTACACAAATATATTACATACATACACACATGCACACAACACTGAGAGAGAGCAAATGATAATATAAATGAGGTAAGATATTAACAATAGGTTAACATAGGTAAAAGAAATCCCTTCACTATTCTTGCAAATTTATTCTAGATTTGAAATAATTTCCAAATAAAGAATTATAAAAAGAAAGCTAGCAAAAAAAATTTCACCATAAAATAAAATGAAAGTGAAATTTCAAACTATTTCTTCCTCTTAAAATTCAAGAAAGACTACTCTAATAATATCATTACCATTATCTAAAGGAGCACTCAAAAACTTAGAAGAGTTACAGTCAATGATGAATATACCAGTTCAGTATAGAAAACCATGGGATTTTTTTTCTAACATAATTCTAAGTATAAATATGAATCTCTGACAGAAACAGCAAAGAAAATCAAACTTAAAATAATTATATTTGACCAGACATGAGAATGTACAAGGCATGAAGTAACAATAGCCATACCTAAATATTTTATTCATTTCCCTTGCAATATCCCTTGTAATATCATACTCAAAGCTACCAGTCTGAACTATAATCAGGAATTATACCATATTCTCCAAGGAGTCCACCAACTATAGTGATGGCCTCATATACTTCTGGCAAATGTAGGTGCCCCAGAATCTCCCGAGGTACGGAATATCAACATAATTTGGTACAATCTACTTTAAGGATAAGCATACAGATGTCACTACACAAAATATATATTATATAATATATATTAGCAATATATAGTATTAATAATAAAATATATATTAATAATAAAAGTTTCAGTATGCAATAGCTTTATTTAGCACCAATACACTTGCCACTGATTTCAGATTAGAAATGAGACAAAGCTTCTAAAAGAAATCAGTTTTTAAAGTGGTTAAGCAAGTAGGCTGAGGTACAAACTTAAAGGATCCTAAGTTGCTATATTCAGTGTCTTAAAAGTTCTAATAAAAATAAACAGCATCTAAGGAGGGAGAAAAACGTCCTCGTGTATCATTTAAAAGGAGTGTCTTTTGAATATTATTCTTCTTGAAGAGAAAGCATTGAAAAGTTTGTTGGTACTTTGTATGTTCACTTAGCAATTACTGTTACAGGTTTAATTTCAGAACGTTCCTGGAAAATGATCCGGGGGCATCAGAACCTTTTCAACAAATTTAAGTAAGAGCACTGAAATTCAGTCATTTACTCATTTAGTAAATACAAAATGTAAACACAAAAAAAAGTGCTGAGAGTAATCATAGACACCTCTGTGCATCAGCAGCATGACAGTTTAGACGTCCTTATTTTTTTTTTAAGATTTTATTTATTTATTTGAGAAAGAGAGAGACAGAGACAGTGAGAGAGAGCACGAGCAAGGAGCAAGGAGTAAAGAAGCAGGCTCCCTGCAGAGCAGGGAGCCCAACGGAGGGGGGGCGGGGGGGAGGGTGTCAATCCCAGGACCCTAGGATCGTGACCTGAGCAGAAGGTAGATGCTTAACCGACTGAGCCACCCACGTGCCCTGAGGGTTCAGACCTTTTAGAGATTAGAATGTCTTATAATTAAATCCCTTTTCCAATTTCTGTCATTAGCCCTTTAGACTAAGTTTAAGACAAATACACCTGGTACTAAATTTTACTATGTCATATATGTTGCAATAACAAGGTTCCATTGAAGATGTGAAAAAATACAAAAGCAAATTATTATATATTATTATATTCAGGAGCCTAACCTTACAACTCAATTATTAGATTATTATCAAGTTAGTAAATCACTTGATATTTATTGTCAAACATGCTAGATTTTTTCCTGGGTGGTAACTTGCTGCACAGAAGGTAAACCACAGAAGGGTAAGAGATTGGGATGTCCTATCATCGCCAGATGCCATGTCATAGCAATTTCCCCCTTTTAACAGCTGGAAACTGGCATTAGGAATCTTAAGTGACCACAGAGGATTCTAAAAGCCAGTGGAGTGAATTACATTTAATGCATACATGCAGATTTGAAAACCATAGAAAAGCAATGGCAATAAAACTTCTCTTTCCCTACCTTTGTGTGTGTGTGTGTGTGCGAACACGCACCTGCACACGCGCACTCGCACACACACACGCAATCGACAAATATCACCTCGATGGTGAATTTCCATTTGATTCCCACGCACATACTCCTTAACTGTGCACTTTACTGGAGAAGAAAAGTATTTCTCTGTGGGTGGCAAAAACACTGAGATTCTTCAGGTTATTGTTTGAAGCAATATTAAAATAACATTTCCTCATAAATAAGTGGTTATTCATGCTTCAAACATTTATTGCCAATTGCAACTCTGTGTGCAATGAACGGAGTCCCTAGAATGTAGAAGAATAATACGCCAACACGGTCCCTGCTCATAGCAGTTACACAGGGAACAGATCAGTGTCTGAATCTAAAATTCATGCTTTTCCAAAAAATAAATAACAAGGAAAATAAAATCCATGCCTCTCTTCTACACTGAGATTGCATCTAGCTTTTAAAAAGAAGAAGGAGGGCGCCTGGGTGGCTCAGTGGGTTAAAGCCCCTGCCTTCGGCTCAGGTCATGATCTCAGGGTCCTGGAATCGAGGCCCGCACCGGGCTCTCTGCTCCGCAGGGAGCCTGCTTCCTCCTCTCTCTCTGCCTGCCTCTCTGCCTACTTGTAATCTCTCTCTCTGTATCAAATAAATTAATTAATTAATTAATTAAAAAAAAAGAAGAAGAAGGAAAGAAGTAGTAAGATGGCAATTTACAGGGAAGACGAATATCACATCTTGCTTGTGTAGGGTTAAAAGGGAATCCAAAAAGTCTAAGGCGAGAGGTAAAACATGAGCTGAACCTGGAAAAGGAGTATAGATTTTAACAGACAAGTGAATTTATTCTGGTTTTCAAAAACAGTAAGTGAACAAGAAGAGAGGACAACAAAAGCAAAGGGTAAGACCTCTTAAACTTTCAATGATTGTCCAGTCAGTGTGGAATACAAGAGTAATCAGAAATGTCCGTGGACTGAGGCAGATGGTGGTGGGAACAGAAAGGAGAAAGAAAATGGTCTTTGCAAAGAGTGAAATTCTGAAGGCTTTGGACCAGGAAGAAAGTAAGATCAGAGCTGCAATGAACTAGAATGAGAAAACACCAAAGGCTAAGAGAAAAGTTAAGGAGGAGTTTCAAACAGTGCAGCAAGAGGTAGTGAAGGCCAGAATTAGGGTCAGAAAGGGAGTGGGAATGGAAATTGGCAGGCGCTAATGTACCTCTCAGCCATAAAGTCTACATTTTAAATAAATGTGACCTTTACTACAAAGAGCTAAGTGAGGATGGCATAAGAAACTTTAGTCAATATACATTTCCAAAATAAACCTCCATGAAACAGCTGAAATAACAGAGGTGGGGGAAGATCTGCAGTGTTGTGAGGAACTGAAATAGTGAAATAGCCTGGTAAAAGAAGAGCTACAAATTTGGAGTATAATAATCCACCATGAGTATTATAGCCAGCCACACATTATGAAGTGTCTTCAATGCTATTCCTGTGGAAATGCAGAATTACACAAGCTGGAATCAAGTTCAACTCTCTCCTTTACTCTAAAGTATTACTAAAGTCTGCCTTCGGCTCAGGTCATGATCTCAGGGTCCTGGGATTGAGCCGGGCATTGGGCTCTCTGCTCAGCAGGGAGCCTGCTTCCTCCTCTCTCTCTGCCTGCCTCTCTGCCTACTTGTAATCACTGTCAAATAAATAAATAAATCTTTAAAAAAATAAAGTTTATGTCACCCAAATAGAACACTGAAGCCATACTGTTAATTCTTTTATAATTCCACCTAACAGCCAACATCAACCAACTGCCCTACTCCCCAAAGAACACTTCTAGGACATAAATGTGTTAAACTCGATTATATTCTAAAATGGCTAGTATTTTATGGAGATCACTATGTAAAAAAAAATAATTTAAATAATGAAGCAGAAGAATTTTTGATCATGTTCTGGAAAATTCCTACTTATAATCTGAAGACACTGCAAATCAAAGTTTTGTAATTCACAAATTATTTCCCTCAAATCAGTGTTTCCCAAAATGTGGTAGGTGATATAATAGACAGTCATCTATCTATTGATAGATGATTCCTAAGTGATTCCTTTTCTGTAACCCTTTTTTTCTTAGTATTTATTTTAATATACACTGAAAAACTACAGACCACAACAGGATACTTCCCTTTTAAATACATGTAAGTTTTAAAAAGGGTTTATTTGAATAAAAATATTAAAGGCTGCACAAATGATACTCAAATATTTCCAATGATACAATAAAGACAAACATAAAAAACGATTTTAGTAGGAGACTGCACAGATTTTAATATCCAATATAGTGACATATTTTTATCAGAATTATTACTTTTTAATAATTTTTACTGATCTCAAGTTTATTGGAGAATCAAGTCTATTACTTTAGTCAGAATCAGTATTAAATATAATGCTAATATCTAGAATGTGATTTATATTTGCCTGAAAACAAAGAAAATATGTCATCTTTCTGTTGGATCTGCCATTTTTAAATCTTTAAAACTGGATTAGGAAAAACAGAAATCAGAAAGCAGAATCAGAAATTACAGATTTCTATAATAGATGTATTGAAAACTGCAAAAATAAACTGATTCATTAAAATTAATACAATGCTTGGATTTCACATTCAAATTTTAACTTCAAAAAAAGTTAAGCATTGTTTCTGTAAAGGAAGTGAGTTATACACATGTTGGGAAAAGCTGGAAATAAATAATTCTTTTAAAATAGCCTATAGTACAAATTCGTTTTAAAATCAACAGGAAATTAATTAAACAAGAATATATACCAAGGGCGGAAATAAGACCATTAGGTCTAAAGATACAGGAAACACTGTTTGCAGTAGCCTAAATTTCACTGTGAAGGTCAGTTTTTTTGTTCTTGACCCATTTTGGGGAGAGATACCAAAATGTTAAGTTTCAAAGATAAATGTGTCTGAAAACAATTCTAGATATTACATAGGATAGGATTTTTATTACTAAAACACCTTCACTAAGCTATGCAAATTTTAGATAAAACGTTAAAATCTTAGTTTATGTTATTTTCATTTAAACTGATTATGCTCACATATTTGAAGATAAACATTCAGGGGTTTTATATGAGAAAAATCCATAAGTATCTAGATCTAATGATGCAGCATCTATTCTGGAAGGTGGTTTTATTTAATTTAACACCTCTGAAAACATGTTTATATGCGGCATTGCAGTAGCCCAAATGCATTTTTTTTTAAAGTACAAAGAAGTAAAGTGGTAAATAAAATTGTGTCAAGACATAAGAAAGGTCTGATTTCAGGTTTTTGATTTAATAGATAAGGGCATTTCTTTCAAGTTGGAAAGGCCTCTTCATCAGCAAATATTTTCACATTTTTTTCTAATATGCAAGACACATACTTAGCATGAAGTGAGTTAAAGTCAATTATACATATATGGAGTGAAGGTTTAATAGTGTTGTATTTATCACAACCTTAATGACTTCAAAATATGGACTGGTTCAGGGTTAGATAGAGACCAGAGATGCTGCTAAACATCTACAATGCACAGAGTACCCTCTTCTCCCACTGGACAAAAAAGAATGATCTGGCCCTTACATGTTGAAACTGCCAAGGTTGAGAAATTCTGTCCTAAACAAATCACCACAAAACATGCTTTTCTAAAATGTTAGAGTCAAAAACAGGAGAAAAGCACAGAAGTTCAAATAAGAGAGAAGATAAAATATAAAAGAAAGATTAGAATCAATTAAAGAAAAATATAAAGTATTTTTAACATTTACTCTATAGCTAATATGAGAAATGCAAATATGGGGCCAAACTAGTAATGATCACAAACATACATAAAGAATGTGAACAAACTTGACAAGCATTTTTTTTTAAGATTTTTTATTTATTTATTTGAGAGAGAGAGAAAAAGCAAGCGAGCACAAGAAGGGGAGGCGCAGAAGGTGAAGCATACTCCCCACTGAGTATAGAGCCTGCCCCAGGGTTCATCCCAGGACTCCAAGATCATGACCTGAGCTTAACCAACTGAACCACCCAGGGGCCCTTGACAAGCATTTATAAAAGAAAAAAAGGATGCCTATTTTTTAAGCTACATTTCTGGCTTGCTGATGAATGAACTGACTTTCGTACAATTATTTTACTCTCTAATGAACAAGTTTCCCGTTCCTCATAGATGCCATGCCAAGAAAATGCTAGAGTAACTGGAGGAGACTCATCTTGGGCGGCAGTGCTACTTGGATAGATTGTCTAAATAACAGTGACCTTGAACTCACAAATCAAATCTCTTTAATACCAAAGATGTTAATCTTTTCCAACACAAGTTAAAAGAATATATACTATGATCCCATTCTTTATTTTTTAACAAGGTGTTTGTAAATAGAATTTGTGTTGTAATGATGCATACTAAACTATTAACAGTGTTTACCTTGGAGGGACATGGATCTAAGGGGGGCAGGAAGGTAAACAGTCATATTTTGTTCTCTAGATCTTGGGAGTATTTGAATCTTTCATAATAGGAATGCACTCATGTATAACTACATATTTTAAAGAATGAATTTCCCCAAAAGCAAAATGCAAAAATTCTTCTATAGCCTGAAAATATTTAATACAAAACCTTACTTTACATGAGATACAAACTGTTAAAAGTTGCAGCAACAGCTTTAATCATACTCTTCCAAAGGAATTTGCTAAAGAAATCCTAGAATTTACTTCACAGGTTTAAAAAGTTTTTAGAAAACAAATATCACTCATAAATTAAGTGATGTATTGAGTCAAATTGCCATATATGGAGTTTACTGTAAGAAAAATCTAACTAAATGCCATCAGCACACCATCTTTACTACTGGGAATTTAAATTGACACTTTTATGTTGATACCTGTCTGGAAATTAACCAACAGATTCCATTAGCACATTTTTAGGAACTTAGAGGTTTTCCTAATAGTTATTAAAATTAAAACAAAACAAAACAAAAATACATTTACTGGGGCACCAAGATGGTTTAGTCAGTTACGCATCCAACTCTTGATTTCTGATCTCAGGGTCATGAGATCGAGCCCCACATTAGTGCTCAGTGGGAAGTCTGCTTGGGATTCTCTCTTTCCCTTTCCCTCTGCCCACCCCCTAAAATAAGTAAATAAATCTTTAAAAAAAAAAATTTACCATCTCTGAAATGGATTCCAAACATGTTTTACAACTTTTCTGAGGGATACTCTGCTTCATTTTAATAGTATTTATAGCAACAGTCAACGAACAATTAAAGAAATACTTTGAATTTTCTCTATCCTGCTTTCTTTAATTATGAGGAGGAATAGCTGTACTTTCTATTTGATGACTGATTTTTCTCATTAACATATCATTTTAGGGACAAAATACTAATTAGGAGGAAATCATAATTATTTCACCCCCTAAAATTTGGCAGATGTCATAAACTTTTCTCACTCATCAATTAGGGTAATTTATAATAAATAGACAAATGACATTTTGGCTGATGCTAAAGATTAACTTGCCAAGGTGTAAAAAATGAACAAAGAGAAAGTGGAAATGAAAACACTGTGATCATAAAATCAATCTCCTTATGGAACTATAATTTCATTTACAGAAAAACATTTCTTGTTCCATCTAATATCATTTTCTAAGTGGTATAACACCACAACACAAAAATAATACTTCTGCTAATAGTTTATAGCATATTTTAAAATATAAATATGTCTTTATAAAAACATATCATATGCTTTAGTCATATACTTATAGGATTAGGTATACTATTATAAGTTATAAATAAAACCGTGTCCTCAATTTTTCAGGTAGAGTTATCCATTAAATATGGCATCAACTAATAAATCAAAACCATATTCCCTATTTCTTAGACTTTATCAGTAAGGGGCACTTTTCAACATATAAACATTTTGATAGGTTGTACCCAAATATGCAGAAATAAACTTGAAATAATGCGAAAGATATAAAAATAAATCCATGTAATTATTTCAACAAACACATGCAAACCAAGTTACTATTAAATTATGCTAAATATATTCCTCTTCAGTTACCACTGCTACTTAGAATTGGTTTCCTAAATCGCCAGCTGAAATACCAGTTGACTAGATAGTGTCAACTACATTTTGCTTCCAGAATAGTTTTTAAAAGTACAAATTCTATTTCATTCAATCTCAGAATATTCCAGTTCAATCTGAGAAGAAACGTTTTCTTAAGGACTGAAGTCCTCATGTGGGTATAATCATGTTTAGAATCTTAAATAATCAGAAAAAGTAGGCCATGAAAAATCTTGTTATTCCTTCACATGCAGTGTGAGGAGGTAGGAGATGGCCAAAGCAAAATTTTACAGAGCTACATAGCGCATGATACAGACTGGATTGTTTCTACTGTCTCTGAGATAAAAACTTACTACTAGCCCTCAACTAATAGACAGGCTAAGGGTCAATGTATAGGCGTGTCCATGCCCTAATTCCGTAACCAACACTGGCATATTTCTACAAGTTCTTCCCAAGGCAATACGTCAGTATACACATGTTGGAAGAGGCACACTTTCTCTTAAGGAAACCAGATCTTGAATTCCTTGTTTCTCCATTCACTCATCAAGTATTTGAATGCCGACTGTGCCAGATATTTGGATAGGTTCTGGGTCCCTGGGAATAAGCAAGTGCACGGCAATTCCTGTTTTTATAGGGTTTCTGTTGCAATGAGCAAGAAATACAAGCATAAAAGTAGCTTAATACTTAAATATTCTCTCATTCCTCCCCTTTCATTCACAGAAAAAGACTAAGTAACTTGATCAGTTAGTACCAAGAATCTAGTAAAAAATTCAAGAGTCTACAAGTAAAAGCACACTAAAAATGACTCTACAAAAAGCACTACGAGAATCCATTTCAGTACTGTATCCAAGAACAGTGTCTTACCATGTTAATTTATAAAGATCCTTTTATGTGAATTGTCTTTATTTTCTTTTTTATAAAAAATTTTTTGAAAGAAAAAGAAGAAAAATAAAAAGCCTTGGGTATCTTTATCAGTTCTGATGAAATAAAGACTTATGACATAAAGAAATTAACAAATGTAAGTATGCTGTTTTTGAATCACATTGATGAAACTAAAAAGACCAAAATAGAGGTAGGGTTTGGAGTCTCCTTCAGTGATTTTTTTTTTAAGATTTTATTTATTTATTTGACAGAGAGAGATCACAAGTAGGCAGAGAGGCAGGCAGGGAGGGGGGGGGTTAGCAGGTGCCCTGCTGAGCAGAGAGCCTGATGCGGAACTCGATCCCAGGACCCTGAGATCATGACCTGAGCCGAAGGCAGAGGCTTTAACCCACTGAGCCACCCAGGCACCCTCCTTCAGTGATCTTTTTCTCAAATCTTTATTTCAGGATTAGCTTATAAAAATCAAGTTTGATTTAAGAAAATAAAAATGTTTAATAATATAACTATATTCAATATATAGATGCAGCTTTATAATGTTTGTCATGAAATGCCTTTCTAATAATATTAATATAACTGCCTAGTAACTAGTTTTCATTAATGTAGGAAAATTCATTTTGTCAAAATTGATTCCATCTACTGATATTTACTTCTAGGTACTCCTACATCAACAATTGATCAAATTCAAGATGATGTGAGACTCAGAAAAGCCCAAAATGAAGTCACAAATGATAAGTAACTCCACAACACAACTGTGGTTACATTTAAGCATGGCTTTGTGAAAACAAACTGCAGAGATACTCCTTGGACAATTCGGGATAACCTAGTGAGGTCTGTAACATCTTGCCTTTTGACCAAGGACTGTGGTTCACTTTGCCCAGCCTATGAAATCCTCATTCTGTTTCTGGGATGGAGCTGTATGAACATGGAAGCCCTGGTCAGCTAAACCGGCCCATTCAAGAAATGCCAGTCTTAGATTAGGTGCATTTTGGTCTTTTTGGTCTTTAACAATACAGAATAGTTCTTTTAAAATATTTGGCAAGCCGCTTTCTTTTCTATCCCCTGTATAATGATTTAGAACTCTATTATCTATTTGGTTGAGATCTCTACTACCTACCTCCTGGGCAGGGAAGATTTAACTTTGGAATGGAGACTTTGGGTTCATATTTGGGTTCTTCTCCACGTGTTTTTGTTGCCTTTTCATTTTCTGATTCCCCTTCACTACCAGTGCTCTCAAAGGTCTAACCTAATGGCACTAAAAACCACCCATGCTGACAACTTTCAAATATGTATCTACATCCCAGGATTTGCCCTTATTTCCAAATAGCATATCTAATTTACTGTAGTGTATTTCCCCCAAATGGTCCCCAAACACTTCAAACTCAGAAAATCCAAACTGGAATTCTCAGTCTTTTCCTCCAATCACATTCTTTGTCCCCTATGTCCTTATCTTGGTGAAAAGTAGCACCATCTAGTCAGTCAATCAAAGTCTGCACATGATCCTCTTTATTCCTTCTTCCTGAAATGCTCACACCCAATCAGCCAACATGCTATAAATGAAACATCACTCCAATTCATTCTTCTCCAACCCCACTGTTATCTCCAACATTAGGGCCCTCATCATCTTTCACCTAGACTATTTAAACATTTCCTTAGTTCCACATGGCTATTTCACACTTCTTCCTTCCATCTTGCCCCAAAGCTGTGAGGTTTCATAAGTGCAAAGTTTATCATGTTCCTTACCTCCTTTTCCTTTACTTTATTCTGTTTGAAAACCTTGAAGGACTCCACAGAGTTCACAGTGACAGTACTTTGACAGTTACATATATACTCAAGGAAACATAATATTGAGCCAAGGAGTAAACAAAGTCACAGGATTAATACCCCATAATCCTGGAAGATTGGTATTGCCTCATTATAATTCAAATACATTAGTTTTACTTTAAAACAAAGTTTATGGAGTAGAAGGTCAGATTCAAAGGAATTTGAGACTTCCACTTACCACAGGCATTCCATTTGCAACAGGCAGATTAAGCTTTATTTAGTCAACACTTCTCTGACATTGGAATGCTTTGGAGGAATCTTGCAGAGTAGCTGGCATGGGAGAATAGCTTGAAAAGTGTTTTGAATGAATGAAGGTCTGCATGATTAAATGGAAAAATCCCTAGCTTTAAGCCACTTAGCACAAAATTACTTGCTCTCCCTAATTTTACAAATATTATTCCAGGAGACTGATTACCCCATTGAAACTTCAATTATTATCATGGTTGGACCTTATAAATCTTCTTATGCAATGTCTCAAGCTACAAACAAGCTACAGCATATTTTTCTATAGTAGCCCTGACTCATAGCTATTCGGCCTTTCTCCAAATAAGTTCAGTAACAAAACATCACTATTGAAAAATCAAGTTATATCCATTTTCAGAAGCTTTCTTACACAGGGTTGGAATCTGAAGCTAATATAATTTAGTTTCTTCCTAACATAGAGACCATACATGACATTACATCTCACAAAATACAAGAATGAAGAAGAAAAAAATGCCACTGGATTCAAACTGAGAAAAGGAACAATTTCAGAAATAACAATGTACTGATAAGAACTTTAACTATTTATTGATTCTCAGACTCCTGGTGATCCCGTTAAGGAGACTAAGGAAACCCAGTGCCGCCTGCTCTCCAAACCCAACACACAGGGTGAATTCAAAATCTTAGGGCCCCAGGAGGAGGTACACAAGAGAGTTACATGAAACCTGCTGGTGTCACTACAGATTTTCGCTTTTATAGTCCTCAGTCATACATATGAGGTTCATATTATCATCTTCATTTTACATTCAAGAAAATAATCTCCCCAGGATCCCTAAACCAGGAAACGATGGATCCACAGGCAAGATTACCCACAATAGGAAAATGTATGGTAAGGGGCCAGGTTTACCTGTATCTCGAAAGTCTTCAATAACTCATCTGGGGTCTTCTTCCATAACATCCCACAAACTTCACACTTTGCTTCATCTTTTCTTGCAAAAGTTCAATATTTCAGATGTACTGGGGGGGTAGAATACATAAATAAAAGCAAAACAAAGCCCTGGTACATTTTTATTTTGTGGGTTTGTTCTTTTTACTTTATTTTTTTCCCCTTATTTAGTTCTTTGTTTTCAAAATTTCAACAAGACATTTCTTTAAAAAGTATTAGGGGGAAAAATGTTCAAAAGCTGATTTTTGTAAGGTTTTGTAAGGTTTAATTTTAATACCTTGAGGAGAATTCATATCTAAAAGACTTTTTCTGTGATAATTGTTTTCACATGCAGTTACAAAACAAAACATAGCACGCTCTTAGCTCTTGATAGAAATGATGCATTTTAAACACCAGACTTGAAAAATAGATTCCATCTTTGAAATCCAAGTGACTTTAATGCCTGTGTAGACATCAAGATGAGCCTCAGAGACACAGCCTCTTCTCAGACCCAAAATAAGTTGAATCCAGGCACATGTGGGTGCTAATGTGTATCCAGAAAAGAGTGCAGAAAATAATGACCTAAATGATCCAACCTGTAGACCTCCAATCACTACTGACACAGTTATTTGTTCAAAATGAACCAACTCTTGAGTGCTAAGAAAGATAAAGCAAAGGGGCCCAGATGGGTGCCAATCAGTTTATAATGCACTCATCCTTTCTCAGTCATCTGTCTCCTGGAGAAAAATTGTGACTCTGCCAGAAAACACTGCCAAATGATTTATGTTTCTCTGATTACTTATTTTCTGTTCAGATGTCAACAATCTACAGCATTCTACACTTCTCTTTAATACTAACATGATTTGAAATGATGAAATTATATCTCAGGATTCTCCTCCTCAAGTTCCTCCTGCCTCCATCCTAGTAACCTAAATCAGTTACTGTACATCTGCATATTACATGAAAAAAGTCAAATTACAAACCAGTGTAAGTGATCCCAACTATAATTTAAAAATTAAGAAAAATGTCATTAAAATGGCCAGATCATTTTTGTTCCTTTCTACTCTTCAGCATTCTTAAACTTGTTTTGATAGCATGTACTAATTGCACAAGTGTTGATCTATATATGCCAAAAATGGTATCAAAAGTTTTCTCCTACACAATTTTAGGATTAAGGATTTCTCATGTGGTTCACATTAATATTTTATATTACAAATTTTCTCTCATTTCATTTGTATATAAAAAAGAACAAAACTTATTCTACAAAAGATGATCTCAGTTCAAATTACAGAATGTTTTAAACTAGTGTGCTCTCTCTTTCTTTCTTTCTTTCTTCCTTTCTTTCTTCCTTCCTTCCTTCCTTTCTTTTTACAGAAAATACACAACTTTTTGATAGAGGTAGTCAAAAAGAGACACTCTTTCTGCACCCCTCTAGTTTTCTATCTTTCCTAAGTCTCAAATAACATAGTACATTGAAATTATTCCGTTTGCACTTATAGTTTAGGATACATTCATTCACATAAAATAGCATATGTTAATCAGAATGAAAACAGCCTGTATTTTACCATTCAATTAAATACAGCAGCACAAAACTACACTTTATCTGAATAATAATGCTAGCCACCCCTTATTGACCACCTACCAAATGGCAGCCTGAGTACTACATGAAACAGTTATGTGTTCCATCCTCTCAAGAAACTATGTGAAATTACTATATGCACCATCTTACGGGCTAAGAAAGAGAAGCCTTATGCAATTAATTTGTCTGCTGAAGAGCATCCAGACTGTAAATATCAAGTCCTGTCTCCAAAGAAGTCAAAGCTCAGGCTTTTTCTATAATAAAGAAATTTCTGTGATGTGTTATACTGCTCCTGCAAAACTATAATGAACAGTGGTGCATATGTGTTTGAAGTATCAAATACTCTAAACGTGAAGTGCTAATTTAGTAGTATGTAGTATATAAAAGCAGGCTTATAGCACAAGATAGGAACAAAATTATCTGCTATCAATAAACTTACCTTCACAATAAAGTCTCATCATTCTCTCAAAGTAAACTCAATATATTTCTGGGTGCTATTAATTGAATTGTATCCCCACCCCCAAGATTCCTACCTTGAGGACCTAATTCTCAATGTGATGTTATCTGAAAATGGGGCCTTTGGGGCATAATTAAGTTTAATGAGGTCATGAGGATGAGGCCCTCTTGATAGGATTAGTGCCTCATAAGAACAGACACTAGAGCACAAGCACTCTCCCTAGCCGGCTCCTCCACCCCCTCCCACCCCTCCTTCCTTCCCTCATCCTGGCCTCTCAGTTTCTTAATCCTTCACACCCAATCATCTTCTCTCCTCACTTCTTCAGGCATCCCACTGGCCTTAGCACTTAGAACTATTAAAACTGACATCAAATATTCTGACCACAGTCTCCTATAATGCAGAGATCTTTCTCCATTTCTTGGTCCCTACCCCTTCCCCTACCAATCTATCTCCTCCCACCCCCATGTCCCTTCTCTTCTAATAGTGCAGTGCTTGGTCCATTTTTTTAACCACCTTCTAGTACATGACTAAAAATTTTGTTACTTCATTAACCTTCCACTATACACTTAGGAAAAAAATCGTCTTCTTTTTACTTAACCTATATGTAAGAACAATGCTAAAGGGGGGAAAAATCATAAAGCTATAATAAATACAACAACAGTAAGTCTCAAGTGGTCCTCAATTATTTCTTGGAATTCTAATATGCTATCTTAGTTTGCATGTTTTCTTATTCTCCACAATGACAGATGTGACAAGTAAGTCTACATCCTCACATATCTATAGTTGGAAAGAGCTGAGGAGGGACTACCCACTTCAGAGGCTATGCACTCTTTAGTTCACCACAGTACCAACCACACAGCATGATTTCATCATACATGTACTTGTTAGTCTCTCCAGACACTATTTGCCAAAACTGCTTTAAGTATAATAAAATCTCTCTTGGAAAAACTAACATCTTTAAAATATCCATACTTCTCAAAGTAACTTATAGATTCAGTGCAAAACACCTATCAAAACACCAATGAGGGGTGCCTGGATGGCTTAGTTGGTTGGGTGTCTGCCTTCAGCTCAAGTCATGGTCTCGGGATCAAGCCCCACATCGGGCTCCCTGCTCAGAGGGGAGTCTGCTTCTCCCTCTCTCCTTCCCAATTCGGTCTCTTTCTTTAAAAAAACAAAACAAAACAAAACACCAATGACATTTTCTACATTAGAAAAAATAAATAATCCTACAATTTGTATGGAGCCATAAAAAAATCCCAAATAGCCAAAACAATCTTCAGAAACAACAAAGCTGGAGGCATCATCATACTCCCTGATTTCAAATTCTGTTACAAATCTGTAGTAATTAAAACAGCATGGTTGGTATAAAAACAGACATACAGATCAACAGAACAGAATAGAGAGCGCATAAATAAACCCACACATATATGCTCAATTAATTTACAACAAAGGTGCCAATAATATACAACGAGGGGAACTTTAGACAGCAAAGGAAACTGTCAAAAAAATGAAAAGGCAACCCAACTGAATAGAAGAAAATATTTGCAAATCATATATCTGTAAGGGGCTAGTGACAAAAATATATTTTAAAAAACTCATAACTCTTTAGTAAAAAAAAATAAATCTAGTTAAGAAAAATGTGCAGAAAATCTGAATAGACATTTTTTCTTAAAGAAGACATACAGATGGCCAACAGGTACATGGAAAGATGCTCTACAGGACTAATCATCACAAGTCAAGACTACAGTGANAAAAAAAAAAAAAAAAAGAAGACATACAGATGGCCAACAGGTACATGGAAAGATGCTCTACAGGACTAATCATCACAAGTCAAGACTACAGTGAGATACTGCCTCACATCTGTCAGAATTGCTATTATCAAAAAGATAAGAGTGGGGATAAGGTGGGGATTTGGAGAAAAGGAAACCCTTATGGACTATTAGTGGGAATATAAACTGGTATAGCCACTATGGAAAGCNGGGGATTTGGAGAAAAGGAAACCCTTATGGACTATTAGTGGGAATATAAACTGGTATAGCCACTGTGGAAAGCANATTTGGAGAAAAGGAAACCCTTATGGACTATTAGTGGGAATATAAACTGGTATAGCCACTATGGAAAGCAGTATGGAGATTCCTCAAAATATTAAAAATAGAAATATCACATGACCCAGGAATTCCACTTCTGGGTATTCATCCAAAGAAAAACACTAACGTGAAAAGGTAACAGGCACCCCATGTTCATTGCAGCATTATTTACAACAGCTGAGCTATGGAAAAAAAAACAAATATCCACTGATAGATAAATGTGGCATACATATTCAATGGAATACTATTTAGCCATAAAGAAGAATGGAATCTTGCCATTGTAACAACAAAGATGGACTTCGATGGCACTTTGCTAAGTGAAATAAGTCAGATAGAGAAGGACAAATNAGTATGGAGATTCCTCAAAATATTAAAAATAGAAATATCACATGACCCAGGAATTCCACTTCTGGGTATTCATCCAAAGAAAAACACTAACGTGAAAAGGTAACAGGCACCCCATGTTCATTGCAGCATTATTTACAACAGCTGAGCTATGGAAAAAAAAACAAATATCCACTGATAGATAAATGTGGCATACATATTCAATGGAATACTATTTAGCCATAAAGAAGAATGGAATCTTGCCATTGTAACAACAAAGATGGACTTCGATGGCACTTTGCTAAGTGAAATAAGTCAGATAGAGAAGGACAAATGCCATATGATGTCTCTTACATGTAGAATCCAAAAATAAACAAATAAATAACCAAGCTCATAGATACAGAGAATAGACTGCTGACTGCCAGAGGTGGTGGGGTAGGGTGGAGGAGTGGCCACAGTAGAGAAATTGGCAAACTGTTCTTGTTTTTTTAAATTTAAATAAATTGAAATTTTTTTTAAAGTATAATGAAGTCCCTCCCATCTTAAAGAAACTCTTTCTATAATAGAACCCAAGTCCCTTTGCAGTTTCTATACTCTCTCTCCCATTCTGAGAGGGAACAAAATATGTGACCCCCAAATATGCCACTTTGGCACTTGAATTATTTTCAACTCAAAGCAATGAAGACCCAGCAGATTCAAGACACACTTTTACTTCTCCCTTAACCACCTAAAAGAATTTATGAGGGGGTCTGCCCCCAAAACAGGGCTATTACCAGAGATAACTTTTTATCTCAAAGACCTTTCTGTATGGCAGAGTGAGCATCTAATTGCCAAACATCTGTTCCACTTATTGTCCTGTGAATTACCCTCCTCCCCTGTGAAGCCCCAGGTTCCCATCCCATTTGTTAGCTTAGTATGGCATATAAACCTCAACCAACTGACATGTCCTTAGGTCTCATATTTTTTATGGGGGGGGCCTATTAACTTACATAAATAGTTTTTCTCCTGTTAATCCATTTTATGTCAATTTAATTTATAGACTACCCAAAAGAACCAAAAGGGTAGAGTAGAAACATTTTCCGCTCCTACACCACAGATTTATGCCATGAAAGAATTGTCTTCAGGTTCTATTTTAAAAACTCTACTTCACAATTAACTCACCACACACGTAATTCCATCAAAATGGTTCTCACCATAATCACCAATGAGCTTTCTATCAAGTAGATTAACACTTAAAGTATCTATTGACACTTTAATCTTTGTATTTTTTTATTTTCTATACTATTTAACACTGTTGATCATCTCCTTCTCAAATCTTTGTTTCTGTTTTTAAAAATCTTGTCTTTTATAACATCCTAGTCTCCTGGGTTTTCTTCCTTCTCCCTGATAATTCCTTCTTAGTATTGTTGGTAGGCTTTGCTTTTTCCACCCTGGTTAAAATATTAGTGTTCCTCTAAGCCATGTCATAAACTTCCCTCCCACTATATAAACTTTTGTTTTTATGACCCTTTCTAAGCTAAAAATTTGTATTTGTAATCTGAAATCTGAAAACTTGTGTGTGTGCATATATATACAGATACATAGATGCACGATCAAGAAGCAAGAATTCCGGTCCCCTTCAAAGGTCCCTCTAGCTGGACTAAAAATCAAAATCAAATTGACATAAGACAGATAACACGAGAAAATCAAACTTAATAGCATATGTGGGAGGAATCCAATCTACACAGACATGTAAATTCCAAAGATAGTCAGGTAGAATGAGGTATCTAGGTCATCCTGAAATAATGAGAAGAGGGTGGGGAGCTATGACTTCAAAGGACGGGTGATCAGAAGAGCCGATATTTGATAATTTGATCTTTGTCCTTCTATACACGTGTCCTTCTATACACATTTATCTCTGCTAACAACTCATACTCTAGAAAAGACCCTCAATTTAGATTCTTCTATATAGTTAAGAGAGGGGCAAAATTTTTCTTGAGCCCATAGAGTTTAGCTGTCTTCAGCACAGAATAATCTTCATGCCAATGTGGCCATTTTAGGGTGGCCCCAACAATACATACATATACATATATATCACCAGCCCACACCAAACTTCTTTGCTACAGTGTGTGTGTGTGTGTGTGTGTTTGAGACCATATGACTACTGGACATCTACAACAAGATTATTCAGACACATCAAAACGTGTCCAAAGTAGAAAATCATTATTTTCCTTCAATAATTCTATTTCTACCTATATTTATTCTGTTGAAGAAGTTAAACACCCAGGTTGCCAAAACTAGAAATCCTAGAATTGAAGGGGAGCAGAATTTGCCACCCCAAAATATGCCTTTGGCATAAGGATTATCTTGAGTTGGCTATTTTTAAGAAACAGCAGATGTGGGAGAGCTCTGAAAACCAAATAGAAGTTACTCCTTTGTAAGGGACAATTACATTTATAAGGATGTTCTCCATTAGTAAAAAGGTGTTTCCCTTTCATAGCAGGAAGAAGATGATCAAATTTCTAAACACTCTTATCAATGGAGAAAACACTGACTTAAACTTGTGTAATAGTCATACCCTCGTTAATCCTGGAAGCCTCCTGTAACTGGATTCCTACCCTCCCAACATCTTCTTGTCTTTAGATGGAGATGGTATTTAAGGTGACACCTTGGGCCATTTTGGGGAGTTACTCAGTTTTTCTGGGTATCTCTCATGCATACAGGAGATAAACACGTTATTAAACTTTTGTTTTTCTCTTGTTAATCTGCTTTTTTTCTTATTAATCAGTCTCACCCAAGAACCTAGAAAGGTAGAAATAAAATTATTTTACTCCCCTACAGAATCAACATTTACATCATCCACTTGCCTACCTCCCACAATCATTAACAAATCATCAAAATGTACACATTTTTTTCTCTTAAATAACTCTCTTATATATAAACTCATTTTTCATCACCATCTACTATCTTCTCTTGGCTAGGCTTACTGGCAGAGCATCTATTCAAATACAAAAGGAAGATGACATCTTGTCACCATACTATTATAATCTTCCAGGATTTCTAGTTATTCTTTGAATGAAGCACAAAGTTTGGATTAGAAAGCCCCACAAGGTCTGATCTCTGCCTCCCTCGCTTTATCTCCAGCAATTCTAGTCCCTCTTTCCCTTCCACTCTGTTCTCTAGCTCTATTTCAAGGCTTCTAGTTCCATGGCTAAACTACATACTAATTCCTTGTCTAAGATTTCCTACCTGCTTTAAACACTCTCGCCACTCTCACTGCTTCCTACAGAGGTGTCTTTCGCCTAACATCTATATGTCAAAGTTCCTGTGTGTGATTCCCAACATTCAAGAGAACCTTCTAATAACACCCAAGCTATAAAATACCACAACAGGTCAAAGGTCTAACAGTTTATGTCAAAAAAAGACAAAAAAATAAATCAAATATTAAAATAGGAAACCTTTGATATGATATTTCAATTAAGAAATCTTGGGAGGGTGCCTGGGTGGCTCAGTCAGTTAAGCATCTGACTCTTGATTTTGGCTCAGGTCATAATCTCAGGGTCCTGGGATGAAGCCCCACATCGGGCTCCTCACTCAGTGGGGAGTCTGCTTAAGTTTCTCTCTATCTCCCTCTGCCCCTCCCCCTACTTGTGGGTGTGTGCTCTCTCTCTAAAATAAATAAATAAATAAGATCTTTTTTTTTTAAGATTTTATCTATTTATTTGACAGAGAGAGAGATCACAAGTAGGCAGAGAGGCAGGTAGAGAGGGAGGGGGAAGCAGGCTCCCTACCGAGCAGAGAGCCCAATACAGGGCTCAATCCCAGGACCCTGAGATCACAACCTGAGCCAAAGGCAGAGGCTTAACTCACTGAGCCACCCAGGTGCCCCAATAAATAAGATCTTTAAAAAAAAGAAAGAAAGAAAAAAAAATTTTTAACTACTTAAAAATAAAACTTAGATTACCTTAGGGACTGAAATGTTCTTTGAGGTTGTCTAGTCCTTCCTCTCACTGAAGGAAAATGTTGTCAAATACCTAAGTGGAAAGTATTTGCCATGCTATTAGAAACTATTAATATTAATGAGCTTACATCTTAGGCTTTATTTACTCAAACCTTATCATTTTGACAAAACCAGGAGAAAATGGGATTAAGAAAATGTCAGATTTTCTCACTCAATATGTTAACCCTGCAGACAAATCAAATCAAGCAAAAGCCAAAGCAATATGCAGACACAATTTAGTCAACGGATTAATTTTTATGCTTTATCTAACTCAGTAGGATAAAATGAACAAATATCTTGTCACATAGGAGTTCCAAGTTGCCATGTCTGAGAGTGGGAGAGGAGCAGCTCATCAAGCCAGAAAAAATGGGGGGTATTAAGCATCAGCCAGGTGTCTAGGGGGCCAGGTTATTTAAAGGCATTCTACTCATACTAGTAAAGAGAAATACCATGGCTGGCCTAATCCTCCAGAGGACTGTTGCTCATCAACTGCACACTCCTTCAGCTAGTATACTATGGTAAAATACTTCCCATCCAACTATCTTCCCTCGTGTAAGTTGTGGAATCTAAGATAAGTTTCAGAAACATTTATAAATTATAAAAAAAAAAAAAACATAGCACAATGCTTAGGACACAGTAAGCACTCTATAAATGCTATTTGTAGAAGAGGAGAAATATCTTTTTCCTTTACCTTTCTTAGTTCTTGACTGGGACTCTCTGTAACAAAAGACAGATTTACAAGAATAAAACATATATACTTATTTAATATAAGTTTTGCATGACATTGGGCCTTCTTAAGAAAATGAAGACTTGAAGAAATGGTTAAACTTGACTGTTTTTATGCTAGGGTTTGAAGAAGTGTTACAGTCTTGGAAAGATACGATAGAAGAAAGATTATGAGCTAAGTATATATATAGTAAACTGGGGGAACTTAGCAAGATCATTCAGATTTCCTCCCAGTGACCCTGTGCTTTCAGAGATAAGGATGCTCTTTCCTCCTAGGATACAGAGATACCCGCTTCAGAGGAAGGTCAGAACGTCCTTCCTTCACATGCTACTTTCTCAAATTCCTTCGGCTTGAAATATTCAATATTTGAAGGTGCCATATTTTGAGGTAGCATACCCTGAGCCCTGTCATATTCTTGTTATCATTTCTCTCTTATTCAAAAAATTCACTTTTGGTGTGGATTCATAGGTATAATAGGTTAAGAAAGGAGTGCAGATTCCACAAAGATGCTGCTATGCTACTAGACAGAGACAATTTAAGAGGTGGAAACTATTTTCTCTTATCTGACTATTTTACAAATGGAAGTTGGAATCTGAATATCTGGATACTTATCCTCTTCCTCATTTAATATATGCTGTAAACCAAGCTGTATTTTCTACCAAAATTCCCGAAGTAAATAAGCAGTGTCCCTTTATAGTCATTGCCATACCAAGAATAATCTATTCACATTCAAAGACAAAAGAATGTGGTTCCCTTTTAAGCCAGGAAAAGGTCAGAGGGCACTCCCATTCCCTAAGGGCAAAGGGATGCCCCCAGGACAAGCCCTGAACAACAGCTTCTAGAAGAACAATAATCCTCTGAGAATTGTCTCTCTGGCCTAGCTTTGAATGAAGGTCATGATCTCATACAGGAAGAATCTCAAGCATGTTTACTGCATTTTTATGCAAAAAAAACTAACATGCACATGTCAATTACAGTGATGTAGATCTTGTTACTTCAGATTTCTCCAACAGTAACTACTCTTCTGAAGTCTCTTTTATTTTCCTTTCCTATTCCAGTTACCACTGGCTGTCTGTGTTCCTCTCCAATCCAAGGCCTTCTCCAAGCTTTCAACATTCACATTGAGAGTGTTCTAAGAGCCTGTTCTTTCCTGAACCAATGACCCAACCGCCACTCTGCTTTCAACAAATGAAATGTTTCCACCTGCAGTTTCACCAACTGCTCTTCTTCACCTGCACTACCCGTACTGTACGACCTTTAGCTTTCTGTTTCTCACACCCCCTCACCCCAACTAAACTGCCCATTGTGACACTTGCTTATTCTCTGACACAGTTAGATTATTCCTGGTTTTGCTTGCCTCCAGCTCCTGCTTAAACCGCTGGTTAACAATCATTTTCGCTAAGGGCAGCATCAGTACTCTAAAATATATTACACTACTGCTTTTGTCAATTCTCAGCTTTGGGTAATTCCTACCATCTTTAAAGCAAAAGGGGAAAGACTCAGATATATCTCCATACCTTGATAGAGCACATTACAAAAACCGATATGCAGAATGTTAAATCATCAAAAAAAAAAAACCCAAAAATCTAAAGAACATGGTGGCAGAAAATAATTAAATTGCTAATGGTGTCAGTGAACTAGAGTTTTACAAAACTAGTTCCTACTTAGAAGTGTATTATATGTCTGCATTTTTTATACTTCTATGAATGGATCTGCACTTCACAATTTTTTAAAATTCTACTCCTATCTACTTTATTTTTTTATATTTAAATACTTATGTTAGTTTTAACAGGACTCCAAGCTTTAAATTATTCAGATGAGGTGCTGAGATTCCTTCAATGATTCTTAAAGTACATCTAATATTTCTAATACACTAAAGCCACCAAAGTGGTGTAATGTTAAGAAATGACTGGATTGTAAGTTTCTATTTCAAATTTATTTTATTGAGTAATGTATTTCTGAGATATATGTAGAATTTACTCATCTCAGAATAAATTTACTTAAGATGAATAAGAATACTTGGTAATTTAAGTAATAAAATATTTTTTATACAGTAATAGCAAAAATCATATCCAATGTTTATAAAATTCAAGTGGCCTAACACATTTTAATAACCTAAATTATTACTTCTAAATTATTTATTTCGAATTAAGATACCACTTAATAACTGTTCTAATTAAGATACTTTCTCTTTTAAGTAACTGAAAATTCTAGTTCAAAATCATTTGAAAAATTAAGAACTTCATTATTTCACACAATGGTAAATCCAGAATAGGGTAAGTTGATTTATGGACCCAACAATGCCCTCAAACACCTACATTCTTTACATTTTTTTCTACTATCATCAGTGCATTTGTTTTGCCCTCAAGCTAGATTGCCTAGTGGATAAAGGATGACCCCTGTAACAATTTCAAAACATCTATTCCAGAAAGAACCAATTTCAAGAGCTGGCACATGCCTTATCATCCTTGCTAAGTGTAAAGACACTTCTCTCCAGTCCTGTTATTTCATGTAATTGAGGATAACTGCGATAAGGAAAAGGGTCCCCTCAATAATGAATCACTAGCAAAGGGATAAAAAGCACCATGATTATTAACTTAGGCTAATTGAAATTTCACTTTTTTAGGAATGAACTGCCTTCCCTGGAGTCATGTGAGGTAGAGCAGACATCTGAATTAACATCAGAGTTCTATGAACAAAATGGAGTAAGTAAATTATTTGAGTGACCAATCAATGGTGTCTGCCACAACAGCAAGGAAAGGGATATGACTCTCAGAAGTGAAAATGTGTTCATGAATCAATGTGCAGGAAATGGAAAGGAGAACTAACTTCAGGTAAAGGATCACACATGGCTTAAACTAATCAGTGTCATACCAGAGGAAGCTGAAGATCCCAACATGGGAGTGACGTAAAGAAGTGACAATGATAACTTCATGCTTACCATTAAAAAAGACACAAAGTAGAGCCAAAAACAAGAAAGACTGAAAGACAGTAAACTCTCATTGATCTTGAAGTTACTGTCAGTTTTCAAATACAAAACAATTACATTGTACCCATCCCTTAAAAGTTTAAGGCAATACAGACCTACTAAAATTGGACTGACTTACGAATATGAAGCTCTATAACAGCAATTATCTCAAATTAATAAGTTTAAAGAGGCTGTTTTTGTCATTTATTTAAAAAAAATTGAATCATCAGATTCAAATAAATATCAATACAAGAGACTAATTTTATAAATGGAGGTATCTCGAGAGAAATGTCAAACCAAGCAAGAAGAAAGGAAATATAGTGCAATAAATTACATCATATATGCTTCGATTATAGTTCCCATTCATAATGCAGGAATTTGCTATACTTTTATGTATTCTATACTCGTATTTTCCAAAAACTACTGGTGTATTTAAATTTTTCACCAAAAGTAGTCATGAATATACACATCATATAACCAAATATAAAATGTTAAGTGACTCAGTGATTGATGCACAGAAAAAAATCACTTCCATATATACATAAATTATTAATTTTTTCCTTAGTATTCACAGGAAACTACCAACACTGGCATAGTTGTTACCAAGTAGAAGATACAAAGAACTGTTCCACATATTTGTCCTTTTTTTTTTTAAGATTTTATTTATTTATTTGACAGGGAAATAGAAAGAGCCAGAGAGTACAAGCAGAGGGGATGGCAGGGGGGAGAGAGAAGCAGAATCCCCACTGGGCAGGGAGCAGGACACTGGGCTAGATCTCAGGACCCCAAGATCATGACTTGAACCTAAGGCGGCCACTTAACTAACTGAGCCACCCATGCACCCCATATATTTATTCTCTCTTGTAAAATCTACCTATTCTCTCCTGGAACTTAAAGTGTAGTGGAGGAGACAAAACATTTATATGTGAAAATAAACCAGCACCACAAGGCAAAATTCCCAGCTAAATCATACCGTTCCAAATATAGTTAATGCTATAAAGTGAAAAAGATAAATCTGTTTTTTAAATTTACATGTTCTGAAATGAAATATAAATCCTTTTTGGATGAACTGTCACTAAGCAAGACAACCAAAAACTGCACACATGTTTCATGAATAAAGCAAATAATCTAAAAAATAAGCATTATTTATTAGAAATTTACTTTAAAAATATTTAGGATATCTCTGTATAACACATAAAACTGAGTTAAATGACTTTAATTTCTTTTAACCTCATTAAATGACAGCAAAACCAAATGGCACTTCTGAAAAAAAATCAGTATAAATGTCCAGGAGTTCTTAATCTGTTTTGTACCATAAATCCATTTGGCAGTCTAGTGAAGTCTATGAACCCTCTCTCAAAAAGTGCTTTTAAATGCATAAATTAAAATATAAATTACGTAAAAGAAACTGATTTAAAATACAGTTATTAAAATATATTAAAACAATTTAAGACTTAGCTACATGCTTATAAATATGCCCACATATGAAAAAATAATTCCTAGAAGCAGGTGTAATTTTTGTCACAATGTCAAACTAGTCATAAACATAAAAATATTTCAAAATACGTGCAGCCAAAGCAATTAGGCATGATAATAAATAGCTGCAACTTCTGGAAAGCTACAGGTACTATTAAGATGTGTGTGTATGCATGTGTGTGCATATGTGTACATGAGAGAGAGAGAGAGGTGTTCATGAGAGTAATGATGTTGCTTCCTATCCAAGTTCATGGACACCCTAGAATATGAAATGGAGAGCATGCTCAGCTCCTTATGACTCCAATTACACATTAGTTAGATCTTGAAAGATGGGAAAAGAAATAAAAATAAGATAGCAATTTTTTAACATAATTCATCCAGTTAAAGTTCTTAAACTTCTACATGGAGTTCCTAATGATTAAGATCATCAACATGAAGACAGAAAGGAAAAACATCTCTACAGTTCCAAAATCCACAAGTTGCTCTGTTAAACCACTTACATGGTCCTACAACTGCTGCCTTTGCCACCTGGTCTGTCTTGAACTGCCTGCCCCTCATTCTTTGCCTGGCAACTCATCTTCATCCTCTGCCCAACAGTGATCTCCACACTTTGTTTCCAGATACTACTGTGCCTAATGCTGATAGAGAACTCCACCCCTACTCCTTCAATATCCTCGCCACTGTAGCACAGAATTTAGGAAAATAACAAGTTCTACATAAGTCTATTTAAGTTAGTTTGAGATACATCACTGTCATTTACTATTAGAAATTAGGAGACAACTACAAAAAAAATTTAAAAAGTGGTATTCAATAAATATTTATTAAATTCAACGGGATCAGGGCAGCTGGGTGGATCAGTCAGTTAAGGTCTGCCTTCAACTCAGGTCATGAATTTGTGGTCCTGGAATCCAGTCCGCATCAAGTCCCACATTGGGCTCCCAGCTCAGCAGGGAGCCTGCTTCTCCCTCTCCCTCTTCTCCTTCCACCATTCTCTCTCCCTCCCTCTCTCTCAAATAAATAAACCTTAAAAAAAAAAATTCAAATGGATCATACCAGAATCCTTTATTTGTCAACTCATAATTTAAACAGTTACATTTTCCAAAATGAGAAGAGGAGGGTTAAAAGGTTGCAAATTTTTATGACAACTTAAAAGAAAATCAGTATCTCGTTGAATAAGGAAGTCCCAAAGAAACTTTTATTATATCAAGTCACAAAACTGTCCTTTAAAGTCTTCTCTGCACCACTCTAGGAAATTTCCTTTTTCCAAGTGGATCATAAATTTCCTAGTCCACTTAATCTAAGCAATGAAGCTTATGACAAATTCAGATGTGACTGGCCTGCGGGTCCAGGGAACTGAGGAAGCCACAAGATGGTGGCTGACCCGCCATNGGGGGGGGGGGGGGGGGGGGGGAGGGACGACTGACCTCCCGCCCTCATCAGCTTCCGCATCTGAAAAGACCGCCCAAACCAGAACTTAGGTGGGAAACCTAAAGCTAAACTCCACCCAATCCCCTACCAATTATGGTCATGTTCCTCCGTTCCGCCCAAACCCAATAAAAACCTGTGCACATCCTCTCCGGGCGCGACTTCCCGGACTCCCTTCTCTTGGAGTCACGGAACCTCGCCCAAGGGCGCCTCTATTAAGGCTCCCCTCGTGACTGTTGCGTCTGGTGTCTCGCTTAATCCGCCATTACTGGGAGGGCTACCAGGAAACCTTAAAAGATGTTATAAACTTCGTGGTTGTTCTTCCTTCGAAAAGAATTAAAGACAATATTGGCAACATGATAGTTCTTACTTGGTTGCCATTAAAAATTTTAAAAGCCTTTCTCCTATACATGAGGCACGATGAGACATCAAGACAGAAATAACAATTCACAAAATTTCAAAACAATATCTACTCTCATAAAGAAGTGCTACTTTGTAGATCTGAAATAGACTTACCATTTCAGATGTCATTAGATAATTTCAAATACAACTCATTTACTCAAATATGACTCCGTAACAATTCTCTCAAACATGTTTTGCTAGACTTCACTTCAAAAGCAGTGTCCTCTAATTGTAATCAATTACTAAATACAGCATAGAGTTAAATCACTTAGAAATTAATTCGGTTATACAATTCAGCTTTACGATAAGCCAAATTTTGTATTTTTGTTACCAGCAATGATTAGTATGTATGTTGGAGGACATGTTTATTCTTATAATAGTGCACATCTTCAAGGAGGTATTAGGAGAGTTCTACCATCAACCAAATTTATTAGGGAGTATTCACTAGGGAGTTGGACAAAGACAAATAATAATAAATAGATTACAGAGAGTAACATTCATGTTGACCTTTAAAAATGTTACAAAGTACTCTTCTTAAATAAAACTTTTTTCAGTACTTGCCATACCATGTTTTAACTCACACAAGTGGAAATCTGGGTAAATTAACCTACTTGCTGTTAAAATTTTACTTNGCTTCCTCCTCTCCCTGTCTCTCTGCCTGCCTCTCTGCCTACTTGTAATCTCTCTCTCTGTGTCAAATAAATAAATAAAATCTTTAAAAATAAATAAATAAATAAAAAATAAAACATAGTGCTCTTTTAATGGTTGTAAACAGCTATGAAAGAAATCGAGAGGCTAAAATCAAGTTCATTCTCTTATATCAAATTTTAATTACTTCAAATTTGGAGATTGGCTACCACAGCAGAGATGGTTGTTTACTTTTCAGCTAAAGTGCTGTGTAAGATCAATATTACCTCATTTACAAACGAAGTGAGAAAGAGAGCTTATTTCATTTCACGAAGTATTATATAACCATGGGACAATGTTATACAGCCAAATCCTTAATGATTCAGTTAGTAGGTTACTAATGCTCTGTAGTTCTATAAAACCTCTCAACAAGCTGGCTTCAACCAGTTAAAGAACTATCATCATTTCTACAGGACAGTGGATTAAAGACTGCACCCAATCATTCAATCTGCTCTTTGCTGGTAGCTCTGGCACAATTTAGGAAGTTCTCTGAAATTCTTAGAGGGCTTTTGTTTGAAGTTTCAGGAAACAAGTCAAGTGTAGTATCTGATAATCCTAAAGGAAAGCTATACAGCCCCAGGAAACACGACACATACACCCAATTCTCACTTCATGGTACCTTATAAACATACCAGTAGTAGCCACCTTCTGAGCACTGAATTTACCTTCCTCCAGGAGTTAACTGCACATTTGCCTGTGTTCTACTTTCAAAAAGTAGAAAAGGCCTCCATGATTATGTCACCATCAGAGCCATTAACCAAGACTGTGGGTAGCAGATTTTTCCCACTATTTTTCTCTATGTTTACAGGCATAAATAAAAGCCTGAATGCTCCTTTAGAATTTGGGTGGAAAAAAATTCAAGAATCTCTAGCAACAGTTATCTAAAAAAGATTTTAAATTAATGGTTAAAATTGGCCTAGAAATATCAATTAATTGAAGATATTTTTCCCATAAAAGTACACCTAGCATATATACCAAAGAACATATATGTGTCATAATTATACATACATATAAATACTTTATAGAAATATATATACTATACAGAAATAAATCTATATATACACAGAAAGAAAGAGAGGCTTTAGTCACCTAAGTCTTGGAAATCTAGGATATATTCTGAACTCCCTCTTCAGAAGGTATGAAAACAATATGTAGATATATTTATATAATGTTAGTAGCAAAAACAAACACGAAATAAAAGCAACTATTAGTATCTAGATATACTCTCTTAGGTGTACCCTAGAAAGTACATAGTGTTATTCAAAACTTTTTTAAAAAGTCATATTAAATCTTTGAATCACAATTGCTATATTAACTAATTCATTCATACTCTGTGATCTGCCTTCCCAACACTATCTTTAAGTACACAAATATCAAAAGATGAAATTAATTCCAAATTTACCATAACTAGACCATTTCAACGAAAGCAGAAAATTGGCATTCACATCCTTGTACAATATTTGTGTCAATTAACTGTCTTATGGTGAAAATAATCATGAACTGTAAGTAGCACTAGAGTGGCTGAAAACATTTTCTTAGTATAAAACAAATATAAAACTAGCAAATAACAGAGCCTAAAAACAGTTTTACGTAATGACTGAAACAATGACTTTTAGCCATTATCTTTAAAATAAAGGCCTGCTTTCAATTTCATACCTCCATTGCTTGGAAGCAAAGAGATTTCTCTGCTCAAAATTTATACTATTTTCCCTCTTCCAAGGTGAACATATTTAGGCTCCCACAGAAACAAGTCCAAGTTTCTTGATCTCTAAATGTGTTCAGTCAAGGACTATTAGATCCACCAGCCTCTGATACGTTTTGGGACCAGGGCTCAGGCAACCATACAGTTGACTCCTGTAGTAACTACTTTTGAATTTATTATTATATTCAAATAAAATAACTTTTTTTTGTCTTTTTGACATTTTAGAAAACAAACTGCAATTTTACAGAATGAATCACAAAATGCTTTGCTAAGTGAAATTTAAATAAAAATTATCTAATATTCAGCAATGGAGATTCAAGACTTTCAAGATTTTTAATTTAAAATCAAAAGCAAAACTGGATATCGTACATTAAAATTACTACCCTAATATATCCTCAAAAGTTCACTTGTCCTTCGATTACTCAAAAAGGGCCTATTTTGTTAATATAACCATAAATTCAACCATTATCACCATATATTCCTACTTTTTATACATTTACTATTAATAAGATAGTCTAATGGGGCACTTGGGCGATTTAGTCAGTTAAGCTCAGAGTCTTGGATTTGGCTCAGGTCATGATCTCAGGGTTGTGAGAATGAGTTCCATGCTCAGCATGGAGTCTGCTTAAGATTCTCTTTCTCTCCCTCTCCCTCTGCCCCCCTCCCAAGCATGCACACCTGTGCATGCTCTCTCTCAAATAAAATAAATAAGATCTTAAAAACATTTTTTTCAAATGAAAAAAATGTTACAATGAAGTATTTTGCCAAGGATTTAATTAAATAATCTGTCCATACTTATTTTCTTTAATAATTGACCTGTTCACCTGAAAAATAAACATCCATGCATACAATACAGTCCATTAAGCTATAAAAATAGGTAGTTTATTTTGCTAACTGACGCGTCAAACTAAAAATGAAATATTCACAATTATCATGTGTGAAACAAGTTTATATGTTACAGATAGCAAATAGACAATAAATGATATATTGGTAAATGTTGGTAAAAAGTAAAATAACACAAACAAAATTGCAGTGCTAGGAAGTTCAGAGCTAGGATTTGAATCCAAGTCTCCTGTTGCCTTAGACATAAAAAATATGCAACAAATATTAGTTGAATCAATTAATGAAAGGCTCCTAAATCTACCTTCTAAACTCTTAAAAGGAAACTGTTGTGGCCTTTGGGAAAAGAAAGTTTGTTTGTACATCGTAAATGTAATTTTAGTCCCTCAAGTGTTATTTCCGAGAAGGAAGCCAAATTCTGCAAATATATTTGGTAACTTCTCATAAAGGCAAAATTGAGCTGGACTTAAAAAATAACTGGTACTGACTATAAATATAAACCAAAAGAAAAATAAATTAATTTGCTGATTGTATTTTTCTGAATGACTCAGCTTTAACCATAACAAAATCTCACCCAATATTCTCAAAGATTAAAATCTGATTAAAGCTATGATTCAAATGCAAAAGTAGTAATTGTTACACATTAAATAGATATGTCACTATAACATGTGTATACTAGATATATTACTACTTTACCCTATAATCTCAATTGAATCAACTGAGTAAGAAACTCTATGACCTTTATATTTCTAAAAACCTATTAACATAACTTCATCTCTTTAATGCTCACAGTAAACTTGTAATTATGTAAAGAAAAGTTTCTTTACTTTGCAAGTGGAAAAACTGAAATCACAGGGAAAACACTTTGCCAAGGATGATTCATAAAGTCAGTCTCAGAGGGCAGATTGATATTCACAATCTCAAACTCACCAATCCCTTGGAAATACAATCCATATTAGCGTATTGTACCATTCAACCTCCAAACTCACAACAGTAAACCAACCTCCCTGGAAAGGAAGGAAGGAAAGAAAGAAGGGAAGGAAGGAAGGATGGAGGACACAAATTTAACACATAAAAAAAGGGTCTGAATTGCAGATAAGACTCTGAGTTCCTGGCTAATCTGGAATTTGGAAGCAGCAGGGCCTTAAGAATTGGACAAATACTATTTTGGGAGATCACCCCAACTTCTACTCCTTCAGGGGAAAGGGCAAGATCTACTTATGGGGGCCACTTTTAACAAACACAAGGAAGACATGCTAAACACGTTTTCCACTTTAACTCCATGACCCAAATCTGTGCCATTTGAGAATACGTAATTGAATTATTCAATTTAGGTGGAAAACCATCTGCTCAAAGCCCAAGTCCTTGATTCTTACTGGCTATGAAAACAAAGAAGGTCAAGGTCAAGGGATTGAAGCTGCAGCAAGCCTAGTCCAAGTTGAGAAGACAAATGGCAACAAAATGTGAACATGAACAAGTATGATCAGCACAAGCAGCATCAGGCCCCCAGCCGTTCCACTGCAACACTGCTTGAGGGTCAAACCTCCCTCCTAGAGCACTTCTTTCACTCTCCTTTGTCACATCCTACAGCACTCTGTGCTTAGTTTATTTTTTTGCCAAGAAGACTGATCTTAGTCACCTAAAAATTCTCATTGCAAAAGAAACCCCTTGTTTAAACCCAAGTACCCAACAGCTCCTTTCCAATTATCCCCTGCAAGTTCCCCAGTCTCTTTCATGCCTGGCTACTGAGCCCAGTCTGGTTTGGCCGCTGGCCAGGTTCCTCTCTTCTTTCCTTGTCAGTCGTAAAAACTTGGAAAACCCTCCTGGACAGCTCAAGGAGACCTTTTAATTATGCAGTGGGGCAGTACCTTCGCCTGTCTGCTGTTTCCAGCAAGGCTTGGAGTCGCCAGAGACTGCACTCTCCCAATTGGTGGGTTTTCTAGCAAGGCTACTTGTTTATGTGGGGGGAAGGAGGGGAAGACTGGCAGAGAAAGGGGGCGATTTGCAAATCTGAAAATATTCCAACTCCTCTCAGACTTTCCTACCCCCTAACACTCACTCTCATTACCGCCCTCCTTTAGCACTTTATCATCAGTTTGGTATCACAGACACAAAATCATCACTACTGTGGTCTCCTACCACTCCTACAAATTAACAAGCAAAACCATAACCAGAACACTTCCCAGAAACTTTTATTCTTGTGTTGATGCAACATTTCTTTTCTAAAAAGCAGGTCTGAAAGTGAACTCAATTAAATACTTCCTAATGGACTGCGTTATACTTCATCAAACTTGCAGGCTGAAATCGTACACGTAAAATGCCTGATTGCACGTGAAAGTAAAGCGAGCTCCATTGAGGAAAACTGCTGGGACCTAGGAAGGGGTACCCAGACTGACATCCTGCACATGCGAGGGGTCTGCCCAACATGCTAAGCGGACCTTGCAAGTCCAACACCAGCTTCGCCTTCCTTACTCTACCCTGGCACGCTAGTTCCAACTACAGCGTCCGGCTTCCTGTTCAAGTCCCATTCAACAGCGTAAACACATTCCAAGAAAACCAGCCGGCCCAGAGCTCCCTCCCGCACACCGGGAAGTCGGCGCGGCGCCCCAGGAGCCACAGGGAAGATCCGACCGCGCTGGGTTCTGCTCGCTGTGGTGAGCCAGCCCGCGGGGAGCTGGACCCGGGCGGGATCGAGAGCCCAGGGTCTCATCCCCACGCTGCGCCGCGCTCGCGTCTCTACGTAGCACCCGCCACGAGGAACTACTCGACCCACCCAGCCCAAGGTTAGCGGTGCGGGCGCCGCCCCTGAGTGGGGGCCCTCCCAGCCCTGCTTTAAGGAATCCCGAGCCGGCCTGGGAGCTTCGCGCCTCCCCGCCCCCATGCCCACACTCTCTCCCGGAGCCAACAAAAGGGAGGTCACGCTGCAAGAAGTTTCGCTCCTGGGTCGCCTCGTTGTGACCCGGCAATGACTCGCCGGCTCGGTCCCGTCGGGTCCGCGCACCCTCGGCGGTGCCGATCCACCGGCGCCCCCCGCCCCCCCGGCCGCTCCAGCCCACCGGCCCTGGCCGCCCGGCCCAAAGTTACCACAAAGGGCCAGGGAGAGGATCCGGGAGCCGCGAGCCCGAGGCGTCCCCGACCTCGCTGGGCTCCCGCGTCATCCCTCAAGCACTGCCATGGCAGTCGCCAACAGGTCTCCGGCTGCTTTCAGGCTGGAGGACTACCCTGCGCCTTTCACTGCCCTAATTTTTGCAACCTGCCCGCCGGCGGCAGCGCCACCGCGCAGCCCCGCGCCCTCCTCCCCAGGCACCCGCGGCGGGCGCTGACCACCGCCCGCGTGCTCGCGGGGCGTCAGTGTCAGGGAGACTGCACGCTACCTGACGGGAGCGGGGCTTGCAGCCCCGGGAGACCCCCGATGCACCGCGGTCGCTCCGTACCTTACGGACCGATGCAGTCGGGTCGGGCTTCGGGCAGGGGCGTGGAGAGCTGCCGCGTCCCCGGAGCCGGGCGATCTCCGCTCCTACACGGCCGGGGCGCCTTTTCCGCGGCCGAGAGGGAAAGTTTTTCGACGTCGACGCGGTGCTGGCCTCGGGACCCTTCGGCCCGGGTCCCCTCCCTCTGCGCGCTCTCTGCCCCCTCCCTCCTCTTCCTAACCCGCTGAAGCTAAAACTGGCGGCGGCTGGGGCTCGAGGCTCGGGACTCCGGGTCGCTCCCGGCTGGGGACGCGGGGCTCCCCCTCTCGGCCAGAAGGGAGCTCTCAGACTCCGGCTGGCGCACTTCTGGCGGTCTCCTTGCACACTTGCAAACGGGACGCCTGGGTTCGAGCTCTGGCTCTGACGGCCGTTTCCGACGGGCCCCTGGGCTGCCTGGCGTTTCCTCAGGGAGAGAGTGAAAGGGGAGAGAAACCCGACCGTAGGAGTGACCTCACCTTACCCCGGGCTTCGCCGGGACAGAGGCAAAAACACACTTCCCCCACCCCCCATCCTCGGCCCCCGCCAAGTTTCCTTTTGAACCTCCTCCCTAAAGCACTAGATGGGGACTGTTTGCCTTCCCTAATCTCTCGGTGTTTCCTGACAATTTTAAAACACCTTTGAGGCTTAACAAGAAAAAAGTGTCAAAAGAAGCGCGCGCACACACACACACACACACACACACACGAATACGAGTAGAAAGTGCTTTCTTTACAACCTTTATCAGCAAATCATTGACACAGTTGCTGCTGTCCTGACGGTACCTGCACAGACATTTTTCATTTTTCCTAATTTTTTAACTGTGCCTGAATCACCTCACTTTACTATGCCTTATAAAAGAAAAAGAAGACTGCTTCAACCGCCAGATCATGCTCACTTGCTTCATTCATATGTGCACATCTGAATTCAGAACTTCTGTATAGGGTTTGAGGGAAAACACAACAAACCATTATTACTGACACTGGTAAACCTTTGTGTGGGAAGAAGGATAAGGGGGAGGAGTATCCTCATATAAACCATTCTTAAAGGATGTGAGGCCCTTAACATTTTTTGAGATGCTGCTCAGAATTTAGTGTAACAGATTTTCATTCGAATGTGAAAATAGACAGATCAAGGAGAAAAAAAAGCATTTTGTAAGGCTAGCAAATATAAATGGTGTTACAGTGGAATCCAGGGCTTAGAATCAGACAAGCCAGATTCCTTTCTGGACTCCATACTTACTCATTCTGTGCCCTAGGACACTCAACACAATTACAACTGCCAAAAGGAATTATATAATCAAACTGACAAAGTCACGGTCACATTTGCAGGAGTTAAAATAGAGTGGTGTCAGCACAGAGAAGGCACTCAATAAATATTTGGTTCTTACATCCCACTATATTTAACTATAATTAGGAAAAGGTGGTACTGGATATTTCCCCCAAAGACCTTGTTAACTGAATCAATTTTCTTCTCCCCGATGCTTTTTCCATTAAAAAAGATATAGCTTGCAGTTTTTGAAATGGAAACTAAATTTAGGGATCACCTAGCTCTTGTCCAACTCTCATTTTAAATACAAGGTAACTACAGTCCTAGGATCTTAATTGACTTACCCCAAATTGAATGATTAGGAAATGCTAAAGCTAGGGCCAGAAATCAGGCCTCTTCGGACTTGGTCAGGGTCCTCTTTTCACTGTATTTTCCCTTTTATCACAACAGTCAAGCACACAGTAAAATAATTTTACTAAAAACAGTCTTAGGACAATGGTAATTGCTTTTTCTGTAAATACCTTAAACAATTAATTTAAATTATTTCTAAATAATTGTAAGTAAACAATTTATAACCACTATAAACAATAAAGATTATGAAAATAAATCAAATGCTAGCCTAGTACTTAGGAGTAAGGAGGTTGACTACCTATCCAAATCCATACTAATATCATGTCATTATAAATATACCAAACTTTTCTCTTAACACAGTATTTTAAAACTCTGATAGAGAACTCTAGATTCCCCAGAATACATCAACAAACCACTAGAATCTGCTGACCCTATCTCGAGGAGCACTAGATCAGCCTTCAGTATAGTACAGCCTCACCTGAACAAGTGCAGGGCATAAGAACAAATCAGGCTGCAGAGATCAAACATTATAAGCGCTAACTACAAAGTAATGAAAAAAACCTCATAATATCTATTCCTTACTCATTTGCTTCTGATAGCTTTAAAGAGAAGTTCTTCCAAACCCTCTCTCAGTCAATGTCGAAACTCACAGGGACTTTTACACAATTTCCAGATTCTTGGAGATAAGCCTCTATATTCTCCTTCTGAATAGGGATCCTCTACTACTCCAGCTTCCCCCTAAATTAGCCACTAAAATAATTTCTTGAAGACATTTGATAGCCTTCTCTATGCACCCTATCCGAGACTTAGAAGTTGCCCAAAAAAGAGAAAAAAATACCTGTAAAGCGCATCCATCATGGGCGAGTGAACAGGGAATGCATGAATCCCATAACTCTTTTTCCAATGATTGCACAGCGTGCTAAAAATCACTCATTTTTCTATTTTCTCCCAATGTTTAAATTCTCTAAACTTGCTATTGCTTCGTAATTTCTGTAACCTGACTTTTGATATGACCTGCTTTATGAAACGGCTTAGAGGTATAAAAATCTCAAGGATGTCAAGAACCAAGTTTTCTTTTTTTTTTAAAGATTTTATTTTTAGGGCGCCTGGGTGGCTCAGTGGGTTAAAGCCTCTGCTTTCGGCTCAGGTCATGATCTCAGCGTCCTGGGATCGAGGCCCGCATCGGGCTCTCTGCTCAGTGGGGAGCCTGCTTCCTCCTCTCCCTGTCTCTCTGCCTGCCTCTCTGCCTACTTGTAATCCTTGTAATCTCTCTCTGTCAAATAAATAAATAAAAATCTTTAAAAAAAAAAATCAAAAAGCCCTTTAAAAAAAAAAGATTTTATTTTTATTTATTTATTTCACAGAGGGAGAGAGACCACAAGGAGGCAGAGAGGCCGGCAGAGAGGGGCGGGGGAAGCAGGCTCCCCGCCGAGCAGGGAGCCCAATGCGGGCCTTGATCCCAGGACCCTGAGATCATGACCTGAGCCGAAAGCAGAGGCTTTAACCCACTGAGCCACCCAGGCGCCCAAGAACCAAGTTTTCAAAAACACTACAACCAAATAGAACAAGATTTGAAATCAGTCTATTAAAAGACAAGCAATGCCACGGAGGGCTTCGGAGGCCCTGGCAGGACGCTACCATTACAATATGCCTAATTCTACCCTTGAAAATACTTATATTTCTATTTGAAAATTCTTCACACTCATCACTGTGCATAGAGATTCAGCTTTATAATATTTTTAAAAATAATTTTCTGGCTGAAGTTTCTCTTACTTGAACTGAAAGAACCTTGACAAGGAAATAAAAACTACGTGTTTTTTTATGTTGAGAATAACAATTTGATTTTTGATTATTACAAAAAAACCCAAAACAGGGTGCCTGGGTGGCACAGTCGGTTAAGCATCCAAGTCTTGGTTTTTGCTCAGGTCATGATCTCAGGGTCCTGAGATCAAGCCCAGGACAGTTCCACATTCGGCATGGAGTCTGCTTCACATTCTCTCTCCCTCTCCCTCTGCCCAACCCCCCATTCATGCTCTTTTCTCTCTCTGAGATAAATAAATAAATCTTTTTAAAAAATACACAAAAACATGCTGGTTGTTTAGCTCTGTATTACTGTAAAACCATCATTTAGAGTATTTCACAAATTTTTTTTAAAGAAAATAAAAACCAAGATGTATTTCAAAATCTCAGTTGTGTGAATTGAAATTGAAAAGGGAGCGTATTTCTTCTGATTATGTGAAACAGCGGCCAAATTTTATTCATTGAGTTCCTGAGGGATCTGGGTTCCAAAATTAATGTGTTACATTTACTTTCTCATTTCCATCCTTTTATCTCTTATTCTGTTTTTGTCTTCCTGATTAAGAATATGAAACTCACTCCAAAAAAAAAATGAATAAGGCCAATACAAAAAATAAATAAATATCACCTGCTTTTTCACCACCAAGAGTACCCATTGCTAACATTTGCTCTATGCCCTCCAAGGATTATTGAGGTCCTTGAGCAACACTCCAATAAATAACATCCCTTCTCAATGCCTGGGCTGGGAAAAATTGAGGAATAAAACAAAAGTTTAAAACGGAAACTAAAATATTACCTGTGTTATCGACAGAGACTTGGTTTGGTTTGAATTCGTAGATCTAAAAATGAACAATCAAAATAGTAGCTTTAGTCACATGGTTCCTGGTCTCCCTACCTAGGAGATGTCTTTGAAAAAGGAGTTAAATTCTGTTTCCTGAGATTTATGAGAGAGAGAAAGAAAGAGAGAGATATGGAGGCAAAGACAGAGATACAGAGAAAAAGATAAGGGTGTAACTGAACCCTGCACACCCAGTAATTCCTTCCAAGTTTATTCCTAAATGTACTTATCAAATACCTTGCAACACCACTGCGAGAGCAAATGAGTAAAGACCCCCAAAAAAATATTTTAGCAAAGAAATCAAGAGCTGAGAAAAGGCATTACCCAGTACCTATAGCCACTTCTTTCCTTTTCTCACAGGAAAGTAAATAGTACGTATTTACTACTTAGTAATAATTTAACAGTATATCATAGTTTTGCCCCCACCTGTATTTATTAATATATTTTTTTGCCATTATAAGCAAACTATGGCTAACTGGACATGTATTTATGTTAGACTCAGGTTATGAATCTTTGGGTAAAAACGGAAGTGTAATATGATATTCTTTTCTTACTCTATCATATTGCATCCAGTTTTGACGTGTCCCATTATGGATTATCTTCACTTAAGGTGATGGTCCCTGTCAGGCATCTCCTCTATAACGTTCATCTCTTTCCCTTTATAATTGGTAGGTATTTTCTGAAGAGGTGCTTTGAAACTTCAATCCTCATCAAACTTTCAACTCATTATTTATTTATGTCAGTATAGACCATTGTTTGCTATATTTTCATGATTTATTTTGAGATTCAAATTGTGTCAGCTTTGGGCAGAGTGAGTCCTTTCAAGCTGACTTCTGTGTCCCATGGCCATGTCTCCATCGTCCAGGAGCACTTCCTCACTTCGGGGGACAAAAAGGTATTCAAGTCTCACTTTATGTGTTCCCAGCCCCAGCTCTGGAATCCGCCATCGCTCCAAAGAAGCCAGTCCCTTTCACTGAAGGATGGTATTAACCTGAGCTCCAGGCGCTGTGTCATTGCTACTGGGCTTTTTGCTTTACTGAGTCCCTTTCAGATGCCAAAACCAGGGAATACATGTAAACATTTATATATTTTATTCCTCTCCCACTGTATCTTTCATTTTGAAAAACTTGAGCTTGTACACGTACCTCTAATTCCAAATTTCGTATTTGTAACTCCCTTCTCCTCCAGTGAAAATCCAGTTCTCCTCCCATTATTCTTAATATATTTTCATATTTAGCCAGTGTCCTTGTCTATAACCAATTTCCCATGGCTGTCACAGTCCCTCCCCTGTGTGTCCAGGCCACTTCTCCTCAGGATATCTTCCACATCTTGCTCAGGGGCAACAACTCAAGACAGACTCCTGTATCCTCATGCACCTTGGACTCCAGCACGTGCCCAGGCTGCCTTCTGTGCGATTTCTCCTGCATGTTGCTTGGGCTCCAACTTGTTACACGAGGCTGCTCCTCCACGAAGTCACCCTTTTCACCAGCTTCCTCTTTGGGCCACTGCAATCCCCTACCCCCCACCCAAGTCCCAGTGCAGACGTTTACCTTACTCGGCCACTCCTAATAGGTGAAATTCATATTGCCAAACAATTCTGGAAAGTTAATAAACATATAAACTCCTGGGAGCAGTATATAAGAGAGTGCCGTTTCTTCAAAGTGTAGCACTTGCATTTTCTTTATTACCTGTGTTACCTGGCTAGTAAGGAAACAGGTACAGGTGGCCGTGTGAAACATGCTTCTCAGTGTTCTTGACACATCATCGTTGTGCTAGTGCCCACAGTCCCCTCTCGATTTTATTTCATGATGCACTTTTATCTCCATTTTCTCCCATTCGCTAACCCAACACCAGCATTCATTCTAATGTGCTTTAACATGTATCTTTTAAAAATTTTATATGTATTCTTGCAATATACTTACTGTTTATGCTTTTTAATGTATGTAAGTGCAATTGTGTAAACTACTCCATCTTGGTTGTTACTTTCTTCTCCGAACACCTTTAAGTTTTCAAATAATCTAAGTGAAAATTTAGCTCAATTATTGTTTGAATTCTTATTGTTTTATTGTTTAACTTTCACATTAATAAAGATGAATATGTTTCCATACAGTTAGTAAGCATCAGTATTTTCTTTTATGAACTGGCTATTTGAATATTTTATTCATTTTTCACTTTCCCAATAGATTTGTATATTTTTCTTTTTCTTATAGATTTTTAAGCATTCTTTATTATATGTATTAATCTCTAGCAAAAAATAAGGTGTTTCCTTAAACTTAATTTAAGTAATCAAATCATTTTGCTGATTCCTTTGGACTATATACAATTTCTTTAAATACAGTCTTATATGATTTCTGGGGTTTTTTTGGAAGTGCTTATAAAGACCTTCCACCCCAACTAATCACCTATATTTTCTTCTAGTGTTTTGTAGCTTTATTTTTTACTTTTGTTTTCTCCCCAATTTGGTTTGGTGTGGAATCTAAGATAAGGCTTTTGTCCTCCCCTGCCCCACCCCAGAATAATTACCTAGTTGTCTAACACTGTTTAATGAATGAGTCATTCTTTCTCCAGTGGTTTTAGAAGTAATCCTTATCATATATTGATTGAAATATGAAACAGTGTCTGTTCACGAAGAACTTCCAGGTGTACTCAAACAGCATGCACCATGCAATAAGAGCCCAGAAAAGGCACAGTGCAGAGTGAAAGTTAGCCAAGCTCCTATGCCAGCCAAGCCAGTGCAGCCCATGAGCCTAGAGAAAGGGGCATCTTTTCTAACTACAGAGACATCCTCAGGTTCTAACCAAGCACCTGCAGAGCTTTCTTGGAAGGCGGCAGGGAGCTTCTCTAACTGGCACAAAGGCCCCATGTAGGCTAGTAGCAGCCCTTTCCCTTTTATCTTTTGCTATATTTCTGCAATAAATCAGTATTAATTACCTCAGCCTATAATTGTCCAAATATCTGTTTAGGCAAGTTCTTCATTATTTTCCCTTTAAAATTTTGATCAGTATTTTCTCAAGTTTATTTTTTCATTTGAACTTTGGAAACATTCTGTTAAATTTCCTCATCACAATTTTTTCTTCCCTACTTTTGACCTTGACACTTTTCTGTTAGAATTACTTCAAATACACACACACACACACACACACACACACACACACACACACACACATATCCATTTACTTAAATCACTTCTTAATTCATATTTTTTCTTGTGATCCTGAAACAGAAGAGGCACATCCAACTTGAAAAGACTTCTGCACCGATTCATGTTATATCCTTACCCTCCAACCCATTACACTACCCCTCATTAGGTTCCCTGGTTACTGCTAAGAGTGAAAGAATCATTATTCCACAAGAACCACAGAATACAAATAACACTTAGAATGCAACAGCCCTACACAGACTTCAATCCAGGTCAGATTTCCACTTCCAGTTCCATTTCATAAGCACTGTAGACAGTAATGAGCGTTAGGTGAAAGCCAGTCATGACCAAGAGAGCAAACCTTGGACATGCTTCACGGAAAGGTCTAGCCTAACGACCAGGAGTGGTCTCCTGAGATGTGCTCTTCCACCCCAGTGTTTGCAGGCCGGAAAGTTTGCTCAAAGCAGTTTTACTTGCATGAAAAACTGCTGAGTTCAGAAAATATTTTGCCCGCTTGAAGACTCACATACTTAAAATACAAAAATAGAACAAACAGAATTTTATTGCAAATAGAAGAATGTTATTTTTTTTCTCAGTAAGATTGGAAACAAATGATACATTCTAGGTTGTCTAAAAAATATTTTCTGGCAACAGAAAACTTTATTTGAAAATTATGATTTGCTGTCTTTCACTAGAATATTATCTTAAGTTCCCCTCAAATCCCATATCAGACTTTGCCCAGACCTGATGACAGAGCCTTACAGAAAACCAAAGCAAAGCAAGGCACCTATATGCTTGGGTCTGACATAATGTGATTTGGGAAAATGTCATCATGCTTTAAAATGCAGAGAGGACATTGGCTCCCATCACAATCTAACAACAAAAGACTTTCTCTCACTGAGTCTCTTTTTCATTACACAGGTAAAATAATTCTAACAGTGACTCTTCTGCAAAAGGCAATCTATGGCAGGAATTGCTAGAACAGAGACTTGTCATGTTGGTTCTGCGTCAACAGTCTCTAACCCGACAACCTGAGAATACACACAGATAAAGTGCTATCAGTTCAATGGAAATTAGCTGGTTTTCCAAGGGTATGACTGCATAAGCCCATTGTTCAATTTCAAAAATGAAACCCTCTAGAAGCAATTTCAAAATTACACAAATCTTTCACATGCACTGATAGTGCAAGTAAGGCTCATCAATTTTCCACATAAAAATAAACTGCTAAAGACTTTTAAATGAACACCACTATCTATACAATGTCTGTTTGAAAATCTATACAGTGTACAAGTGAAGAATATAATAAAGTATCTAATTAATAAAACTAAACTGTTTTCATTAAAAATTGTTTGTTCTGTGCCATGACTTTGGGGAGAGAACTAAAAAAGGGTAAGTGAACGATTGCATAGATAGTTCTTTTTTATTTATTTATTTGACACAGAGAGAGAGAGAGATCACAAGTAGGTGGAGAGGCAGGCTCCCTGCCGAGCAGAGAGCCCGATGTGGGGCTCGATCCCGAGACCCTGAGATCATGACCTGAGCTGAAGGCAGAGGCTTTAACCCACTGAGCCACCCAGGTGCCCACATAGATAGTTCTTAAAGTTCAGAGAAAGCGGTCATGGCTTAAATTTTTATTTAGTGAATTCAGTTTCAGATATTTTTTATAAATGTAAGGTTGGGACTGTTGATTTTTGAAGGAAGCAACACAACACAGAGTTTTAAGACAAGGACCTGGAGTCATAAAATCATGGGTTCAAATTTGTGCTCTGACACTCATCGGCTGTGGAATCCTCAGCAACTAACTTCTCCTCCTTTAATAAAAGTTTCCTCATTTCTGAAACAGAGTCGTCGAAATTACTAGTTAGTAAATTAGTTATTTAGCATAGTGTGGCAAATAACTTTAAAACAAATAATGGTTGTCCAAGCAAATGAGTAAAATTATTCAAACTTTGGATATATTAATGAGGGCTTGTCTTGAAACTGAATCAATGTGGGCTAAAATAAAAGGAAAACAATAGTTTTGGCTAAAAATCAAACTAGAAGTATGGATTCTTCTTTGGAGAATAAAATATATTTCTTGCATTTTTTGTCAAGAGAAAAAAGGATTTTATTTATGTATTTGTAAATGTTTTTATTTATATATAATTGAGATACAACATTATATTAATTTCAGGTGTACAATATGATATGTACAAATATGACATATATGATAAACGATCACTAAAATAAGTCTCATTAACATCCATCACCACACGTAGTTGTAAATTCTCTTACTTGCGATGGCACAACTTTCAAGATCTATGCTCTTAGTAACTTTCACATATACAATACAGTGTTATTGACTATAGTCAATAGTACTGTACATCATATCCCCAATACTTATTTATTTTATAACTGGAAGTTTATATTTTTTCCTTCTAAGGATTTTATTTATTTATTTGAGAGAGACTGAATGTGCATGAGATAGAGAACACAAGTGGGGGGGAGAGGGGAGGGGGAGGCAGGGAAGGGAGAGGGAGAAACAGACTCCCCATCAGCAGGGCTCCATCCCAGGACCCTGGGATCATGACACCAGCCCAAGGCAGACACCTAACCGACTGAGCCACCCAGGCGCCCCTATAACTGGAAGTTTAAACCAGGGATTAAAAGGTACCAACTTCTAGTTATCTATTTATTTTTATCTCTTAACTAATCTATGGAATTTATTCAGATATTGTCAGCTTTTTCTATCAATGTGTCTTTTCTGTTCCAGAATTCCACATAACGTTTATGTCTCCTCTTATCTGTGACAGTTCCTTGGTCTTTCCTTAGACTTCATAACGTTGACTATTTTGAAGAGAGAAAGTTGAATATTTTGTAGAATGTCCCTCAAATCAAGTTTTCTGTTGTTTTCTCATGGTTATACTGGGGTCATGAATTACTGTAAAAGAGACCACAAAGGTAAAGTTTCCTCATTGTATCATATTGGAGGCACATGATATTGGCATGAGTTCCTACTGGTGATGTTAATTTGGCTAACGTGATGTCTGCCAGGTTTTCCCACTTTAAAGCCATCATTTTTCTCTTTGTAATTAAAAGATATTTGGAAAGAAATACTTTGAGACTATGCACATATCCTTTTTCTCTCTAGACTTCTGCCCAATAATTTTAACATGCATTGATAGATATTGCCTGCAGCAATTATACTGTAGTGTTCTAATAGTGATTTTTCTCTTGCCCTCACAATTTTTGCAGTTATTAATTGGGATTCTTATGTAAGGCAGAGCATTTCTTCTGCCTCACCTAACATCACCTATTAACTGAGTTCAGTCCAAATCTTAAAATACTGCCTGCTCAAAGAACCAGAGTAAGGATACTGCTCAGGGGCAGGAATGATGGAGATCAGACCTGCTCTGGGAGCCCCATCATCATTCACATACCATTCAGAGTACCTCTAATGCCAGTCACTGAGCTGGTGTAGGGAAAATGACAATGAATAAGCACAGCCTTTGCCCTAAGGAACTCACAGTCCAACAGAGGATAATAAATAAATGCAGCTTAGGCACTAAAATAAAAATATAGTCCTTAGTGTTGGGGGCAGGTTGTGCTAATAATTTAGAAACCAGGCATGTCACAATTTGAGCTGAGTTTTGGAGGGTGATTGGGTGTGTAGTATGGAGGCAAGATGGAGAAAGGCATTTCTGGGAGAGCGAATGTCATGTTCAAAGGTGGAGAAGCTTGAAATAGATAAATACGGAGCAGTTTAAAGAGCTTAGTGTGTTGGCTGAGTATTCATTCAGTGAGGGTCCTGAATTCATCTTGTAAATCTTTGTAATGGGAGCTATCGAAGTCTTAGAATAAGATGATTTTGTTTTAGAAAATATACTCTGGTGACCATTTAGAGAAGATATTGAAGCTGTGTGAAATTTGAAGTAGGGAGACCAATTAAGGGACTTGGGTTCCCTTTATATCGAGCTTAATATTATAGGGTATCTGAGCAGCTAAATCAAGAGGGTATAGAAATGACAAATTTTAGAGTGATGCAATTCTTTATTGCATTGGGAAAAGGTACCTGTCATAGGGTCTTATAGCTTTGATTTATCTCAGTAAATCCTTGATAGTATACAGGAAATTAAAATGATGTCAGTACCTCCAGGGATTGATTGATTGATTGAATGATTGATTGATTTTAGAAAGTCAAACTGCCATATGCAGCACCTCATTTGAATGTGTCTGGAGTCCTGAAGCTTGACTACCCTACAATCTCCCACAAATGGACCTTGAGAGCTTGTTTAGAAGTTCTAGCAAGGAAGCACAGCTACTCTTATACCCTTGACAAAAGAATGGCTCTCCTCTCTCCCAGAAGGTCGTCCTCTTGGACAAGGCACACAGCTTTGGGAGGGAGTGGTGAGTGAGGAAGGAGACACCTGCCTAGCCAGCCAGATCAGCTGAATCAACCCTAGGGATCAATGAGGTGACAGATGTCACAACCAGATCACTCTTACATCCTAGGGACCTATTTAATTGTATTCCTAAAGTTACCTTTTAATTATTTTAGTTATTATTTTAATTATTTCTAAGTTCGTATTTGAGCTCAGCTATTGAGAAAATTTAAAGTTATGGGAATAAAGTATGGGAATGAAGGAATTTCAGAAAAGGGTAAGAGCTCACAAGGGAAGGTAAACAGTAAAGGAACATTCTAGTTATTACTGAACAACATGGATGCTAGATAATACAATAGAAGCTGATGAGATATTAAATGCAATAGTTAATGGCAATTTAGACTACATGCTGTATCACAAACTATCAGTGGGTTGACTTTTGAGTTTACATAAAGATTCCATGAGTACCAAAAATATTAGCCTATATAAATATTTTAGAAAGTTCTATGAGAAACTGTATGCATTAGTGAGAGTCCTGGAAGGAAACAAATAGCTCATTCAAACCAGATAATTTGAGAAAAGTTTAATAAAGAGACTATAGGGGCACCTGGGTGACTCAGTGGGTTAAAGCCTCTGCCTTCAGCTCAGGTCATGATCTCAGGGTCCTGGGATCGAGCCCTGGATCAGGCTTCCTCCTCTCTCTCTGCCTGCCTCTCTGCCTACTTGTGATCTGATCTCTCTCTCTCTCTCTGTGTCAAACGAATAAATAAAAAATCTTTAAAAAAAAATAAAGAGACTATAAAGGTGTGAGCAGGGTTTAAGAAATAGTAACCCTCCAGGTGCCTGGCTGGCTTAGTAGATGGAGCATGTGGCTCTTGATCTTGGAGTTGTGAGTTCGAGCCCCCGGTTGGGTGTATGGATTATTTAACAATAAAATCTTCAGGAAGGAAAGAAGGGAGAGAGTTGCCCTCATATACTTTGGGAATACTTTGGGAAGCCATTACTACCCCTAGACCTAAAGAGGAAAGAGGAAGGAAAGGGAAAGTTACTAGAACCTAGAGAGGATAACTATATGGAGAAGGCACCTAATAGAAGTTGTGATCTTCAGTAAAGGAGAAGAGCCAAATGGAAACTGGGCAGGAAGAGAACAAGGGGAATAAATGTGCCAGTATCACTTTCCTCCCACATTCCCATCTGCTGGTGCTTCCCATTGCCCAGTGAAGGCAATGGAGCAACTGGATGCAGCCCCAAAAGGAGCACAGCAGGATAAAAAGAAGTTGGAGAGTAAATCTGCAGAGTTAAAATGAATACATTCAAGATATTTATTTTTTATTTTTGTAAAAGATTTTATTTATTTATTTGGCAGAAAGAGAGAGAGAACAAGTAGGGAAAGCAGCAGGCAGAGGGAGAAGGAGAAGTAGACTCCCCACTGAGCAGGGAGCCCATGTGGGGCTTGACCCCAGGACCCTAGGGTCATGACTCGGGCTGAAGGCAGATGCTCCACCGACTGAGCCACATAGGTGTCCCTATTTAAGACATTTTAATATTTTATAAGATGCAAGAAAAAGTTATCTTTATTTACATTGGACTTTATTTGGATATAACTCTCTTTCATGATAGAGAAGTTTTCATCTATGAGTATTTTTGGTTTGGGATTTATTAAGTTCAGGGCAGCATAGGACTTAGCGTGTGGAATATTCTTCATCATTTCCAAATACATTTTACAGTCACTGGAAACAGAAGGAACATGAGAAAATATAGAAAATCACACATGTACTTGAAGAAGTGTTTGTATATGTCAAACTTATATGATGGAAGAATGAAATAAAATACAAAATGGGCATAGTTTGTAAGCTTAAAAACTTCTGTTGCCTAGTGGGCATCGTGAAATCCAATTTGATATTAAAATAAATATGAAAATCCACAAAAGATGTTTATAAAAATCATTTACATAATGCCCAAGCATCAGAAACTACTTAAATGCCTTTAGGCAAAGCATAATGTGTTTTTATGACACTTACACTTAAAACGTCTTCTTTGAGCAAAGTGTATCATGACGGAATCTATGTCTGTGAGCACAATACTTGAATTTTCACTTGAATAACTGAAATAATATTGTCTCATCATCTACTTCAAATAAAGTTTGAAAGTGCAAGTAGGTTATAATTTTAGTTAAGTCAAGAGTATTATAATTTGCTATTTCAACTAGCAAGAAAAACTTTTTTTCACAGATCTTTAAAACAAGACAGTATTTAAATACACTCTTAAAAATAAAGCCTGAAATTATTTTTGCAAATTTAGTGGGGTTTTTTTATAATACTTTATTTTGTATCATTTAAAATATTAGTTTCTATTAGCCAGGTGCTGGTCAAAAGTTTCTTACAAATTTTGGGGCACCCGGGTGGCTCAGTTGGTTAAGCATCCAACTCTTGATTTTGGCTCAGGTCTTGATCTCAGGACCATGAGATCGAGCCCTGCATTGGGCTCTGTGTTCAGCAGGGAGTCTCTTGAGATTCTCTTTTTCCCTCTCCTCATCCTCTCTACGCCTCCCCACTGCCTCTCTCATAAATAAATAAATTTTTTTTAAAAAAAGTCTTTATATCTTTAAGGGACACTCCCCTCTTGTCATTCTTCTACTCCTCCCTTTTCCTTTTTTATTCTTTTTTCTCATTCTACACCTTTTTTATTTTTTCTTTCTCTCTTATTTACTCTAGTTTAAAAAAATTTGTCCTGTCTGGATTAGATTAAGTTTGTCAATAACATGAAAAACAGTTTTACCATCCTGTTGTCCTTTATCTCTCTTTTCTCTTTTTCTGGAACTCTTTTTTCATTTTTGCTTGTATATTAGGCGTTTTCTTCTTAAACACCTTCTTATATATTCAGCATTCTCTTTTAATTAACTAATTATCTCTTGTCTCTCTGTCTAAGCTTGCTGTTTAACAAATACATCTAGTTTTAAATATCAATTTCTGTATTTTTTTAAGATTTTATTTATTTATTTGACAGAGAGAGAGAGAGATTACAAGTAGCAGAGAGGCAGGCAGGGAGAGGAGGTAGAGGGCTCCCCGCTGAGCAGGGAACCCGATGTGGGGCTCGATCCCAGGACCCTGAGATCATGACCTGAGCCGAAGGCAGAGGCTTTAACCCGCTGAGCCACCCAGGCGCCCCATCAATTTCTGTATTTTTCACTTCAGAATTTTACTTTTTTTCCCAATCTACTCTTTTCTGTTCATAGTTCTTGTTCTTCCATTATGTTTTATATTTCTTCTTTTATTATTTTACATTTCCACTTAATGGAATTAAAGGTCCCTTTCATAGCAACCCCAATTGTACTTTGCCAGCTTCCTCTGAACTAAGATACTTCTTATTCCTTTATCAGTAATAAACCCAAAACTCATACTGGTTGGGGTTGATATCCAGGTCCTATATTTTTCTGATCCTTCTGGGATAACTGTCACTTTCCACACTGCATTTGATGTCTCTATTCCTACTACCTGGCCTAATAGAGTCATAAGTAAAAATATTACATATCTGTTAATTCTCTAGTGATCCTTTGAATATAATTATTTGGATTTTTGACTATACCCACAGTGGCCCGCAAAACATCCCATTTAACCTCTCCAATCTCAGCCTTGGTTAAGCTCTTCTCCTGACACGGTAGGGATCACAGGATGCACTGGAGCGAAGGGCAAGGTCTCTAGTGTTATGATACACCACAGTGTTTTCAAAATAACCAGACAAGTTTGATATCATTGCACTCTCAGCTGAAATAGATAATTTATTTCAATTATACAACATAATGTTTAGAATCAGTACCAAATATATTAACTTTAGGAAAATACCACTTAAGGTGCGCCTCAGTGGTTCAGTAGGTTAAGGTCTGACTTTGGCTCAGGTCATGATCCCTGAGTCCTGGGGTCAAGTCCTGTATGGGGCTCCCTGTTCAGCAGGGAGTCAGCTTCTCCCTCCCCCACACCTCTTTCCCCTGCTCTTGCTCTCTCTGGCTCACTCTCTCAAATAAATAAATAAAATCTTTAAAAAAAAAGAAAAATACCACTTAAGACATAAATAAATAATTTGACAAAGACTTTACTACTTCAATTGTCCTCTATACTTTAAATACCAAACATCTTGGTATATATATGCTAATTCTGCATGTATGATAAAATAGGTAAGTAAATATCAACATTAGAGACTGCTAATGGGAATTCAGTCAATTACAATAATAATGTAAGATAATTTCGTCTTTTCCAAATGAAAATAAACATTGCAATTTTTTGATAAGAAAACACATATTTGTAATTATCAAAATATTTAAACTTATGTTTTCATTCCTCCTACTATATGTTTCCCTGTGGTTTCAATTTAACACATTTTTTTAAAAGTTGACAATAAATTTTCCTGTTAGATTAATTAATCCCAAATTAAGAAATGTGAGACTAAACACATGAAAAATATGTAACATGACTGAGAAAAATGATATCATTATTTAGAGGATATCTGAAAATTTGAAAATATTTTGGACATAAGTTTATTTTTTTGTAGATATATTAGTATAAAGTACATACAGATTATTAGTAAATTCTCTGTTAATTTAAATACTATCATAATAACACTTGTTCATTTTATTCTTGGTCTTAATATTTCTTGGGGCAAATAGTTGTTCTTTATTTATATTATTATATAATGTTTCCTAAATTGTGGTATAAATAAAAATCTTTCCCCATTGTTATACATTTAATATCATTTTCTTAAACAGTATATGATAGAAACTCTGAGTCTATTATAAACATTAGAAATGCCCTCATAGGGGGCGCCTCGGTGGCTCAGTCGGTTGGGCGTCTGCCTTAGGCTCAGGTCATGACCCCAGGGTCCTGGGATTGAGCCCTGTTTCTCAATCTCCCTCAGCCTGCTGCTCCCCTTGCATGTGCTCTCTCTCTCTCTGTCAAATGAATAAATGAAATCTTAAAAAGAATGCCCTCTTAGGAAATGGCAAATTGTCTTTTAAAGGTCAGAAATAATGTAAAAACAACTTCAAAAACAATAGTAAAATCTCCACACGTAAATGAAAAGATGTTAACATCAAAGTCAAGAAACCGTTGGGACACCTTTGTGGCTCAGTCGGTTAAGCAACTGATTCTTGATTTCTGCTCAGGTCATAATCAAGGCTGTGAGATCAAGCCCTGTGTTGGCTCCTCACTGGGGATGAAGCCTGTTTAAGATTCTTTCTCTCTCCCTCTCCCTCTGCCACTCCTCTCCTCCCCCAGCTCATGCTTGTGCAATCTCTCTACAAAAGAAAAAAAAAAAGTCAGCAAACTGTTTGAATAGGAAACTCCAATTGTAGGAAATCTCCAGCAGTGGAGAAATTGAGAACACACACACACACACACACACACACACACACACACACACACTTAGCAGATGTTTTATGGTAAGTTATATTGTGTTTCCAGAAAAAAAATAAAACCCTTTTTTAAATATAATAAGATGGCAAGTTAGCAAATTAGACTGTTTTTGAAGTACTTGGTTTATTTGAAGAGACATTAAAGTAACAAATTCATAGAAAATGCTATCTGGGGGCCTCAGTGTCTCAGTTGGTTAAGTGTCTGCCTTTGGTTTGAATCATGATTCCAGGGTCCTGGGATTGAGCTCCCCACCGGGCTCTCTGCTCAGTGGGGAAGTCTCCTTCTCCCTCTCCCTCTGCCTGCTGTTCCACCTGCTTGTGCTCTCTCTCTCTCTCTCTCTCTCTGTCAAATAAGTATTTTTTTTTAAAGAAAAAATTCTATTTGATAAATTGTTTTCTTACTAAATTGATTCTTTTGAACAAGGCTGGTCACAGAAAAGGTCCTTGGATTTTTAGCTGAAATACATGTTACAGCATAGACGTTAAAAACACAACAACAGTCATCTTTTCTTGGTGGTGATCAAATTCTATCTCTACTAGTTACTAGCACTGGGTCTTTAGGAGAGGAGTGAGAAGGCAATGTTTGAAGCAATAATGGCTGACACTTTTCTAAAGCTGATTTGAGAAGCTTGCAGAACTAATTCAGAACAAATGCAAAGAAAGCACATTTAGACAATTATATTAACATTAATGAAAACCAAATACCAAGACAAATCTTAAAACTAATTAGAAAAGAAGGCATATAACCTTTAAAAGAGCAACAGAAAGACTCTCAGATGACTTTGTAATGAAATTATGAAAACCACCATGAAATGGAACATTTTAATAGTGCAGGGAGGGGGGGAAGCCCAACCTAGAATCCTACACCAGTAAAAAAGTCTTCCAAAATTTAAGAAGAAATAATTTTTTTTTCCTAGAAAAAGAGGATCCAAATGAAATTTTCTTCAGCAGACCCACAATACATACATACATACATACTGAAATAAATTGCTTTTGCTCCTTTCTTAAGTAAACCCAGTTTATATGATATGATTTAGTCTAATGAACTTTGAATCTGTGAATTTAGTGTAAACAATCTTCTCATCTGTGAGGATGCCCTGAGAATTTCTTCATCTAACATAGGATAACATTTATTTCATTCTCTGTGATCTTGTTTTTCATATACTAATGTGTATTTCTTTGTTTGCAGGGTATTAATTTCTTATAATCTGACTCTTTCTTTAGGATGTACTTATGGTAAGCAATAGTGTAAAACAGTCAATTTGAAATCTGTGGTAAGGGATATTGTCATCTTTTTCATCATATTCATCTTTTTATCTATAGCAGTTAGCACATTGTCTAATGCATAGTATTAGTCTCTATTTGATAAATATATGAATGATTAAATTAACTAATGACTTTTTAGTAGAGGCTGGAGGTGGAAAAGAAGAGAAAACATAGCCTATCTTTTGAGTGGTTATAACCTAATTAAGATGGTAAGACTTCTGTACAATTCAATTGTTTAGCATATTTTTCAATTGTTTAGCATATTTTTAGGCTCTAAATATCAGTAATAAAATGTGTAAAATAGAAAAGAAATCCTTTGGGACTCAGGGAAAAATACTGCACAAAAGGAAGAAACAAGTTAGTTGGTCTTAATAAAATCTTATCAATTTTATGCATTCTAATTCAGCTTTCTTCTGAGTGATCTAGAAAATTAAGTTTGGGGACATTTTCCTTGTCCTTTAGGCATTTACAGTTTCCTATACACATAAAGCAGCTAGCCATTGAGTGGATTTGTGTTTTTTGCCTACCTAACATGCTGTCCTTCTGGGAATGACACCCCAAATTTTCTTAAGAAATACTCCCATAGGGCGCCTGGGTGGCTCAGTGAGTTAAAGCCTCTGCCTTTGGCTCAGGTCATGATCTCAGGGTCCTGGGATCGAGGCCCATATCGGGCTCCCTGCTCGGCGGGGAGCCTGCTTCCCCCTCTCTCTCTGCCTGCCTCTCTGCCTACTTGTAATCTCTCTCTCTCTCTCTGTCAAATAAATAAACAAAATCTTTAAAAAAAAAAAAAGAAAGAAAGAAAAAGAAATACTCCCATAGAGCACTGGCTTTGACACATTGTGAAAATGAGCAGTTCAATTAATATTCTAGCTTTTTCAGAAGTTAGATTTTATATCTATAGGCTCAAAGGATATAAACATAGCAAAGGATAATGTAAGATATCAGACAAGTGGCTATTCAGAGAGCATGGCTTCACAAGGCTCCCAGGTTTCCTCACCACTGACTGTGTTCTTGCCAAGGTAATTGTATCTCCATTGTCTCTAAGTCCTATGTGGTCACAGGAAGCCACAGGGGGCAGCTGACCAATCCTCTTAAATGTCTTAGCACATCACCTTGAATATCCAGCAATTTTTAAAAAAGATTTTGTTTATTTATTTGAGAGAGAAAGTGAGTGAGAGAGAGAGCACAAGCAGGAGTAGTGGCAGGCAGAGGGAGAACCAGACTCCCCATTGAATAGGGAGCCTGACTCGGGGCTCGATCCCTGAACCCTGGAATCATGACCTGAGCTGAAGGCAGATGCTTAACTGACTGAACCACCCAGGCACCCCGAATCTCCAGCAATTTTATGATTGTTAAATACTGCCTTTAAAAAATGTCACTTGGATCTAGTATCCAGATTCTTTTTCCAATGCGAGCTCTGGATATTTCTGAGACATAAAAAAATAAATTTCCTTTTTATATTGAACTTATGTGTATCTTGATGCAAAAAGATAGTAATGATGGTATAGGAGTTCAAAGACCTTCCTTCTTGAACTTCTCCTGCCTTATCATCCTTCCCTCTGTTTTTTTCTAGCAATAGAAAACCACTTGCATTGCCCAGACATGTTGTTTGGGTGGTTCACATATTTATGCCCTTTGAAAGTAAAATAGTATGTCAAGATCAGCACAAAGATCATAGTTATGTTTTCTCTGGAGGTTTCAATGATAACATATATTTCCATCCCCTTACCTCCTGCATGCAAACATCATCATTTCTTCCTGTACCAACACTTTGTCTTTTACATGCCATCTTTACACATATAATACTGCATTGCAATTATTTCTTCATATCTGGTCATTCCCAAGATTGAGGACTTTTGAGGTTGCAATTCTTTCTGGTTTACTTTTTCCATCTACCAGTAGCTAATATGGTGAAAGTAAAGTGAAAGTAAAATACATATTGAATGCATAAAAATATCAGAAAAGAAGAAAAAATAAATTGAACACAGCAATGCATTGGGCATAACTACTCCAACAGTATTTTTGCAAGTAAATAACTATGTCTGGAGGGACTATTCCTTTTATTGTTTTGGGTTTTCCCTCATCAGATTGTATATAATGAAATCTGAAAATTTAGAGGCACTGTAAAGCATTCCCACATCAAAAATTTTCTTTACCGCAATAGGGTATTAAAACAAAATGCATGCTTTGTCAAATATCTATTCTAAGCTATCACGTTATTTTGCTTTTTGAAATTTACACAAGAGGATCAAAAAATGAAGTGAAAATACAGTGGGGAAAAATACACAACAATAGTGTCATAAACAAATAATCAAACAGACAATATTCAAAGCTGAAAACTGTGAACTTTATTTAAAATCCAACTGAGTGAAGTAGTCTGCATGCTTGGCCATAATAGTCAATATGCCACAGAATATAACAACAACAAGACCCATGAACACTCAAACAAACAAAAACAATGAATTAAAAAAATAAACTTTTTTGGATAAATACATGTAATTATCTTCAGTTTACTCTAACAGCTCTAAAGCAACCTAAGTATGGCTTCGAGGTCTTATGCTACCTACTAAATGAATGGACTAGGGGTTATTCTAATAAAGCAACAAGAATGCTGTTGTACTTGGGTCACATCAGAAGGTTGGAAGGCTTATGAGTAAACCAGAACTCTCTCCTAAACCAACAAGTGTGGGAATTTAAGCTGTACTTTTAGTGAAACAACTTTTTGATCATCTAATGAAATACATTCTATTAAATGAGAATTTCTTAGTGGAAAAGGAAAAATTCTAGCTATTTTACTCCAATTAGGAAAGGGTAGGCCAAATTTGGAATCCTAATAAAATATACATATTTTTGCTAAACTCCAATGGGATAGCATTATTAGCCTGTTTGGGCTGCCACAATAAAATACCACAGACTGGGTGGGTTAAACAGCAGAAATTTATTTCTTTTAATTCCAATGGCTGGGAAGTCCAAGATCAAGATGCCATCCTACTCAGTTCCCAATAAGAGCTCTCTTCCTTCTGTTACATTTGTTTTGGATTTGTCATGAAAGAAAGAAAAAAAAAGAAGGAAAGAAAGAAAGAAAGAAAGAAAGAAAGAAAGAAAGAAAGAAAGAAAGAAAGAAAGAAAAGAAAAGAAAGGAAGGAAGGAGGGAGGGAGAGAGGGAGGATGGATGGATGGATGGAAGGAAGGAAGGAAGGGAGGAAGGAAGGAAGGAAGGAAGGAAAGAAGGAAAAAAGAGGGAAGAAAGAAAGGGCCCCTTTCCTGAATGAATTCCTGTGTCTCCCTTTCTGGAGGCACATATGTCATTTACATATATTTATACTAATATTCATTCTTATCTTAAATTTACATAATCATACCAGGTGTGAATAAAACTTTAGAATTTGCTTTTTTCCTTTAACATGTTTAGATATATATCCATCATGTTATATTTAAAACTTGTTCATTTTTTCACTTAAATTATGCATAATAAAGCAATTATGTATTGCTTTATAGAAGTTTATATATGTAGATTCTAATCTTAGGTTGGTCATTTTGCAAATATCTTCTTCCAGTATGTGTTATGGTTTTGCCTAAAAAGTTTTAGTGGAAAAAAACACCCTTCTTCTTACATATTATTTTATCCGTATTTAGGAAGAAAGAAAAATCTAGAACAGTAGATAATGCTTCTAAAACATTTTTTTAATAAGCTAAATTGGTGATTTTGCATGTATACATCTTCCCATTCACAGATATGGCACAATGAAAAACCTTGGAAAAATGCTTTAATTTACATATATTACACATTTTCTTTTTTAGTGCTTGATTAATGACTGTAAAAAAACCTGAACTCATTTTATGTAGGGAACATTGGTAAAGAGAAAAGACAAAAGAAATTCTGAAAAAGAAGTAACTTAAAATGGAGATTCTAAGAGTAAATTAGTTCTTTCAAAAAAGCTGTTGTTTCTTTTCTGTGGTATTTATAGTTGGGAGTTCAATATGTGCATTTTATTATTCATCTGCTCATTCAATTTTTTTACTTGCTTAATTATTTAGTAAAATGTATTAATGAGAATTGAGATTCGAAGTGAAAACTTTTTTGATTTGAGTGGAGAAAAAAACAATTTGTAGCTACTTGTATCTTTTTTTTTTTTGGATGTTAGATTTTTTCCCCTTAGATTTTACAGTCAGTTCTATTCTCTTTTATATGGAATTGGTGATTATTACATAAAGTATTGGCAAATGTCATATCAAAACTTATTTATATTCTGGCAAACTGTGACACTAGTCATACATTTTATGACAATATAGATGTCAAAAAAATCACCTAGTGAAGACTCTTGTGCCTGGATTATTTTTACGTCCATAAAACTCTTTTACATTATTCTATATTAGTTTTCTGCAAACAGTGTATCACTCAGTGATGATTTCCATTCACTAATTCATTCGCTCATTCATTTACTTATATATATTTACTTATTATCTTGTCCTTTAATTAAAATCTGAGATACATGAGAAAGAAACTTTGTGTGTTTCGTTCAATGTTGTGTTCCCAAGGCACAGAACAGTGTGTGACTTGTAAATTATATCCTGTTTATATTTACTGAATGAATATTTGCTGAATAATTAGAGCAACCAATGCCAGATGGTTAAGTGACTTCCACAAATAACATTGTCTATTGAAGGTAGGGAGACCACCATGACTCTGGTCTCAAACAAGCTAGCTACTACTGCTTCATACTGTTGGACATAGGATTTTACTGAATCTAATACCAAATATATAATATTTTAGAAACTGAGAGTTGATACTTTATTATAACAATAAATATAGCTATCTACCTGAATTGATGATAATATAAACAGAAATGTTAATAATCTTTGTGGTTTTATTCGATTCAAATATAAAATCTATCTTTAAAAAATAGATTTGTGTATTTATGTTCAAATTTTTCAGTAACTAGCTTTAACAAGAAATCATATAAAATTCAATAATTTTTTTTTGAGAGAAAGAGAGAGGAATGAGCATGGGGGGAAGGGCAAAAGGAGAGGGAGAGAGAGACTCTTAAGCAGGATCCATGCCCAGTGTGGAGCCTGATCTCATGACCCTGCGATCACAACCTGAGCCAAAATTAAGAGTCAGACACTTAACTGAGACACTCAGGTGCCCCTAAAATTAAATAATTAAGGGCCTTTGTTTTGTCTTGTTTTGTTTTGCAGTTTGACAAAAAAGAAATGCTTCTCTTTCTTAGTAGTAATGTTTATCACTTTAGAGCAATGCATTACTAAGTTGTGATAGGTTCCTTTTAGAAAGTAATAGACTATGCATATCTGTGAAGTTTAAACAGACTAACTTTTTTTTTTTTTTAAAGATTTTATTTATTTATTTGATAGAGAGAGAGAGATCACAGGTAGGCAGAGAGGCAGGAAGAGAGAGAGGAGGAAGCAGGCTCTCTGCCGAGTAGAGAGCCCGATGTGGGCCTCGATCCCAGGACCCTGAGATCATGACCTGAGCCGAAGGCAGAGGCTTTAACCCTCTGAGCCACCCAGGCGCCCTAAACAGACTAACTTTTTAAGAAAACTATTTATGATGGGGTGCCTGGGTGGCTCAGTAGGTTAAAGCCTCTGCCTTCAGCTCAGGTCATGATCTCAGGGTCCTGGGATGGAGCCCTGCATCTGGCTCTCTGCTCAGCAGGGAGCCTGCTTCCTCCTCTCTCTCTGCCTGCCTCTCTGCCTATGTGATCTCTCTCTCTCTGTGTCAAATAAATAAATAAAATCTTTAAAAAAAAAAGAAAACTATTTACGATATATTTCCACTTATAAAATTATAACAAATGTCTATCACTTAGCAAAATATACCATCATTTCTTTATATATATATGTGTTAATATATTATATTGTGTATAATATATTACTTTATATATGAGTTCAACCAGAAAATCAGAATCAGTAGGATGTATATTGATTCATTACAAGAAATTGCATATGCAGGTGTAGGGGCTGATGAAGCAAGTACAAAGTCTGTAGGGTAGGCCTTCAGGAAAGAAGGTCATGAGCAGCCTGGGACCAAAGGCACAGGCTGAAGCTCTTGTTCACGGGCAGGAATCTCTTCTCTCCATGGGAAAAATCTCAGCCTTCCTTCCATGGCCTTCTAACTTATTAAGTCAGGCCTACCTAGGATAAACTCCCTTACCTAAAGCTGATTGATTAGAAACTTTAACTGTGTCTATAAAATACCTTCACAACAACATCCAGATTATAGTTGGATGGAATAATGGGGGACTGTAGCCCAAACAAGCTGACAAAACATAAAGCTACTATACTACATATTATTATATTTTATATATTAAGTATATATTATATTTAATATATTAGAGATCTCTGTATCCTGTCACAAAACATTTTTTATTTTGCTTTTACTACTAATACTGCTATTCCTACTATGATTTCCACCAATAATTTGAATGATTTCTAGGTGAGACACTTAATATTCCCACCATATATCTTTGTACAATTTTCTTTCTTATATGTGCATTTATACATATATATGAAATTTTGGTTTGTTGTTTGATTTTCAAAATTTCATTCCTTCTAATGTAATTTCATTTATTATTTATCCCTGCTACCTCATTATTTTGGATTTCCATTTTCTTAGGGGCTAAAATTCCTTAACTGGTTCTCATAGATAAGTAGCAATCTATATAATACGGAAAAAAAAAACCAAACAGATACAATCTTATTTCTTCTGTGACATCCTATTTTGCCCACCTTCCCCTATACTGTCCAGTCTAATAATATAGTGTTTGGAATCTCTCTTCCACCCAGCCCCCTGTTCTGTTTGGACATTCAGAACCACTTTGCCCTTTCCTTCTCTGCTTTTAATTCTACTCCTAGATTTTATTAAGGTAGTTAAATGTTTTAGTTTCACAAGTTGTATAATTTCTCTTGGAACATATCTTTTCTGTTTTAAGGTGGTTTTTTTGTTATTTTTTTTTTTAAAGAGAGATTGAAAGAGAGCATGTATGCATGAAAGGGGATGGGGGAAGAGGGAGAGAAAGAATATATATATATATATACATATATATATATATATAAACACACACACACACACACACACATATACACACATATATATATGTGGGGTTTTTTGTTTGTTTGTTTGTTTGTTTAGGGGTGCCTGGGTGGCTCAGTCAGTTAAACATCTGATTTCAGCTCAGGTCATGATCCCGGGGTCTGGGATTGAGCCCCCTCTTTGGGCTCCCTGCTTGGTGGGGAGCCTGCTTCTCCCTCTCCCTCTCCCTCTGCCCCTCCCCACTCCCATTGTGCTCTCTCTCTCTCAAACAAAGAAATTTGAGAGAGAGACAGAATGTGGTGGGGGAAGGGTGGAGGAAGAGGGAGAGATAGTCTTAAGCAGATTCCACACTGAGCGCAGAGCCTGACACGGGGCTCCATCTCAGCACCCTGAGGTCATGACCCCAGCTGAAATCAAGAGTCTGATGCTTAACCAACTGAGACACCCAGGTGCCCCTCTGTTTTAATATTTTTTTAATTAAAAACTTATATTCCATATCCCTAGTCTATCTTTATCCATATACTGGGTTATTACTAACCCTCACTTCTTTTTTTTTCTTATCTTGAATTCTGTGCCTTAATTACATTTTTCTTAACTATTTTTCTCAGATAATGAATGTGGATGATAAGCTCTCTGAATCCTTGGATAGCCACAGATATCTTTCTCTCTGCCAGGAGAATGATACCTGCTCTTTTCAGCATCACCCTTTCATCTCATAGTCCGAGTATTAACCCAGTGCTTTCTAGCAGATAAGAAGATGGATATATACGATTCTTTGGAAGTGACTTGTTGTTTTTATCTAGGAGCTTGTAGAACTTTCTCATAATAGTTTGAGTTCAACAATTTTTACGATGATTTACCATGATATAAATCTTTTGTTATCAATTCTACTTGGAATCTGATGAGAAATTTTAATCAACAAGCTTAAATGTTTAGGTAGGACAAAATTTCTTTTACTATTTGTTTCATCATTGCCTTTTCTCTCAGTATTTTTTTCTCTTCTGCAACTGTTATTTTTCAAATGTTATATAAGCTGCCTCCATCTGTCTTTTAAGTCTCTTATCCCCACTCACATTTTCCATTTGTTAGTGTTTTTCTGTTGTGTTGTGTTGTGTCTCTTCCCCTAGACAGTGCCCGTACTCTAATCTGTCTGCAGTTATTTTTAGTGCAAGATTATACATTATTTCCAGAAATTTTTTTGCACATGCATGCATCCTTAGAATTTCTTCCTCCAGAGGCTGTATTGCAGTAAAGGAGTCTACCCTGTGTTTTGCTGCTCTTCTTTGTACTGCGCCCCATAGGTCAGTGGTTGCCTTTAGTTTTCTCACTCTATTTCAGCTACTGTTGCCAGGGTACCATCAGGGGCTGGGATTCCCTGGAATGGGAATTTGTGTATAGGAACTTTACTATGGAGCGCTCTTCGGATCAACAACCAATGAAGAAAGGGAAAGGAAACAGAAATGGGTAGAGAAAAATGTTGAGCTACTATTGTAGTCCCAACAAAGGCTTGGCCAGAAAATCTGGAGTTGAGATAGCCCATTCTGAGTGGAGGTAAGGGAGCTGGATCTCTTGGATTGATTAGTAATTGGGGGAAAGCTGCTGCCAAGCAAAGACATGACTTTGTGCTTGGCAAATGCCAATGCCTCACGCTTTCACCACTGATCTCCCTTAATTTGCTTTATTATTTTACCATAATTGTTTTAATTGTGAGCCTCCCATACTGTAGGTTAACAAGGTTAGGAAGACCTATGTTTTTTCACTGATGCCACTCATGCATTGACAACTGTCTAACATCCAGTTTAGAGTTTAGGTTAAAATAAATAGTGGTCCCTATGAATACATGCATGAATCAATAAATGAATATAGAGAAGCTTACATAATTTCAGGCTGCTATCTTCCTAGAGCCTCTGATCTTTCATGTTGTGTACAAATTTTCTCTAATCTTTACTATGATCCTGGTACACAAAGATTAAAAATCTAAGGCTCAGCTAATGAGCAGAATATCCAAGATTCAAATTCAAGTCTCTCTGGCTCCGAGCTTATATATTGTTTGTCTGTTTGTTTGTTTGTTTGTTAATTTTTATTTTCCCATGAACATCCCTCTAAATAGAAAATCACTGTCTGGAAAATACTGAACCTGGGCAAGACAGTTCTAAGAAAGACAGTTTCTCCTGTGAGCAGTTGAGTTTCTGTCCTATTGAAGATTAATCACACAACTGGGGTAAGGAAGACAGGGACTTTCATTTTATTTATAATATTTTAAAGTCCTTAATTCCTGTCCCTCCTCCTCAGCTGGGAAACATTCATTAACTTGCCCTTTAAAAATGTGTGTGCAGAAGAATTATTGGAAGAAAACTTCTGAGTCCTTTGCCCTTTGAGAGTCTCTCTCCATCATTCTCTTTACGTAGTCACTAGAATCGGCATAGAACAGAAGCCCGATGCTATGGCAAAATTTATCATTAATAGTACTAATTAGTCTCATGAAAGACTTTGCCAGCAGCCTGAAAGTACAGTAAAGTACTTTCACAAAGTACTTTCCACAAGTAACAAATATTAACACATAGCAATTAAAAAGTGTATTAATATTTGTTACTTGTGAAAACTCTCCTTAATTTAAAAAAAAAAACCTTGTCTTCAATTCTTCCAGAAGAGAACTTTTTCATCAGAAATCATATTTTATATTATATATCATTATTAATATAACTGTATTTTAATAACATATATTTCTGTTGCCTTTTATATTGCAGGAATTACATGTGATTTTGTTTGGGTACTTTCAGAAAAACAGCTTTTGGAAGCATAACTGACATAAAATAAACTGCATAAAGTATTCAAATTGATAAGTTTATGACATGTATACAATTGCAAAGTCATCAACATCATCAAGATAATAAACATATCCATCATCCACAGAAGTCTGTATATAAGACTTCTTATTCTTTCCTTCTATTTCTGTCTTCTGCCATCTTCAAGGAAGCACTGAGTTGTTTTCTGTCACTATAGATTAGTTTCATTTTCTAAATGTGAAATAAATGAAATCATGTGTTACCTTTTTCTTCTGGCTTCTTTCACTCAGCCTATTTATTCTGAAATCTGTTTGTGTTGTTCTGAATATCAACGGGCCATTCCTTTAACAGCCAACTAGTATTCCATTGTTTAGATATACCACAATTTGATTATTCATTCAACTATTGGTGGAATATTTATTTTTCAGCTTTTGGCTACTAAATAAAGCTATTATGAACATCTATGCACTAGTTTTTGTATGGATACATGCTTTCTTTTCTCATGGGTATAGGGGATACCCCCTATACCTGGGGATAGGATGGCTGGGTCATAAGGTATGTGAATATTTGCCTTTTTAAGAACCTGCCAACTGTTTTCTAAAGTGGTTGCAGCATTTTACATTCTTATCAGCAGCATATGAGGATTCTGATTGTGCCACTTTCTTGTCAACACTTGGTATGCACAGCCTCTAATCTTAGCTTAGAGTTTGTAGTCTGGTTTGTAGTTACACATCCCTGAAGTTTTAATTTGCACTTTCCTAATGACTAATGATATTGAACCTTTCCGTAGTCTTAAATTCCATCCATATATCTTCTTTGGCAAAGTGTTCAAATATTTTGATTGTTATTTTTATGAGATGGTCTGTTTTCTCGTTATTAAATTTTGAATGTCCTTTATATGTTCCAATTTTTGTCTTTTTGATATTCCTAACTACTTAACATGTTCACTCTTCCCCCTCAGCTTCTTGTATGTATGGAATACATCTACAATAATTATTTTCAGGTACCTAACTGCTAATTCCATCATCCATCATTTCTGGATCAGTTTCCATTGATTGATTTGTTCATTATAGGTTAGATTTTCATGTCTCTCTGCATGCCAGATTGATACCCAACATACATTTTACCTTCTTGGGTGGTAGATATTTATTTGTTCCTTATAAGTATTCTTGCACCTTGTTCTAGGAAATGCTTACATTGTTTAGAAACCATCTGATCACTTGAGTCTTGTTTTTAAGTATTGCTAGCCTTTACAAAGCAACATTTAGTCTGGTTAATTTTGCTCTGCCAATGAGATAGAACCCTTTTGAGTGCTGTAGCCATTTTACCAGGGATTATGAGGTTTTTCCATTGTGGCTTGGGAAAAGGAACTATTACCAGCTTTGTGTGAGCTCCCAGGGATTATTCCTTCTAATTTTTTTAGATTGTTGTTTCAGTGGCCTTAGTTTTCTCACATGCATGGGCTGATCAGTGAGTACTGATCTGAAACGGAAGTGGGTGATTCTGTAAGGCTCTGAAGCTCTCTCTCGGGGAAAATTGCTCCTTCCATTCCCAGCCCTAAGCTCTCCAGCCACCTTTACCTCCCTAGGCTTCCAACTCAGTTCTGCTCACACCTGGGAGATCATTAAGCCTTTCCAGAGTTTCCACTCATAGAATCGAGGTCCAGCAAGGCTTTCCAGGTAGGAAGGTAGGGCAATTACAAGTCTCATTTCATTTGTGTCCTGTCTGTCAGAGATCACTGTCCTTAGTTGCTGGGTTTCCAGTGTTTTAAAAAACTAATTTTTAAAATGATTTTTAGTTTTATTTTTAGTAAAGAGGGTACATTTTGTTCATGTCACTTCATTTTAGCTAAAAGCTGAAGTGTGGTTACTGCATCTGATTTTTATTTAATCCTTCCAATTCCAATGGTAAATTTCAAGCAATACTACTAAATTGTTCAAGAAAACACAAAACAAAACATACATTCTCCTAAAAAGTTCAAAATTCTTGCTTCTGTTAAGAACATCTCCTTCCTTTTTAGGAAATTGTTATAGTTGACTTTGGTGATATAAAGCCTAAGAGTTCTTGTTTATCCTTTAGAGTTGGTCAGGATTCATTTACAAATGGCACTGGATTTTGGAGTTTTTGCTTTTACTTTGACGCTTCTGTTAGAAATGTAAAGGAAAAAAAAAAGCAGAAAACCTCTGTGTTGCAAAGCTTCTCACTTTCAGCCTTGTAAGGTCAACAATTTAAAGTATCTAATCAGTCTCAGGTCACATTTATAATCAATGACTTGAAGATATTTTAATGATTATAGTTGGAAAGCACTACTCCTTTTTTTTTTTAATTTTTTTTTTAAGATTTTATTTTTAGGTAGTCTCTACACCCAACGTGGGGCTCAAACTCACAATCGGGAGAGCAAGAGTGGTATGCTCCACCAACTGAGACAGCCAGGCACTCCAGGAAACGGCTATTCTCTTTTGTTACTGTTTCTGTTAAGATTCCTCTAAGATTTCATTTACTTTTCAACTTTTGATGATTAATAAGTAGCTTGCTAAACTGTAGGCACAGTTTTAAATGCCCCATATATACCGAAACGTGTAGTCTTCAAAACAATCCTCAGAGGTAAATTTTTACTTTATATTTTATAAATAATTTATACCTTATATTTTACTTTATATTAAATGAGAAACTAAAGCAAAACAGAATCTTCCTCAGTCAGGAAGTAGCAGAGCTAGTATTCAAACCTGCTGTCTTACTACTGTCCCTCATTAAGATGTCAGCAAGATTATTTTACTTTTGATAATTTAGGGTTTGGAATTAAACTTTTAGATCCACTGACCAATATTTGTTTTATGTTAATGCCGGGTAAAGGTATAAAAATCTCATACAATTTCAGAATTTTGAGGCAATAACTAATTGTATCCAATGTATTCATTTTACAGATGGAGACATGAAAATTTCATCCTATTACTCCAAGCCAACTAGCCAGGTAGGACCACACTGACTTATTATTACATAAATTTTTGTAGACATTTTAAATGAAAATGTTTTGTGGCCTAATAAAGAATAAACTATCATTTGGATAAAAGGGTGTTCATTTTCTTTCTTTCTGCTTGCCTAATTTTTCTCAGCTGGTTATTTGCGAAAATATCTTTTTCCACTCCATTTCATTTTCTAGCTTTCACTCCATTTAACTGAAATGGTAGATTAAGTAACACAAATAAGGAGATTTATATTATTTTCATTGTTTTATCACCTATAAAGAAATTTTGCTAGTGCAGGAAAAAGTATAGTGAATAGCCAATTAACTAAGGTAATGAGTAAGTCACAGACAAAACGTCATTACAATAGAACTGTATCAATTTCAGTCTTGCTACACAAAAGTGTGAGGCAAGGATTGGCTCCACAGGTATCAGGTGGGAGCTTGTTAGAAATGCAGAATCTCAGGCCTTGCCCCAGACCTGCTGACCCAGAATGTGCGTTTTTGCAGAATCCCAGGTGATTTTGTGCACACACACAAATCTGGGAAGAGTTGCTCATCCTGGTTTTGCAGCTGTGTCCCCCTTCTGTTCATTTATCTCCCCAGTAAAGAGCTGTAATCTGCTAATTATCCTTGATTAGCAAACCTTTTAAGGGGTGGAAAAGGAAAGTTGAAGCTTAAACTCCAAATTACCGACCTCAAACTGAGAAATATCACCTGCTTGATTCCCTAACACCTTCCCGCTCTCCACCCAGCCCTTTTGGATTATCTGAAGCCGCTTAAACCCCTGAGCCATCTTGATGAGCTGTCTGCACCTAAGAATTGTCTGTAGTAATGCTCATCTTTGTGATTTCCTGCTCCTCATTCTCCCTCTTCCTTAACACACATGCTGTGCAACTCCACAGGACTGTGTCCATCTGGATGGGATAGTTTATACTGCAGTAATGAACTACTTCCAAGTCTCAATGGCTTACTAACACAGGTTTATTCCTCATCACATTACATGTTCATTGCAGGTCAGCTAGTACTCTCCTTAAGTAGGTTTACTTTAGGCTCCGTGATAATGCCCCTCTGGTAGAAACAACAATAAAGTGGCAGAAAGAAAAAACATGGTTTTTAAACTTTCCGCTCCTGTGTAATACATATCACTTAATCTCACATTCCACTGCTCAATCAGGTCATATGACATTAATTGGTTAGGGAAATTATGATTTCTGTTCCCTAACTGGACAGGAGAGTATTTATGCATAATTATACACTCTACCATAGAGCATTATGGCAAAGTTTTATCCACCTCATTAAACTATTTCACGTAATATGTTATCTTTTATACTTGTTTGTTTACATTTGTTTCTTCATGAAACTAAGATTCCTCTAGTCAAACTAATTTTATCAGACTGTTTCCTCGACACCTAATTAGTGCCCCAATGTATTGTAGGCATTTGACAACTGTTTATGGAATGAATTAAAGATAAACATTATTAAATCACAGTTCTATCTAAAGCTTGCTGAACACTAATGTTCCTATAATAAAACCATATGATTCTTAGGTAAAAGCACTTCTAAGATGAATAGCTATGCACTCAGATTACATCCTGATATCATCTGCTGAACACATCTTACCATGTCAGGGATGTGGCAGAGCCAAATAACAATCATTAAAGAAGCTTTCAAAGAGTTTGTCTGGAGAATAGTACAGTTTTGACTTCTGCCCAAATGTCTGTGTATGATTCTTAAGATCGAAAAGAAATGGATGGAGGGAGTTTGTCTGCCTTACCTCTTTCATCAGTTAAAAAAGGGTGTCACAGTCACGATGAAATTTGAAGTATCTGTGGAAAGACACTATACCATATAGGACACATCATTTATATTCATCCTCAAAAGATAAAGAGCCCTTTTGCCTTCTCAAAAACAAATGTGCACCCCCCTTTATTTTCTTGTAGGATTAATTACTGTAGATTTAATTATATAGACTTACTAGTAAGCCTATATCATTTGAGATACACATCTGAAACAGTATTTTTTTAAAAAATATTAGGTTAAATTATATTTCACAATAGCATGATAATAGTAAACAATATTATTTTACATCTTGACATCCTATCTAAATACAGAAAGACAGGGAGAAAAAGAATAGTTTTCGATGAAATTGTATAAGTGCATATTAAATCATTACTACTTTGCATTTTAAACAGTATTATAAGAAGAGATGAAGAGATTTTTAAAAATCATTACAACAAATACTGGATACTTACTTCCTATATAAAAATAAATATTTAGGTAGAAATGATATATGTTGAGGTGAAGAAATTTGAATTAATTACGTGAAATGAAATACATTAGTAAAAGAATGTCTTTAGATTTAGACATAAGTGAAGTCAAGGAGAGAGGAAGGGGGCAAATCTCCCACTTGCTCACTGATGCCTGAAATTGAGCTGCAGAAGCAGAATTCATTCCACTTAAAGTTTTAAATTCCTGTTAAAATGTGTTTTTTTAACCACAATAAAACCCACCTCTTTTAAATTGCAGATGACTTGAAAGGTTGAGACAGAATATCATCATATCCACACTCAGATTTTCTAAAAGAGAGAATTTAAATATGGATGAATCATATTGGTGGAAACCTGATTATCCAGAAACTGAGCAATCAATGCTGCTATTTAGAAGCTGTCGCCAGCTTCTCAGTCAGTTTTGGGGGAGACGGTGGGTCATCTTGGAGTAGATCACGTTGTTTCGAATCATTTAAGTGACTCATTTTAATGATATGAATTTAGAGTTAATGAAAACTTTGTTGTTGCTACTGTTGCCATTGTTTCCTTATAAAGACTATTCCCTTCATACTCCTGGTAGGAAGAGGTCAAAGTCTCCTGAGTAGGCTAAGGAAAAATTTGCATAACACCTGCATAGGCTTTCAGGACAAAGGATATAGGAATCATACTCTTTTCCAGAAGAGATTTATTATAACCATTCTTATGGTAGAAGCTGCTCCTTACTTAGGTCGTTTGATGGCAAAGGATACTAGATGCTCCCTAAGGAAAGTCACCAGGATGGCTGGGGTAGGAATCAGAGCCAAGAATGATGGACAGTGAGGGGAGCTGGCTCAACAGTGCAGGTTAGCAAGACTGGTTCCACTTCTGATCTAGTAATCAGTGAGAGCAGAGCTCACGATGGGATAAATCACAACCTCAGGAGTACCACTTGTAAAGGATCCTTCACCCTGCGTAAGATAATAAGGTTGGGGGTAGATGACTTCACCTTCCTGGGAATATCATTTCAACATGTTTCACAAATCAAGAAGACAACAAAGATAAAAGTTGCACAGACTGTAGCAAGCTGAGATTCTTTTATAATTTTTAAGAAAAATTCACACATACATAATATTTTACAAAATAATACAAGAAATATTTGAGCACCCTTCATAATTTTAATGTTATGCCAGACTTGCTTTGGATTTTTTTTAAACCTTAAGATAAATTTGAAATCTCTTGTGTAATCCTCCCTGACCCCATTACCTTCATAAACTGTTATCTAGAACTTGATGTTTATTATTTTTCTGTATATATTACTTTATTAAACATACTACTAATAAAAATGTAATGTGCCTTATATATCGCAAAATGGCAAATAAGTGATACTGAATTGACATATTCATTTGTAACTTTTTAGTTCATAATTATGATTTAACTTATATCCATATTAATAGATGAACTTTATGGAAAATTTTCTATTTTATGACTATACTTGTTTATTCTCTTGTTGATGGACATTAGATTGTTTCTAAATATTTCCCTTTAGACTTTTGAGAGAGTATAACATATAGGTTAGGATGATGGACTCTGGGGCTAGAGAAGTTCTTTGTTTCTGGGTTTTTTTTTCTTTTTTAAAGATTTTATTTATTCATTTGAGAGAGAGAGAGCAGAAGCAGGGGGAGAGGCAGAGGGAGAAGCAGACTCCCTGCTGAGTTGGGGACCCCCCCCCAATATGGGGCTCAATCCCAGGACCTAGAGATCATGACCCAAGCTGAAGGGAGACGCTCAACCATCTGAGCCACCCATGCGCCCCTAGAGCAGGTCTTTGAAAATCCTTGTTCCACCATTTATCAGCTATATGAACTTGGTGAATTCCTTACTCTTTGTATGTCTCAAGTTCATCAACTATAAAAGGGAATACAATTAGCATCTACCTCAGAAGGTTTTTGTGAAACCTAAAAAGAGTTTAAAAAGATAAAATATTTAGTAGAGTAAGATGTTGCACAATGATGCTACCTATTGTTATTATAAAATGACTTTTAGGTTCCTTCTTATACAGGTGTCTTGCACATATATGTGTAAGTTTCTCTAGGCTATATCCCTAGGAGTGAAAATGGTAGGTCTTAGATCACATAAACCTCCCATTTTACAATTAACTGATAGCTTTACAAGATCCCTCCTGCAAAATTACTTTCTAGAAGAAATTTTACAAATTTTTACTTTCCTTAGTAATGGGTGAGAATTTCTTTATCTCTCCTTCCTCTCTAATACTAGGCATTTAGAAAATATGCCCAATTGTTGACTGTGAAATGGCATTTTATTGTGGTCTTATTTTTCAATTCCTTAATTACTAGAGAGATGATTAGCTTTTCATCTGTTTATTGACTATTTGGGTTTCTCTTTTTGTGGCTTGCCTGTTCCTAGCCATTATTGTTGTTGCTTTAGTTTTAATTAGAGTGCTTTTCTTTATCTTATTGATTTGTAGGTGACCTTAATATTTCTGAATATTAATAATGACTAGACTTTTCACATTTTATGAAAGTCTTTATAGTAGTAACATTTTAAATTTCGGTGTAGTTCAAGTTATCAATTTTTCTGGAGATTATACATTTCATGTCTGTTTAATAAATTCATTTTTATATGGGTCATAAATACAGGGTATTACCCTTCTAGACATGACACAAGTTGTTCTTTATCTTAAGGTATTTACTCAGCTGAAATGTGACTGTTTAATATATGAGATGATACATAAATATAGCATTATTTTGTTCCATACAGATTACCAATTTATCCAGCACTGTTTATAAAATTATCCATCTTTTTACTTTTACTGAAATTCTATTTAGCAAATATCTTTATTCTGTTTCATTATTTGTCTAACTCTGCAATAATAACCATACAATCTCAAATACTAAGGTTTAAAATAATCTTATTTTCTGGTTGGGTTAATTCTTCCACTTTTTGCTCTTCTTAAATTTTTTCTTTCTTCATGGCTTTTCTGCTCTTCAACATATGTATTCTATCATTCCTGATTGAAAGCCCTGTTGAGATTTTGGTTAGAAATACACTAAATTTATGGATTCATGAGTCGAGTGGTTACCTATATGACATTGATTAGTCCTGCTGAAAAACAAAACTGAACCAAGTATATGTGAAAATCTAATTGGCTTTATTAAATGATTCATTATTGCAAAGCTCCACTGAGTTTCTTTTCTGAACAAAAGAAAGGCTTTGAAAGGCAGAGAAAAGGCAAAAAAAAAAAAATAGACAACAGGGATTTATTAGCAAGAGATGCATTGTTTAGCTAAGGTTGCCCTCCGAAGAGGAGCACAAGGGATCTATCAGAAAATTTCTACTATTGACCGGAAATTTCATGTTGACTGGTGAAAGGTTACATTCCTGCGGGCTTGAAACTGCAGTTAGATTAGGTATTTGGTCTTGGTTTACTGACTTGGGGCCTTAACCTAAGGGATACTTTTTTTTTTTCTTTCTTTTGGCCTGTAGTTTTCTCCTTAACAGTCCCTAATTAACATATAAATAAAGACATTTCTTTAGATCTTATTTTTTGTTTAACATACTCCTAAGTATCTCACCCTGTTTGTTGCAGGCATAAATAATACATTTTCAAATATTGCACTCCTAAATGTTTGTCAGTGGCATATAAAACACAATTCATTTTTATAGTAACCTTGTTGAACCATTCTATGAGTTCTTTCATTTATTTATTCATTCATTCAACAAATCCACATGGAATACCTACCCTGTTCCAGGCAGTGTTATAGATACTGGGAGTATAGCATGGGAAAAGTCAGAGAAAAACCATTGCCTTTATGGAGCTTAATATTCTAGTGGCTGTAACAAACGAAATACATGAATAAAACATATAGAACATTAAGTAGTGATACATGCAAAAGAGAAATAAAATACAGCCAAGACAAAAAATGATGGTGTGAGGTGTGTCTGGAGGGTGGTGCCTAGGATTGGTCAAGGAAGGCTTTATTATTAAGAAGGTTACCATAGAGTGATTTTAATGCTTTTTACCTTTTCTTGAATTTGCTTTGTAATGAATCTCTGTTCTGGTTCTGCACGTAAGGAGCTCAGAAGTTATCACTCTGTTCTAACAAGTAAAAAGCCGAACAGATTGAAAAATCAACTCTTCCTGGATCTGCAAGAGAGGGGAGGAACCCAGACAAACCCCAGGACTGGAGAGGCAAACAGGCCATCCCAGCTTAGCAGACCAGAGACTCGCCAGCTGAAGCTACCGCAGAGACCGACGGGAGAGGAAAACCTGAGCTGTAATTGATGAATTTCTGGTGGCTCAGTGTGGACGACTTTGAAAGAGAAAAGCTTCAGAGGGACCCAGTCATGGAGAAGGGTGGTCAGTCACAATATTGTGAGATTTACCACCAGGATCTCAGCCAGGTTTCCACAGTAAATACCAGACAGAAATCCCCTCTGGGTACTGCAGGGGAAGGGGAAAGGAACCATTCTGAAATAAACTGGAGCATTCTGTTCTTAACAGTCTGTCCTAAGGGAAAACTACTTAACCAGAGCCGAAACTGCTGGGCTATCATCGGAGTCTAACTGACCTACAGGAAGGGAAATGCCCACTCCTGCCCAGTCTAGCCACCTTGTCCCACCTGAGGAGATAGAGGTGAGGGGAGACTGAGAGACTCTTATGAAGTTCACAGTCCAGAGGCATAGGCTCATTAAAAGACCAAAACCTGAGCATAGCACCATAGAATGGTTCTCCTCCCACACCTTACCATATTATTAAAGGCCTATTTACCACGGTTCCCTTTATCCAGTACACCATGACCTGATATCAAGACAAAATTACAAGTATACCAAAAGGCAAAAAACACATTCTGAAGAGACAGAGCAAGCATCAGACCCAGACATGGGAGGAATTTTGGAATTTATCAGACTGGGAATTTAAAACATTAAAGAAGAAATAATACCCGTTCTTTATAATTTCTACTGGAAATTAGAAGCAGAGAGTATACTTCTCAACTCATTCTATGAGGTCAACATTACCTTAATACCAAAACTATGCAGAAATTACAAGAAAATAAAACTACAGAGTATATATCTCATGACTATAGATGCAAAATTCCTCAAGAAAATATTAACTAGTAAAATCTGAAAATGTTTAAAAGAATGATACACCATGACCAAATGAAATTTATCCTATTTGTACAAGGCTGGTTTAATAGTCAAAGGTCAATTAATGTAATCCATCACATCAATAGGCCAAAAACCAAAGAATCACCTAATCATATTAATAGATGCAGAAAAAGCATTTGACAAAGCCCAACATACATTCATGATAAAAAGTCTCAGTAAATTAGAAATAGATGGGAACTTTCTCAACTTGATAATGAATATCTACAATAAACCTACAGCTAACATTATACTTAACACTTAGCCAACATCATACTTAACATTCATAGGAACACAATACTGAAGAAGAACAAAGATGGAAGACTGACATTATCCAACTTTAAGACTTAATGTAAAGTTACAGTAATCAAGATAGTGTGGTCTTGGAAAATAGATCAGTGGTACAAAGTAGAGAGGCCAGAAATGGTTCCCCATAAATATGGTTATTTGTTCTTTGACAAAGGAGCAAAGGTAATACAATGAAGCAAAGACAGTCTTTTCAGCAAATGGTGTTGGAACAACTGGACATCTACCTGCAAAAAGAAGAAGAAAGGAGGAAGGAGAAGGAGAAGGAGAAGAAGAAGAAATAAACAGACCTCACAGTTTTCACAAAAATTAACCTGAAATGGATCATAGACCTAAGTATAAAATGCAGAACTAAAAAACTAGAAGGTAACATAGGAGAAAACCTTAGACGGCTTTAAGTATGGTGTTGACTTTTTAGAAAGGCATGGTCTGTGAAAAAATAACTGATAAGCAGAACGTCATCACAGTTAAATCTGCTTTGTGAAAGACAATGTCAACAGAATGAGATACCAGAGTGGGAAAACATACTTGCTAAAGACACATCTGATAAAGGATTATTATCCAAAATATACAAAGACCTCTTAAAACTCTATAAAAAGGGAGCGCCTGGGTGTCTCAGTGGGTTAAGGCCTCTGCCTTCGGCTCAGGTCATGGTCTCAGAGTCCTGGGATAGAGTCCTGCATTGGGTTCCCTGCTTCCTCCTCTCTCTGCCTGCCTCTCTGCCTACTTGTAATTGCTCTCTCTCTGTCAAATGAATAAATAAAATCTTTAAAAAAAAAAAACTCTATAACAAGAAAACAATCTGATCAAAATATGGGCCAAAATCTTACAGACATATTACCAAAGAAGATATACAGGTGGTAAATAAGCATATGAAAAGATGCTACATACACATCATGTGTCATTGGGAAATGCAAATTAAAACAATAATGAGATACCAGGGCGCCTGGGTGGCTCAGTGGGTTAAAGCCTCTGCCTTCGGCTCAGGTCATGATCTCAGCGTCCTGGGATCGAGGCCCACATCGGGCTCTCTGCTCAGCAGGGAGCCTGCTTCCTCCTCTCTCTCTCTCTGCCTGCCTCTCTGCCTACTTGTAATCTCTCTCTGTGTGTCAAATAAATAAATAAAATCTTAAAAAAAAATAATGAGATACCAGTACATACTATTAGAATAGCCCAAATCTGGAACACTTACATCAAACACTAGTGAGGATGAGGAGCAACACCAGCTCTCGTACTTTGTTGTGGGAATGCAAAGACAATTCATTTTCTTCTTATAAAACTAAACATATCTTACTATGCGATCCAGAAACAGTGCTTGTTGGTATTTACTTAAAAGAGTTAAAACTTATGTTCACACCAAAACCTGCACATGGATGTTTGTAGCAGTTTTATTCATAATTGCTAAAACTGGGAAGCAACTAAGATGTCCTTTAAAAGGTGAATGGATAGACTGGTACATCCAGACAATGGAGTATTTTTTAGCACTAAAAAACTGAGTCATCAAACCAAGAAGACATGGAGGAAACTTAAATGGATAGCACTAAGTGAAACGATCTAATCTGAAAAGGCTACATACTGTGTAATTCCAACACACGATGTTCTGGAAAAGGCAAAACTCCTAAAGTCAGTGGTTGCCAAGGATTAAAGTTGGGGAAGGATGAATAGATGGGGCACGAGCATTGTTAGGGCAATGAAAATATTCTTTATGATGCCATAATGATGGATACATGCCATTATACATTTGTCCAAACCTCTAGAATGTACAAAACCAGGAGTATATTGTAACCTAAACTACAGACTTTGGGTGCTTGTGATGTTTCAATGTAGGTCCATCAATTTTAACAAATGTGGAGGCAGCGAGTATATGAGAAATCTCTATAAGTTCCTTTCAATTTAACTGTGAACCTTAAACTCCCTAAAGAAAAAAATAAAGTCTTAATAAAAGAAAAATCTGTTAAGAGAATTAATTTACTTTCTCTGTGCCTGATCCTAATTCTTGTTTCCCCTTTTCCTTTGTGTAATTTCAAAAAGTAGTTGCTATAGTGGACACCGCTTTCTTGTTCTTGACTTAAAGAGAATTAAAAAAAATATGTCCATTAAATTTCCCATTTGCTCTAGCTTTTTATAAAATCCCTTTATAGTGTTAAAGAAGTCCGATTCCCTTTTTGCTAGGAAATCTTTTACTTGTTTTTTTTAGAAAAGAAATATGCTTCTTGAGTTTATTAAAATTTTAATCTAACTCATTTATTCTGACTCAAAACACTATTTTTCTCCCTTAATTGCTAAGGAAAAAAAATATTAATGTATTTTCTGAAATTCATATCTTTTTGCATTTTAGAGTTTAAACAAAACTTGACCATTTAATTTTTTCCATTGCTTGATTTTGATTGCTAATATTTTATTTTTAAAAATATAAGCTATGTTTGTAGAAAAATTGGCTTCTTGTTTTCTTAGATTCTGGCATTAAGGTCATTGTCATCTCATAAAATGAGTTGGGGGCCATTCCTTTTTTTTTTGTACTCTTTAACATTTAGTTGCAGATCGGGACATGATTTGTCTGAAACATTCACTAGACCTGATATTTTTGTTTATTTTGGTACTAGGTGAAATTTAATATTTCTTAAATTTCATTAATGGGTAAATTTCTCTTTAGCTTTCATATTTCTTATTTAGCTTGTACCTTCTTTCCATTGTGTTGGCAATAATTCAAAAAGGGCAACTAAAATGAAGGCTTCTCCTCCCAATTTAATTTTCCAACCCTTTTCCAATCTTTCCTTGGAAGAAAGAATATTCCTTTTAAACTGAAACTGAGTAAACCCTTAAAGTTCTTGAATAATCGTGGGCAGAGGTAAAATGAATAATAGTTTTGGAACTTCTTGTTAATTTTGGCATTTAGGAGACTGGAGTTTTTATTACAGAAAATGATTTTACTTGTACCCAAGGTGAGTGGATGGGATCATGTGTTACATCCATACCTACCCTTATTTCTATCTCATTATTCATTATCACTTTCTATCTATCTTTAGGGCTCTTTTTCTCATAGGGTACATTTCCCATAGTACCCTCCATATAATAGTATGTGTAATAATAGTTACTCTATCTTTTAGGCCTGGTGGGGTGGTCAAAATAATGGCCACCTAAGGATGCCCAGTACCTGTGAATATGTTAGTTTGCATGGCAATGAGAAATTAAGGTTGAGGGATGCCTGGGTGGCTCAGTGGGTTAGGCGTCTGCCTTCGGCTCAGATCATGATCCCAGAGTCCTGGGATTGAGTCCTGCATTGGGCTCCTTGCTCAGCGGGGAGCCTGCTTCTCCCTCTGCCTGCCACTCCCCTCGCTTGTGTTCTTTCTCTCTCTGACAAATAAGTAAAATCTTAAAAAAAAAAAAAAAAGAAATTAAGGTTGAAGATGGGACTGTGTTTGCTAATCAATTGACTTTGATGTTGGGAGATTATCCTGGATTATCTTAAGGGGCCCAATATAATTACAAGGATCTCTTTCAAATGGAAGAGACATACAGAAGAGAAACAGATAGATGGCAGCATGAGAGAGAATTGGCCCAGCTTTGCTGGCTTTGAAAACAGACGAGTGGAGTCATGAATTAAAGATGCTGGTGACCTCTAGAAGTTAATAAATGCAAGGAAATAGATTCTAATGTAGGCCTCCAGAAAGAAGGCAGCCCTGCTGATATCTCACAACCCTAGTGAAATCCATTTCAGAGTTTGGAACTCTAGAACTGTAAAATAATAAATCTGTGTTGTTTTAAATCACTACATCTTGTTACAGGAGCCATAGGAAACTAATACACATGGGAATTCAAAGAAGTAGAGACTACCGACACTGTTAACTGAGAANTATACTGGAATTAAAACTTTAAAATTTTCTTTAAAGAGTAGTATGTTGCTCTTTTATTTTTTTTTAGATTTATTTATTTGAAACAGAGAGATCAGGTCACAAGTAGGCAGAGAGAGGAGGAAGCAGGCTCCCTGCTGAGCAGAGAGCCCGATGCGGGCCTCGATCCCAGGACCCTGAGATCATGACCTGAGCCAAAGGCAGAGGCTTTAACCCACTGAGCCACCCAGGCGCCCTTCTCTTTCCTATTTAAATTAATAAGCTCTACATCTCCTATACGTTTGGAGGATATGAATATTTCATTAAAGGGAACGTTGGCATTGAAAGATCAGATAAATGATAGAATAACTGATGATTCCTAATTGACTGATGAAAATTAAGAAAACTCCCTTGAAGGATGGACCATATGTGAAGTTGCAAGGTAATTAGTTAAGAAGCACACTGTGTGCGAACAACATAAAGACAAATGGTCACCCTAGGAGAATTTTTTTTTTAAAGATTTTATTTATTTATTTGACACAGAGAGATCACAAGTAGGCAGAGAGGCAGGCAGAGAGAGAGAGGAGGAAGCAGGCTCCCTGCCGAGCAGAGAGCCCGATGCGGGCCTCTATCCCAGGACCCTGAGATCATGACCTGGGCCAAAAGCAGAGGCTTTAACCCACTGAGCCACCCAGGTGCCTGAGAATTTTTTTTTTTAAGATTTTATTTATTTATTTGACAGAAAGAGAGAGAGACAGTGAGAAAGGGAACACAAATAGGGGAAGTGGGAGAGGGAGAAGCAGGCTTCCCAACAAGCAGGCAGCCGGGTGCAGGGCTCGATCCTGGATGACCTGAGTTGAAAGCAGAAGCTTAACAATTGAGCCACCCAGGTGCCCCAAGAGAAAAATTTTTTATTGGCATGAAACTTTTAGATTTTTATATCTAGTAAAAGGAATAGATTTATTATTATTAATACCAAGGTCTTTCTCAGTCTGAATAAGACCCTGTCAAAATGCCTGAGTCAGATTAGTTGTATTATTGCCCAAACAGAAGCTCCTTGATGTTGTAGGAAGATGGCGAAAGGTGAATGAATGACTTTCAAAATGCTATAAAACAGGTTTTCCGCTTACTGGAAAATTTGCCACTGGGAAATGATACTGAAAAAAAAATAGGTTATGGTAAAGTAGTTGGTGACAATATGATGGTAAGTTGCCTATTTTACTTAACAGGTTTGAAAAGAGAGCTGGATTTTTTAAAAACAGATTTAGACCAGATGTTTAGATTCCAGAGTAAAGAGGTTTTACCAGTAGGTGGATTTCTACATACATAATTCTAGTGAAGAAGTGGCTTTCAAACCTTTGACAGTTTACACTGAGACCTGATGCGGGTATATACACACACATGCACACTCACACATTCTTTACCTTTCTCAGGTGTGATGCACTCTAAGATTTTCTAATTTTTTCTCTTCTATTCTCTTTCAGTCTGTTTCATTGAGATGCTGTTTCTGACACATTTCAGTTTACTTCCTACCACACTGAGGCTGCATCCAGCAGTTTCAGAGTCACTGCACGGCAGAGCCTTCTTTTAGGGACATGAAGACTAGGAAGTTTTCAATGGCCAGCATATGGTGTGCTGTATCTGGAGAGATGCCTAAAGGATGTGCAAAGGTCAGGGGGCACTGAGGATATAACTTCTAGAAAAGCATCATTCTTATGTTGGGATTCACACGGCAGTGTGAAGTGTCAAGAATGTAAAGAAATCAGAACTAGAATTGGAGGGATATTAGAAAAGTGAAGTACCCTACAGCAGAGAAGGTGTGAGACATAAAGGCAGAGAAGAAGGTATGAGTGACATCATGATATTATGCTCTTCAAGAGAACTGACTCTGGAGTCAAACATTGTATTTCTTTTCTCTCTTTTTAAAAACTTTTTACTTTTTAAAATTTAAATTCAATTAATTAACATATAATGCATTATTAGTTTCAGATGTAGAGGTCAGTGATTCATCAGTCTTATATAAAACCCAGTGTTCATTACACCACGTGCCCTCCTTCATGTCCATCACCCAGTTCCCCCATTCCCCCACCTTTCTCCCCTCCAGCAACCCTCTGTTTCCCATGATTCAGGGACTCTTGTGGTTTTTCTCCCTCTCTGATTTCATCTTGTTTTATTTTTTCCTCTCTTTCCCTATGATCCTCTGTTTTGTTTCTCAAATTCCACGTATAAATGAGGTCATATGATAATTGTCTTTCTCTGATTGACTTATTTTGCTTAGCATAATACCCTCTAGTTCCATCCACATTGTTGCAAAGAGCAAGATTTCATTTTTTGATGGCTGAGTAGTATTCCATTGTATATATGTAACACATCTTCTTTATCCGTTCATCTGTTGATGGACATCTGGGCTCTTTCTATAGTTTGGCTGTTGTGGTCACTGCTGCTATACACATTGAGGTGCAGGTGCCCCTTCAGATCACTACATTTGTATCTTTGGGGTAAATACCCAATAGTGCAATTGCTGGGTCATAGAGTAGGTCTATTTTCAACTTTTTGAGGAACCTCCTTATGTTTTCCAAAGTGCCTCACCAATTTTCAATCCCACCAACAGTGTAAGAGGGTTCCCCTTTCTCCATATCCTTGCCAACATCTGTCATTTCCTGACTTGTTAATTTTAGCCATTCTGGCCAGTGTGAGATGGTATCTCATTGTGGTTTTGATTTGTACTTCCCTGATTCTGAGTGATGTTGAGCATGTTTTCAGGTGTCTGTTGGCCATTTGTATGTCTTCTTTGGAGAAATATCTGTTCACAGACATTGCATTTCAATGTGAGCTCTGCTACTTATAATTTTATAACTTTGCATGAGTATACAATCTTTCTATGCCTCTTCTTACAATCTACGAGATGGCATGTATGATTTATTGAGCACTTAGGTGCCAGGTACAAGGAAAAGTGCTTTCAGATTCTAACTCAACTGCTATTTACACTATATTAGTGAAGTAGGCAGTTTTTATTCCTGTAATACCTATATGCTAGAGTTGTTTTAAAGAGAATAAAATCTCATGAAATAATTCCTGGCACATAATAAACACTCATTAAATCAAAATGACGAGATATAAGGTTTTCTGAAATCTTATAATAAGCAGCAAGCAAAGGAAACCCATCTAATCACTGTCATCACACTCCCCTTACATATCGCATAGCAATTTCTGTAGTGTGCTTATCTATAAGGGGGAATAAAATAAAGCTGAAGTAAAGAGTAAGTGAGTTAATGGATACAAAATGCCTCTTGATGGGAAATAATTCTCTGTAAGTCTTCTGAATGTCTTGTATTAACTTTTGTTCTGGACTATCTTTTCAAGGATGTTTGTAGAGGAAATAGCCTTAAGAGATAGAGATGTCTCCCATCAGGGCAGGGCATTATCTTTTAAAGCTAATATCTCTCTCTAGGACAAAGTTTAGGCAGGTTTGCTACAACACTCTTTAAAAAGATAGGGGGCTTCTTAAACTCGGGGTTCCTCAGCTGTGACTTAAATCCATTGTGTGGGCAGCATCCTCATGAGTCCACAGACATATGGTAAGGAAAACAGATGCAAACCTAAAGCTTATGTTGCTTGCTGTGCCATGATTAATAAAGTCCATGTCTGTGACCCTGAAGTCTATTCTCTTCTGCTATCATATTTTTTTTAAAAAGATTTATTTACTTATCTTGATAAGAGGGGGGAGGAGCAGAGGGAGAGAGAGAATCTCAAGCAGACTCCTCACAGAGCGAGGAGCCCCATGTAGGGCTTGATCCACGATCCTGAGATCAAACCCAACTGGAAATAGAGAGTTGTTCAATCAACTGAGCCACCCAGGGCCCCTCTGCTATTATCTTTTAACTGTGGTAAGCTAATTTGTTAGTCTGCAAGTAGGAAAACAATCTCAGACCATTTGTGGTTCTTGATACTTAGTGCCTGGCCACATACCGAGTACTCAACAAATCCTCTCCCATTTGCACTATGGTATTTATCAAAGTGGCATTGTGGCAGATAGTCAATTTAATTAGGCAACTATTTAACGCATATCTGCTACATGGGGTCATGATGCAAGATGCTAAGGTTAAATGCTGAATAAGACAGGTTCTCTGATTTCACAAGTCTGGAAAGGAAGACATCTGCAATTAAGATACTTATAAAATGCCTAAATACTTTGGTGGAAATATGAATAGGGACCTAGACCTGCATAGAGGAGGAAGCTTCTATTTTGGTCTAAAATGTAAGAGGAAGAGGAGATAGCAAGGAAGTTGCTCAGGGTAGCACTTCAACTGACTTTCATGAAGAAGGACAGAAAAACTGCAGAGGGTCTTTTATCTTGGAAAAAAAATTAAAATTATGTATCATCAATGGAACATTGATTCAACTCAACATGAAAAAAAAACTCCCCAGTAAACTGGACTATTCAAATGTAATGTGACCCCGATACTGGAATTTGACCATATAAGAAATGTATTAGAACCATCTCCAAAGTCTAGTCACACCTTAGATTCCTTGATTTCAGTTTAACTGGATTATACAAAAAAATTTCATCTTCTGCTCTTAGAAAATTGTACACAATACAAGGAACCACCACCCAAGTCCCAGGCCTAAAGAAACAGAATCACAGGAAAACCATGCTTGGAGTGGTTAAGTTATTTCTGCAACAAAGAAAAGTAACATTCTCTTGAAATACTATTTAACAGTTTTTAAGAACTGTTTTATAGATTCAGAAAGGCACAATAAAAATAAATAAAAGGTGGATGTTGATAAAAGAATATTCTTTACATATTAGAATATACTTTATGCATTAGAATATTTTTCCTTTAGAAGCTTATATTTATCACATAAAATGTGAATCATTTTCTCTGTCTCTGTATCACACGCACACACATACATTTATATTAAATATAGAATACAAAGATTTGAGACTTAGAATAATGTTTATATAAGTGACCATTTGACTTGAAAATTCAACACTAGATGCTTCAAATGCAGGCAAGGAAAAAAAATCTGAAATGACAAGAAGCCAAATTAATTTGTAATAACTAAGCAGTAAATGTGAGGTTTACCAAGTGGAGATGACAGATTTCTGAAAACATGGAAAACAAAGTCTTTTCCTAGAGGATTCCTTTCATTCCAAGGCTTATTTGAAAAGCTCCTGGGTTATGTAAACTCATTACAACATGATAGATGGCACTGGTTTTCCTTTGGAGTCAGGAATATTAATGGTCATTCTGTCTATTTTCATCTTCATGGTACATTTCTTATGAAAAGCATTTTGCATAATTTCTAGATCCCTGTGTTTTCAACTCCAACCATTCTGGCACAGGAAATAGTCTTCAAATGTAGCTGAACAAAAACTGTGGACCCAAAGATTGTTTTTCTGGTGTTGACTGTGTGGATTTGTCTTTGTAATCTAGAATAATTTTTATTAAATAGCTTTAGTGGTGGCAAAACTTTGTCCTTTAAAGCCAAATTTGTTTTTTTAAACAATCTATGTCATTAAGATCCATGTCTGCTGAATAAGGGTCATAATTAAATTGCAAAATTAAAAAGATTTGATTATAATGAAGAAAAAAATACTTTTTTTTGGTCATTGATGTGGTTAATCTTAAGACTTACCATTTAGGATAAGAATCAGCAGTAAGGTAACTAGTTTCCACATCCAAATATTAAGTTCTACTAAGCATATGAGTAAAGAAAAGTAATATTCTGAGAAATTGTGACAAATTTTCTTCAGAAAAAAATGTTTTTAAAAAATTACATTTTGAGAAACCTCAATTTGGTATGGTAGCATTCATTCCTTTCTCTTATAGAAGAATTTTTTGACTGCTAATGCCTGATTATCACGTTTGTATGTAGTGGGAATGCCAAATACAACTTTCAAGGGTCAGCGAATACCGACCATTTGTCACCTGGGGTTAGCTGGCTCTGAACACTTTCCATGCTGGTCTCTCCAGGGAGCCTGATCCTCTGCCCTCAGTCATTGTCGCAACCCTGTGAGGGCCATGCACTGCTGCATTCCCCATGGCCTCTCCCCAACATAATGAGTTCAAAACTCTTATAGTAATAAAGATTAGTTGCAATGAATTCCTCAAATATTTGCATCTGTGTTCTCTTTTGAGTAAGGGGCTTTTCTCACCCCAAAACTGCTGTGATTTTCTAAGGAGGTATGGCTCTGCTCTGTGATCATTATTAACAAAACTTACTAACAGCGTTAGTAAGAATCATTCTGCTTGTATATTATTTACATATATAAATGAGTTCACAAAATTATGGAGTTATGGAGGCTAGGAGAGCAGAAGTAAATTCTACAATTCGAACTCTGGCCTTCTCTTCGGTGTGACATTCTGACAACTTCCTGGGATCAGGTTGAGTGGTGCCAGAAACGATAGGTGAAGTAGTTCTATGTGTTTCATTTTGCTGAGCCAGGGCATGGATGTATATATCAATACGGAAAAAATACCATATAGACAAGGGAAAAATGGACCACGTTTAAATTCTCTTTTGATTGACTGAGATTTTATGCATTTCCATAAAACAAATAAACATATGCATTAAGCTGGAGAATAAAAATAATTTACTCAATTGCTTTTTTATTGCATCATAAATCTATTCAATGAAAACCTACAACTTACTGTTTTTTAATAGACTATATTGTGAGGCTTTCATAAAGAGCTACTGATGGGTAAATCAAAATGACTGACTGGAGAATTGGAAAAGATTTCTTGCTACGGCATAATTTAAATTCAGGATCCGAAGCAGAATTTGCATTAAATCTGTCATTTCCAATATTTGCTTTGCCTTTATAATTACTGTTGATAAGTGTGAAAACGATCCTTCTATATACAATCTTGGTGATTAACAAATTAACTGTAAGTACAACATAATGGGGCTGTTATGATGGTTAAGAGTTCATTTTTGGAATCAGGTTCACATATGATCTTTATATTCACTGTGTGAATAAAGCAATTAATTGACCTTCATAAGTCTCAGTTTCTCATCCACATTCACAATATTAATACCCACTTCACAGCTTGTTTTGAGGATTAGATGAGATGTTAGTACAGTGCTTGGCATAGCAACTGATACATACAGTGCTTGAGGATTAGATGAGATGTTAGTACAGTGCTTGGCATAAATATATATGATAAAATAAATATGATTATTATCTTTCCATGTTATTCTCTAGCCAGCTAGTTACTGCTGGTTTGTTATTTTTATACCATTATACATTTTCTCTACATTATTTCTTTTGTTTCCTATATATTCTACTAAATAGGTCCTTATGTTATTTTTCTGAAATTTAGAAAAAAAATGTTTAGTTATACAAATGTAATTCAGTTATATATTAAACTATATTAAATATAGTATATTATATATAAATATATGTTATAGTCTTCTCTGTTCATGTGTCAATAACACATCATCAATACCAATTAAGTTTGGCTGACTTAGAAATTTATTAAAATAATATTGGGTTGCTAACAGAATAAAGAATGACTGTAGAGCTTCCAGGACAAAAAGGAAGAGTGATACGGGAATCATACAATCAGGGTCACAGTTAAAATCCTGACAGAACAAGGCAAGGAGGACTCTGATGACACCACCATTAAACACTCGTTTTCGTAGCTTTTATCTTTGGTACTGTTGATATAGGGTACGTGCCCATGGGAATTATATTTGGGTGGCACTCGTCTCTAAAGAAATCTCTTCAAGTTATGTTTGAATCTGTAGCTTTTGTTTTCCATGCATTGGAGTGTTTGAGCTGTCAGGGAGGCCAGAAAAGCAGGTTTCTAGTATTTCAGGTTCAATAGTGGGGTGTAGGCTCTACTTTACATCAAGACTTAAAGGTGAAGAATTTTCTAAATATAGCAAAAGGAGTACACATGCTAGGCAGCCAAAAATACTAGAAACAGTACATTTTAAAATGAACCTTAAGAAAGTTGAATAAAATTGACAACTACTATAGATGGAGGAATATTTCACCTTGAGTAATGCATCTCTACAACTGATTTCTTTAGGAGAAATTATTCAAAATCAGAATCCATTTACCAAACTAATTACAAGGAAATACAGTTGATCCTTGACCAATGGTTTAGGGACACTGACCCCTTTCACAGTAAAAAATTCCTATATAACTTGAGTCCACCAAAACTTAAATACTAATAACCTACTGTTGACCGGAAGCCTTGCCAGTTACATAATCAGTAGATTAACACACATTTTGTGTGTCATATGTATCATATATTGTATTATTACAATAAAGTAAACTAGAGAGAAGAAAATATTAAGAAAATCATAAGGAAGAGAAAATACATTTACAGTATTGTACTGGATTTATCTAAAACAAAGCCATGTATAAGCAGACCTGCACAGTTCAAACCTGTGTTATTCAAGGGTCAATTGTATTATGAATTAGTTATGGTAATATCATGAATACTGTAGCTATTAAACTGAAATCTTATTGAAATGATTAAAACCATCACTCTGTGAAGAAGTTTTGATAAAAGAGGTTGTGCTGGGTGAAATGTTCATATAGATAAAAATAACAGCAAATTTTCTATCCTGTTATTTTACATGTTGCTTAGAGTTGGATGATGTCTATAAAAAGAAGAACAATACCATCATTTAGCCTTTGTATAGTCCTTTATCTTTGTGAAGATTTCTGCATTCATTCTTTCTTTTGATCCACTGAGCTGCATTTATTTTTTATATATTTTTTTAAAGATTTTATTTTTATGTAATCTCTACACCCAATGTGGGACTCAAATTTACAATTCCTGAGATCAAGAGTCACATGCTCTACCCACTGAGCTAGCTAGGAGCCCCTTGAGTTGCATTTTACGGCGTAGGGAATAGTTGTAAGCATTTCCATTTCACAGATGGAGAGAGGAAGCCCACAAATTGTTCTTTTTGCCTTATTAAAGTAAATTAGTTTTCCTTTTGCTACATTTACCGTTGGATGAGCTCAGACAGGAGTTTAATTAATCTGAAAATTTTTCTTAACATCACACAATCCAGGGTGCTTAGAGAGAGCTGTAGGCCACGAAGCTTATGTAAGTTAATTTGTATTTGCTGACATCTCAGTTAAGAAGATGTATGGGTGGAAAGAAAAATGAAGCTATTTCCTAAAATGAGTTTGGGTTTCATACATTTAAGCTGACCCTGACTTTTAGCATTATCTTGGATTGTTAGCTGTGTGTAAGGATATTTTTTTAATTGGTATGGTTGGATTGGCTGGAGGGTGCATTCTTCTCAGGTCTAGTAGGCTTCTGAGTGAACCTCAGGGGACAGTAATGCAAATTTGATTACCTTTCACTTGGTTACATTTCCTTCAGTCAGTTTGACACTTGAGCATGGCTTTTTTTGCTAATAGACATTTTAGAAAGCTTTGCTTCCCTATGAGTTTATCTAATACACCATTCAATATTTGGAAAATCCAAACAAATCTAAATAGTTTGAAATAGAAAAGCCAGGGCATAGAAGTAGTAAATTCTTCAAGTGAAGACGTTGTTCTGAAGGTCAAATGACAGAATTGTCTTTTGTTTTCTTTTTTCTACATTTCTCAAGATTAAATCTGGATTAGAGAATAAGGAAGAGAGTTTATTCTTCAAACTCAACATTTACACTGGTTTAGAATTCTTTGTTGCACTACACCCACTTCGACTGTCAATCTGTGTAACAGCACAGTGGGATAAATGTGGACAATCTGATCTGTGAGTGAGTGAGAGAGAGAGAGAGAGAGAGAGAGAGAGAGTGTGTGTGTGTGTGTGTGTGTGTGTGTGTGTGTGTGTGTGTAGTTTCTCAACAAGCCCTCTGGTCTGTTCTGTGCCCATAACTTATGTAATCCTCAAAGCATGAGTTCTCACAGATTTGATCTATCTTGTTGTTTTCTGCTGCTTTCTCTGAAGAACTGGGTTCTCTTTTCAGTTACAGAATAAACTATGATGTTTAGATATTGATCAGATGGAACAGTCTATTGTGAGATCCATGAAGGTTCTCTTCTATACCTTCAGAGTCATCTTTCTTCATTTAAAAGGAAATTTTCCTATGACATTTTAGATTTTAATGTGATTTTTAATAACTTTTGAAATTGTTGCATATTTAAGTCAAATTAATTAAGTTAAATGTATTCCAATATACACACACAAAATTGTTGGGGGCCATGGTGATGAAGTTTCTGCTTGAAGGATTCTTATCAAATATTTAGGCAGATAGTCTTTTAATACAAAAAGGTGAAAAGGATTATAGTCAAATAAGAACATGTCTTAAGTATTCATCACAAATCAGTTAGATATGGAGAAGCTGGAGCTCAACAAGAATATAATGGGATTTTTTGGGTATTGATTAGATGACATAAATAGGCTAAAAATTGTTGGGTAGAGAATGATGAATACTAAAGCCATTTTAATTTCTGAGTTTGGCATTGAAACTGGGTATCCAATTGTTTAAAGTCGATGAGATAAAAAACAAAAACAATAACAACAAACAACTATTAGTCTTATTTGCAAAGGCTAAACGGGAGAAATCTGTGAGAGGAAAAAAAAACCACACTGGGCTTACTTGCCTTGCCTAATTAAGAGATTGAGGGAAGACTATGAGTTCCCTGAAAGAGCAATTGCTGATCTTAGACTTCTCCTTACTGCATTCTTTCCCCTCTAGTCTTTCTTATTCCTACTTATTCATTACTCATTCACTGCCTTTTTTTGTCATTTAGTGATTTCTCACTTACATATAACACCCAGTTCTTATCATACCAAGTGCCTTCCTTACTACCCATCACCCATCTAGCCCAACCCCCACCCACTTCCCTTCATCAACCCTCAGTTTGTTCTCTATCGATAGGAGTCTCTCATGGTTTGCTTCCTCCTCTTTCTCTCTCTTTTCTTTTCCCCTTCCCGTTTGATCCTCTGTTTTGTTTCTTAAATTCCACACATGAGTGAAATCATATGGTATTTATCTTTCTCTACCTCACTTACTTTGCTTAGCATAATATTAACTCCATGCACATCATTATAAATGGCAAGATTTCATTCTTTTGGATGGTTGAGTAATATTTCATCATAAATATATATTTATGCCATATATATACATATATATATATGCAACATCTTTTATCCATTCATTGGTTGATGGACATTTGGGCTCTTTCCATAGTTTAGCTATTGTTGATAATGCTGCTATAAACATTGGGGTGCAGGTGCTCCTTCAAATCAGTATTTTTGGGGGACCTGGGTGGCTCAGTCAGTTAAGCCACTGCCTTCGCCTCAGGTCATGATCACAGGGTCCTGGGATCGAGTCCCACATTGGGCTCCCTGCTCGGCGGAGAGCCTGCTTCTCCCTCTCCTTCTGCTTGCTGCTCTGCCTACTTGTGCTCTCTATCTCACTGCCCAATAAATAAATAAAATCTTTTAAAAAAATCAGTATTTTTGTATTCTTTGGGTAAAAACCTAGTAATGCAATTGCTGGGGCATAGGATATTTCTATTTTTAACTTTTTGAGGAAACTCCATACTGTTTTCCACAATGGCTGCACCAGCTTGCATTTCCACCAATAGTGTAGGAGAGTTCCTCTTTCTCCACATCCTCGCCAGCTCCTGTTGTTTCTTGTGTTGTTAATTTTAGCCATTTGGATAGGTATCATGTGTATCTCATTGTAGGTTTGATTTATATTTCCCTGAGGATGAGTGATGTTGAGCGTGTTTTCATGTCATTCACTGCCTTTTTGATGACAAAGTTCTCATTAGCTATTTTACTAGAAGAGAAATTTAAAAATAGTTTGTTGTATCATATTCTCAAATGAATAAACCCTGGTGGCTCAGTTTACTAAATAAGGTGGGGAGTGAGCTCAGGGCAGAATATCAGTTTAATAATAACTCTTAAGCCCTAGTTAAACATACTACTTAAAAAAAAAAAGTCCCTTTTGCAACTTTTCCAACTATTGTTCATTGTTTTCAAAATCAGAAGTCAAAAGTTTTCACTGAGTACCTATACCTGATCCCAAGTTGGCTTAGAGAGAACGAAACAGACATATTCCTGCTACTCTAGTGAATAAGTAATTGCTTCAAATAAATAAAAGAAAGAAAAGATGATTATAACTGTATTATTTAAAACTAGATTTTCAGCTGACCACAGCAGCATATTGGAGGGTAACTCTGCCAAACCTGGAAGTTCAGGAAATGTTTCCCTTAGGAAGTAATGCTAAGCCATGAAAGAAAGCAGCACTTCCCGATGCAAAGAAGAATGCTGTAGGCAGAAGGAAGTGCAGGTAAAGGCTTTGAGAGGACAAACAGTCCAACAGGTGTGACAAAATGAGGGAAGCCCAGGAGAGCCGGCAAGGAGAGAACGGGACAGAGCGTCGTGTTAAAAGACTTGAGAAGCACAAAGCACTTTATTATGCAGGACCTTGTAGGTCTTGCTCGGGGATGCTGGGAACAGTTCAGGTGAGAGAGGATAAACCACGGTGAAAGTAGAGAGACACGGATTGCTGACACATTTGTAAGGCCCGGTCAATAGGAAGGGACCAGATGCGGATGAAAGAAAGAATGTGAGGAACTGGGAGGGGTCCAAATTGACTCTGAGGTTAGTGGATGATGGTGTGAGTATAACAGAGTGGAAACAAGAGAAAAGTGAAGTTTGCAGATGAAGATCAAAAGTTAAGTTTTGGATTTATTAATTTGCGATGTCTATGAGACATGCCAATTAAGTTATTCTACTTTTTCTCTTAATACTCATTAACTTTTTCCCTTTCTCCACATTAATTTTTTTTAAATGTTTACTGTTTAAATCTTATTTTTTAAAGTAACGTTTCCATATACTCGTGAACCTTTGTACTTCTCTCCAGCTCTTTCCTTATGTCAGTTTTCTACAGTTTTTAAGTGATCATTTCCTTATAGAAACCCACCTTCCCTCATTTGATTTGGTTTATAGGATTTTTGTTTGTGTTTTGCTCTTAGGCATTATATCTTCCAAAACATCGAACTTTTTAATTTATTTTTAATGGATTAAATCGGGAATGGCAAATAGGTTGTATCGGGAGGGGGGCATCTCTGATTAATTATGCCTGCTATGAACCAAAAGTTGAGAATTGTGGAACACAGGCCATGCATCTCATTTTTTTCTTTCCTGACTTTGTTTCATATAAGCAAACAAATGAACACATATAATAACTAAACTGAGGGATCAATCCTCTAGAATGTAATCCTGGGTTCATTTCTATTCAGAGACACTGGGGTGACAAGCAGACAGAAGTTCTGTACAATTTTTAAAGTCTAAGAAGCAGATATCAGGAGTTTTTGAGTGGATAATTCTACTCACTTTATTCTTAAATCACAGTGGTTGTCTCTGATAAGAGGTTGATGGGCAGTATCGAGACTTGCTAGCTCTTAAAAAAAAACCAATTTAGACATCTGAGTTTAATACATTTTATTAACTTTCCCATGAGACTGATCTATTCTTCCAGGAAAGCAATGTCCTTGTAGAAAGGCTGGACTGATTACTAAAGATAGGTGACATTTTATTTTCTCTTCAACAATAAATAAATGGTGGAGATGCACGGGCAGAGAAATGTAGGTGCTACAGGTTTGGTCTTCAGACTTTGAATCAAAATGTCAAGTACTCAAAATGTAAATACCTTCAAATATAAATGAGTCTTTAGGCTCAATATGGTCAAGTATTCAGTGATGAGGGGGTTAAGGAAAAAAAAAAAAAAAAAAGCCTGGTCTTAAACGCAGGCTAGTGAGGGCTAGACAACAGTGTGGTCCAATGGAGAATTTCCTTTGGTTGGGATAGATAAATTAACTCCAGTTGGATTTTGATGTAGATAGAGTTAATCTTAGGAGTCATGAGAAAGTACTGGCTCTATCTCTGGGCAGTCTTAATACTCACTTTTATGCAGGGATAAGAAAGTTCTGCATTTGAAGTAGATTCACAGTGATTTTCTTAATTTTCATAATTAAATATCAACTATGATAACAACATGCCTGGTATTTAGAATATAGAGACTTTTTTTTAATTAATAACGGTGACTAGCTCAACCTCAGACATTACTCTTATATTAGTTAATAATCAGCTACTCCTAGTAATCTGCTGAGATGATTAAACATCATTCAAGACATAATCTAAGACAATGGTTTTCAAATTGCACCCTATGGGGCACCAGAGTTTCTCCAGAGAGTTTTCAAGCTAACCTTAAGAGGTTTCCTAGGTGGATAAGGAACCACTACTAATCTCTACCCTCTGCAAAAAAAGAGAAGTCTCCTTTGATATCTTTCAAGTACTTAGCCCCTGTACAAACATTCGTTTGAAGAACACATTCTGCACCCCCTCCAAAATGAGGTTTGTAAATCACTGTTCTAAGGATCATAGGTATCATCTTTTTCCACAGATTCCTTAAACTCTATTCCTGAATCATACTGGATGAACACCTAACATAGGAACATTCATTTAGCATATACAGATGATAGATAGGTAGATAGGTAGATGGATAGATAGATAGATAGATAGATAGATAGATAGATAGATAGATAGATAGATATAGATATGCCTCCCCAAATGCTGTTTCTGGCTTCAGGCGTGGGTCTTAACTATTGCTGATCAAAAGTAATCCCATCTGCCCTGCTACAGTTATTGACTTAGGAACAGGTATATGATTTTTTTTAATGGAATAAATGAAAAGAGGGCTTAATAAAAGTTTCCGGAAAGGAAGTTTATAGCTCTCCTTGAGGGTGATGAGAATCCAGTTCTGTACGTTAATGAGAAAGCATCTCATCATGATTCCAACTGGCAGATGTCCTTGAAATATAAGGACTAGATTTAGAATGAAGCTAGCATGAAGGATGACTGAATAAAAAGATGTAAAGAAGGGGTGCCTGGGTGGCTCAGTGGGTTAAAGCCTTTGCCTTCAGCTCAGGTCATGATCTCAGGGTCCTGGGATTGAGCCCCGCATCTGGCTCTCTGCTCAGCAGGGAGCCTGCTTCCTCCTCTCTCTCTGCCTGCCTCTCCACCTACTTGTAATCTCTCTCTCTCTGTCAAATAAATAAATAAAATCTTTTTTTTAAAAAAAGGTGTAAAGAATTGATGAACTTGATTACAGTGTTTACCTTTGGATTGCACACTTCTAAAATTTTATCTCCCTCTGACTTCCATTTATGTAAACCATTAAAAGTCTTGCTGTTTAATAGATTTTCTTTTTATCTGTCACTTCAGCTGAAATCATCCTGACATATATATTCCAGAGAAGGGAGGTAGTTCGTGCAAAAACACAGTCGTGAGAATAAATCTGGCATGTTTAGAGAACAGCAAGGATGTTACCAGGAAGTTATAAAAGAATAAAGATGAACTCAAGGGGTTCTGGGTACTGATGAGAAAGAAGATAGGGCTGCAAATGTAGATGGTTTAAGGGAATGAAAGCTCAGTTCAATGGAACTGAGGTCTTAAAGAGTCACCACTGTAGAATAATGCTGGAATTTAGGGTTACAGAAATTTTGTTTCTCAGGCAAAAGTTTCCAATGACCTTACAGGCCTGGTAAGGATGTAGGTTAATGGTAGCCCTGGGGAATGAAGCAGTGATTCATACTGCCAAATGGCTTATGGAATGTAGAACGTAAGAAGAGCTTCCCTAGAAAGTTTCCAGTGTAAGGATCATTCCAAGGGAAGATGTATGTTTTAGTTGAGGCCAAAGAGTGGAGACAAAGAGAGGATTTTGTGAAAAGGTTGAGTTCAGAAGAGACCTTAGTAAACATGGAATGTGGTTTCCAGAGAGAATAGAAAATGTTTTAGAAAAGATGGGACTTGGATAAGTCAGAGAAAAGAAGGGGAAAACTCTCAAATATATGTAGTGAAGGAGATACTATCAGTAGGGCACACAAACAGGATTAAAGAGATGTGAGGCATGGAAAAAACAGCTGACTGAAATATGACGTGACACTGCCATTTCAGTGTGAGCTTTTGCTGGTCTTGGGCATGAGGAGACTAGCAAACAGGTTTTCAAAGAGAAATTAATGAAGAGATTGTTATGAAAAATCCAAAGAAATCCTTTGTCAATTGTGCAGTAAACTGAATTAGTTTCTAGAACCCCTTCTTAGTGCAGAAACAGCAGGAGTCTCAATAGATGGGCAAACTCAGGATAATTAAGCTTCTAAGGGAACGATAATCTTGTACAGGAGTACAGACTTCTTAGTTCTCAAGGAGAAGGGAAGCCTCATCCTCCCCACAGGATTTGAGCCTTTGGACTCTCTGTGTGGAACATATAATATTTTTTTTTAGGGTCAGATTACGTTCCTTTGAAATAGGTAAGATAACTAAGGAGGTACAATAAGCTTTTCAAACAACTATTAATCCTTGAGCAAAAGTTTATTTTCCTTTCTTGGTTATTTTACTTATATGTTCAGTGGAGAGAATCTCCCAGCATATGAAAATGTTTTCCTTCACAGAAGTTTGTAAGAAAATATTCTTCCCTCTGTAAAAAGGCATGTTTTAAAACTGCTTAAAGAACTTGCTTATTTCTTTACTACATTCATGAAACTGAAAGGTTATAGGAACAACAACAACAAAAAAAACCTTCATAATTTAAAATTAGTTTACTGAGTGAAAAAAAATATATTATGAACTCATAACTACGAAAGATTATAAACTGCTATAATCAAAAGATGCACATAAGAAGATTGAGTAAATAAGGATTTTGAATATAGATCCAAGAGTTGAGGATTTTAAATACCCGACATATATTTTATAGAGTAGTTTTGTAAATAAAAGAAATAAGTGACATAATGAAGAAAAGAGCTTTATGTAATTAAGGTGTTTCTGGAAAGTTTTCTGTTTCCCTCTATATTTTCCAGTAGTTTTTAATTATGATTATGTTGTTCTTGTTGCCTCATTTTTTTCTGTCTGTTAATCCATCAAACATATATTAATTTCTCAAAGCTTAAAATTTTTCTAACTTAAGTGCATCAATGTAATTTTTTTAACTATAAATGTGTTATGTATAAAAATTCTATCTTAACTATGCTGTACCTATTTCTTTATATTTTTTGGGAAATAATAGTGACGTGCTATTGATATATATGATATATATAAATGAACAAACAAACAAACCTCCTAACATCCAAGTTGTATGTGTACTCATTAAATGATTTTGAGTTTGCCATTGATTTCTTATTGGTCAGTGCTATTTACAATTATACATACAACAGCTCAAATAAAGTCAGGGTATATTCCTTTAGAGGCAACAAAAGGAATGATCCAGAATATTCATTGTTGATACTCTCCTTTGTATCCAACTGCTATTTTTAGTTAAACTCAACAACAGTCTAGGATACTACTTTTGCTATGCCTCTGATTCCAGGTGATTCTCTGATCAAATTAGTTTGAGGAAAGTTAATTAAGCTGGGTTTATAGGATTTGGGTTCTCAGATAAGTACTTATTTTAGTGCCTATACACACTTCTTTTGCTGTGGTTAACAAGCACCTGATAGAATAATGGATTTCCAAGGGTCACTCTACAAAAATTTGTTCATGTTTCTAAACAACAGATCTTTGGGATCTGAAGCTTCTATTCCTAGGGAATTTGATAAAAATTAATTCTTATGACATGTTCAATAAATTAAGAGTGTTTAGCTAAAAATTTTATAGAAAATTCTTTTAGGTCAATATTATTTGAAACAAGAGTATTGAATATTGTTGCTTGAGATATTAATACTTTTGGGGCCATTTGGAGTTATTTGTGGAGTAAAATCTCAGTGAGAGTGTTTAGGGAAATTAAATAGTTCAAATAAGGTTTGGAGTATGTTTCGGCTCATGGTGTATTTTTTCTATGAATAAGGAAGAGTGAAACCTTTTGGGCAGAGATGCATGGTAGATAGTGACAATTGGAAGACCATTAATGATGAGCAGTTGATTGTTATAAATGTAGCAAGTCTATAAAAATTATAGGAAGAGATAATAATATATTTATATTTTTAGTCTTTTCTGGATAAGCCTCTCTGTTTCTGTCTTAGCCTTTAATTTTTTTCTGTCACTTTTTGGCATGAATCACTTTCCAATCTTCCCTTTGCTCTGTATTTTTGTCTTTTTCCAACTCTGTTTCCCTATATTTTATTAATTCCAAATTTATTGGCTCCCTCCTTTTTGCAGACATTCCTCCAACCACTGGAACTCCAGAGATACAAGACCTTATGGCGTTTTTGTCCTACATTCACTGTAATGTTCAACTTAGTCAACTAAGCAAATATTTACTAGTATCTCCTATGTATAAGTCGCTATCCTGAGAGAAACAAATATGTAGCACCATCTTTGACTTTAAGAAACTCATATTCAGGTTGCAGAGACCAATATTTAAAAACATACAAAGCATGGTGTAATAACTGATAAGATGGATGTTTATTGAATTTATGGGAGTTCTGAGAACAGGACTAACTTTATACCATTGAGAGCAAGGTAGAAAGAAACTACATTTAACACTTATGTTTCATTTCCTATTATGTATACATTTCCAACAAAGACCTAATGCTTTGTTATCTTTTTGCTGATGTAATTTCTCCATAGTGGTTCAGTTAATCTCAAGTCTTCTCTATCTCTTTACAGTAGGAAGGACTAACAGTCCTAAATGAAAAACAGTGGAGACCATTTTTGTTGAATGGTGAAGGAAAATGGAGAAATGGGTATCTGGGGGAGAAGCATTATGTATTCATTCATTCATACATTCAATAAATATGTATTGAGCACATACTGTATCAGGCACTGTTCTAGGTTCTGGGCATACAGCAATATATACAATGAGCAAAAATCTCCCCTCAAAGAAGTTATATTTCTAGTGAATAGGACAATTAACACATAAGTATGTAAAACAGCATCAAATAAGATAAGGGATATGGAGAAAAACCAAGCACAGAAGAGAGATAAGGAGTCTTAGAGTTGGGGTGGACACACTTTATATAGTGTGATTAAGAAAGTCCTCATAGATAAGGTGACATTTGTGCAAAAATTTGAAGGTAGTAAGAAAACGAGCCATGCAAATATCTGGAGGAAATATAGTACCCACTTAGAGGAGATTAAGTGCAAAAACCGGGAGGTATGATCATGCCTGGTGTGTTCAAGGGACTGCAAGGTTTTGTTGCAGGGGCAAAGAAGAGGATTTTTTTAAATGATGTTCACAGAAATAAAGAATCAGATGTCATGGGGGTAATGACTGCATGGGCTATTCAAAATAGGGGAAAGAGGATAACTCTTTTTTTATGAGGTCATTTATTATCTCTTGGTCAACATAAGGAGGATCCAGAATCTAGCTTAAGTTGTAGGTCAGGGATTTGCCCTTCATAAAGACAGTAACTCAGTCTAGAGCAAAATTAACCCAATTTTCCCATTTTTAGAGAGTAAGGTGAAATGGAAAGAGCATAGAGTCAGGAAGTCTGTTCTATTTCTATTTCTACTCTGCCTCCAACTAGCTGGGTAACCTGAAGCTGATAAATTAAACTCTCTGGGTTTCTCTTTTGTTTTTCCTTTAAAATGAAGGGGTGTTTTCTGGACAATATCTCTGCTTTAAAAATTCAATTCAAGGATAAACAGCAAGAGAACCCAACTTGATGCTGCAAGCAGAGCTTTATTGTTTTCAGAGGGCCCAGAATATCAGGTTTGTGTTTACGGTTTTTTTTTTTTAATCATGGTAATTTTCATAAAGTAACAGTTTTCTTTATTCATTTTCTGGTTGTTGAGAGAGGGTCCTCCCCTCTGGCTAGTCTAGCCTGTGCTCTGAACACCACAGGGTTGAAAACAGAAAATGGCAAGTCCTAGGCTGTTTTCTGGGATCTCTGCACATACACACTCATCCACTGCCCACTAACTTCTATAGCATCAGCATGAATTGGTGCCATAGTGAGAAGCTTGCTGTGGAGGACTTGTGGTCTCTACCTCGTTGTTTTCCAAAGTGAGTCCAAGCAGAACCCATTACTACCTCTGCTGGGCCAAAGGTGTCCATGGTTACTGGAACATGTGGAAATGCTTGCAATTTCTGTGAAGTCATGATTTATAAAATTAATTTATTATATAGCACTCCTCAGTACAAAAATGGAGGTCTCTGAGTTCCTAACAAAGTAAAATCTCTGAACTGCTTACTTTTTAGTTTTTGTGCATAGAGATTACCAACTTTCATTATAATTTTATTTAATTAAATTCATTTTTTTAAGTAGGTTCCAACACAGGGCTTGAACTCATGACCCTGAGATCAAGACCTGAGTTGAGATTAAGAGTCAGATGCTTAACCAACTGAGCCACCCAGGTGCCCCTGTTATAGTATTTTTTAGAAGATTTTTAAAAAGCAAAGCAACAGATTGCAAGACTTATGGAAAAAATAAATGCTTACTAAAAACCATAGTGAGAAACCTTGTGAATAGAAAATTAATTGCTCTGGGAACATAAGAATCAGCAAATAAAAGTGGCTTTTTATAAGAAGAGAAAAATTATCAGCTTTGGGGAAAAAAACAAAAACAAAAACAAAAACAAACCCAACACAGAGAAATGGAGACGGCAAGTTAGGAAAACAACTGAACAAATGGAACTGTATTTCCATAGTTTAAAGGGTGTTGACTGAATATATTAATGGAAAATTTGAATGAAATGAAGTAACTTAAGTTCTTGATGCCAAGAGAAAACAATCAAGGAAAATAACCTGATGAATTCACTAAAGAGTTAAAGACATAGGACATAATTTCTGAGGGCAAAATTTTACTCTTAGTAGAAACATTCATAAATAGTTATTTGATTTCTACCGTCTTGTTTTGCTTCTCTTTTCTGTTTTTAAGATTTTATTTTTTTATTTTACACAGAGAGAGAGAAAATGAGAGCCAACAAGCAGGGGGAACAGCAGGCAGAGGGAGAGGTCTCCAGATGCAGGCTTCCCGCTGAGCAGGGAGCCCAACGTGGGGCTTGATGCGGGGCTTGATCTGAGCCGAAGGGAGACGCTTAACCAACTGAGCCACCCGGGTGCCCCTTAGTTTTCTTATTTTCAATTATAAAACATACCTAATTCGTCACTGAAGAAACCAAGCCCCTAGATAAAATATTACAGTATGTAGGTGACTCATAAGATGAAGGTACTGCTCTAACGTTAGCTTATCATCTCTCCTGACCTATTAAGATGGTATTTTTTTCTTCCTTTTTTTTTTTTTAATTTTTCAGTGATCCAAGATTCACTGTTAATGCACCACACCCAGTGCTCCATGCAATCCGTGCTCTCCTTAATACCCACCACCAGGCTTACCTATCCCCCCCTCCCCTCCATAACGCTCAGTTTGTTTCTCAGAGTCCACAGTCTTTCATGGTTTGTCTCCCCTTCCAATTTACCCCAATTCACTTTTCCTTTCCTTCTCCTAGAGTCCTCCATTTTATTCCTTATGTCCCACAAGTAACTTTTAAGGCCTTATTGATACCATTGTGGTCTTGAGTTTGAGTGACAGAGCCTCAACCAGAGAGTCACATCCCTAAGCTACACTAACATTCTCTTAAAGGGGTCACAATGTAAGACAGGAAACAGAGTATCAATGACTTATTGTAATTTACCCTTTTGATTCTGCAAAGAACCCCAGGGTGCCTGTTTTGCTGACCCTGAGGCTGAAGGACAGCACAGAGGGAACACAGTGACTGAAACTTCAGCACCTCATTGAAAGTCAGCAATTGGCAGTTTGTTTTTTCCACAGGATCATAGTGGAATGATTCTCTCCTTCCCTTTTCAAAAGCCCACATCACTCACTGGCCAGGAGCCTTCTTTAGACCACACTTTTTCTTAGAACTTTAAAAAAAAACTGTACATTAGCCTTTGCTACTGAGAAATGAGGGATTGGAAAGGAAAGGGAGGAAGTGGAAGAAGATGTGAGGTATGAATGAACAGTGTGGTAACCGATTAAAGGCAGAGAATGCAGGGAGGAGAGCAATCAACGATAATACCAGATCGAGGGGATTCTGAGAGAAGGGTGACAGTGAAGTGGGAAGTGAGGAGAAAGCTGGCTTTTGGGAAATATGAAAGTATTGAGAGAGCAATCCTCTGATTCAAGGATGAACACAGCAGGGCTGAGTTAAACTGTGTGGTATTTCTTTTTTAGCATAAAGAGTTATTCAAATGAACTTCCAGTAGATTCCTCTTATATCTTTAGTTAATTATTAGATTGCTTTATGTAGTGAGACTTAATTGCATCAGTTCTCATAGTTATCATTAAGGTGATTGCTGCCGAACTGGGTGAAACATGATGACTTTCCTGGTCTGATTTGGGGAAATAGGACCTAAGACTTAAAGGTGAAGGCTCAATAAGAAGAAAAGGTACTAAGAAGGAAGAAGCAGAGCAGAGCAAATTAGAAATCTTATCCTCAGCCTGAATGCAACATTTGCTGCTTGTTTTTTTACTTTGTACTGTCCTTTGAAGGACTGTCAAATATTTTCTCCTTCTCCATGTGTTAGAATTTATTCTCTATTTTTGTTTCCCTTGGTAATCTGTTAGGAGATTTTATCATCTGACACTGATCCAATTACAGTGATTTCTGAAACTGGGCCTACTGCTTGTGAACAATCTGGAAGTTATGCCATTAGAGATATTACAAGAGGTATCGGCTCCTTAGGCTTTGAAGACAAAGTAGCTTCCACATCTGCCTCCTTCGAACCCATTTCCTTCCACCTGCGCTATCACTCGGGGACAAAAAGAGATAGCTTGTGGATAGACTGTTGAAGAGACTATGTGAAGTCAACTCCCATGGAAAAAGCTGACGCTGCCTTTCTGGAAGGTGTGGTTTCTGACCTAAACTATTCTGACTAGACTGCTGTAAGTGTGATCAGAGGGGTCGGAATGTGACTTGAAACTAAGAAGGCCCCTTGGTGAACACAGCAAAGCCAAAGTAGGAAAATCTTTTTTCCATTTTCTCCTTCTGCTCCTTCAACAAGGAACACTTTTCTTTTCAATTTTAAAGCTGCTATTATTCTCTGATGGTATCATATTAAAGGACTACCTCAATGTGAGTAATTAGAGTAAACTTATTCTCTCAGTGTATATATATATATTTGTTACCACATTGGATGTAAAAATTTCCCTTGGCTTCTAAAGTTGTCAAAATCATAAAGAGACAATTGATTTAGCAATTAAATTATTTTCTTTTTAGTGCACAAGGCTCAATTAATCACCCTCTTCATTTACTGGCAAACAAACATTAAAAGCCATGCAAAGTCATTTTCTCCTTTTATTATTTGTTCCTTAATATCCATCCTTATTCCAGTTCGCACCCCTGTCATAATTTACTCTGTAATGTCTTCAAAATATGTAGATGTGTGTGTGTGTGTGTGTGTGTGTGTGTGTGTGTGTGTGTATAAACATGTCTGGAGAGAAAGAGGTGTTTATGGGCATGTGTTACTAATTTATATAAATTTACAGGCTTCATTACCAATTACAACAGCAGAATTACAAATTTTCTAGAAATTAATCAAACAAAAATGACTAAGACCATTATGAAAGGTAATTTTAATTTGAAAATATAAAAATAATACTTGAGTGTATAAAAACAATAGTATGTTCATGGATAGGATATTTAATAGCATAAAGCTGTCAAGTCTTTCAAATTAATTCCATAGATGATACAATTCCAGTAACACTTGCATTAAAAGTTCCAGCTTATGGAATGACAGAGTTAAGTTTCTTATAAGAAATTATGAGGGGCACCTGGGTGGCACAGTCGGTTAAGTGTCTGACTCTTGATTTCGGCTCAGGTCGAAATCTCAGCATCATGGGAACTCAGGGTCAGTCTCTGTGCTCAGCACAAGTCGCTTCAGACCCTCTCTCCCTCTCCCTCTGTCCTTCCCCCCTCAAAGAGATAAATAAATCTTAAGAAAAGAAATTATGAGTTATAAATTTATTCATTAGCATTTAATTTATTGAAAATTCAAAAACTTAGATTTACCCTCTTTGTTACCACTATCTCACTATATATAGTTTCATTAACACTAATGTACACATTATGGGTTGAATTGTGCCTCCTCCCCCCAAGACATGTTGAAATCTTAACCCCTAGTAGAGCAGAATATTACTTTGAGAATATTTTTTTCCAGCTTTACTGCAATATAATTGAACTACAACACTGTGTAAATTTAAGGTGTACAATGTGATGATTTGACACATGTATAGATTGTAAAATGTTTACACATCCTTCACCTCATATAATTACCATTTTATTGCTGTTGTTTTGATGAGAATATTAAAGCAACTTTCAGGCATATAATACAAATTACTGTATATTAGATCCTCAGAACTTACTCACCTTAAACCTGGAAGTTTGTATCCTTTGACCCATATCCCCCCATTTCCCTGACCCTTCAGTCCCTCATAACCATCTTTCCATTCTGTTTCTATGAGTTTGATATACATGATAATATATATGATAATATGATCTATGGTATGATAATATATACATAATGTTGGGGGATCTTTTATCAGGAATTAGCTAAAGAGATCCCCAAATATATCTTTCAATGAAAAAGAGTAATTTTGTCATTTTTGAAGATTCACAGAGTGCTTCTGAAATTATTATATCATTCTCATAATGCCTAAAATACGTCTCAAAAGATCCCTTCTGTGAAGCCACTGTTCAAAATACATACAACATAATGGATATTCTCCACTTACATAACACTTGATAAGCAATGAGTTTGAAGTGTTGCATTCCGAAGAACCTTATAGTTCTTAACCTTTGAAGTTAGAAACATACATTTCAATTAAATATGTAGGACAGAAATAACTGCAGTGATGTCATTGATTCACCACCTAGTAGTTTTTAGTTCTAAAGCACTTTTCCATATGCTCTATAATTTGAGGTCCACAACACCATGTAGATGTAAAACAAACATAAATGAAACACTGAGGAGCTAAAGCCTCGGCCCAAGTATCAGAAATTCTTAGCAGTTAAGCCAAGCACAAGAACTCTCACCTCAGTATCTGTAAATATGCTGATGTTTAAAAGTTAAGATTCTAATCTTTTTTTTTCTTTGTTTTTTTAAAGGTTTTATTTATTTATTTGACAGAGAGAGATTACAAGTAGGCAGAGAGGCAGGCAGAGAGAGAGGAGGAAGCAGGCTCCCTGCTGAGCAGAGAGCCTGATGTGGGCCTCGATCCCAGGACCCTGAGATTATGACCTGAGTTGAAGGCAGAAGCTTTAACACACTGAGCCACCCAGGCGCCTGAGATTCCAATCTTAAGAATTGCTATGTATTATTAACATATCAGCAACAAAAATGTTGAACAATTCTGTCAGTTAGAAATAGCTTTATACAAAATGAAAGGCCATACTCCTCAGTGATACTTAGTGCTGCAATGACAACCATATGAAGGACACACAGATTTACCAAAGCAATTCCCACCGATGCGGCCCAAGTTAAAGGTTACTCAGCGTGTATGTGATGTATGTGTGTATGTGTGTGTATAAAATAAATGAAATATATATATAACAGTAATAATTATATATGTAATAATTATTATTTTTCCTTTGAAAAATTGATTATATTTTTTGAAAATTGATCACTTTTAAAATGTGAAACAGAGTAACTGTTGAAAACCAAAGTAGAATATGCTCACCCAAAAGTACATTGTCTTTCCACAAAGTCACCCATTAGGCTAATTTTTTCCTTCATCATTGGTAGAATAGTTTTGATAATTTTGGTACACAGAATAGCTTTCACTTGCTATCTAACACAGTAATATGCTGTCAGTTCCATGTAACTAGTTTGACTGGATCCATGATGTATTTATCCATGAATCAAAGATTTTTCCTATTGCTAAATTAGGATAGTTTACATAACCCACTAAAATCTAATGATTTTCATTATTTATGCTAACTGTACATTATTAAATGATAAGATGGTAATTAAGGACAGAATTAATCATACTTACAAATATAATTGAAATATGAAATAAAAGCACTACAGCATAAACATAAATTGTCTTTGCCATTTTGAGGTTAATTTGTTTAATTTGCTAGTGATACCTTGGGAGAGGTGTCTCTTGGTGCCTTTAGTCTTTTCTGTTTCTAGTGTGCCATAGGGGACCTGGTATTCCCTTTAGTCTTCCTCAGATCAAGAACTCCCAGTAATCAGGAAATAGCTACTGTTTTTTTCTTCTGTTAACTACTATTATGTCTACCTGTGGGAAAACAAAATGAAATGAAACCAGCCAACCAACAAAAAAAACCCATGCTATATGGAGCTTAAGAAGTCCTTTTATCAAAAGGTACTGTACATACCCCAAAGCAGCTCAGAATAGAACTTGGACCCAGCTCTTTATTTAACCAATTGTGGAAGGGCCTATGCTGGGGTTAGTGGCACTGGGAAAATTAATCTCCCTGAACGTCTACTGAAGAAGAAAGAAATTACTTGGGGGAGAAAAAAATCAGCTTAAAATAAAAGAGTGAAGAAGTACAAGCTTACTTTAAAGACACTGCCTCAGTATCAGAAGACTGATTCGGGGTAATGCTGTGGGCTCTCATTAGATTATTCTGTGCCCCACATCCATGGACTTATGTCTACACTCCAAGGAGAGAAAGTTGCAATGAAAGAAAAGGAAAAACTCTAGTGGCTTCTGTATTTTACAACAGATACCAAAAACACCTCTGATATCTTTTAAAGCAGAGGAGCAGTGTTTGGCCTGCAGGTACAATGCAGAATGTCCATTCAGACTAACTGACACTTAGGATAGGAATTAGGCATCGGGTCTTGGTGCCCTTGACATGAATGGTGATGCCTTTGGTGCAAGTCTTGATGGCTCTCGCAGTACAGTGGAAATACAGCAAGGGTGTCAAAACCCATAGATGCAGCAGGAGAAAACCAAGAGCAGTACACAGTAAGCATGTAGAACACTCTATCCTAAGGAAAATGAAAACTATCAGGGAAGAATTTGGGGTAGCTGGAGTTCTTGCAGAGAGAGGAGAATCAAAGCAAAGAAGAAGCAATTTTTTTTAATGTTAATATGATTCTAATATTATCTCTGGGTTAGTGGCATCTATTTTTTTTTTAAGATTTTATTTATTTGACAGAGAGAGAGAGAGATTACATGTAGGCAAAGAGGCAGGTGGGGGGGGGAGGGGAAGCAGGCTCCCCGCTGAGCAGAGAGCCTGATGAGGGGCTTGATCCCGGGACCCTGGGATCATGACCTGAGCTGAAGGCAGAAGCTTCACCCACTGAGCCACCCAGGTGCCCCGGGTTAGTGGCATCTAAACACGATGAAGCTGGTGACTTGATACAATTACGTGTGGGAAAATTGGAAAACAGAAAAAAAAGGAAAGGTAGGGAAAAAGCCATCTGTTTTCCTACAGGTAGAATCTTTGGACAGTTTTACGGAGAAAAAGATTTGGATCAAGGGAGACATCACAACCATGTAGTTGCTCCTAAGCCATATGTTTAAAGGTGACCCACTGGATCATGCATTTGTGACTGAAAAATTTTACATACACTACTCCTTTTCTAGTGTGAACTGTAAAACTAAAGAGGAATATAAGAAACTTAAAGAGAGATAAAATTTATCAAGTGATTGTAAAAGAATAAGGATGGTTAAGTAATGCAATTCCTGATGTAAATAACATAAGGGGAAGAGCAGTTTAAAAACAATCACATCCAAATGTTTGAATATAGTCAAGAGACTAACAAGTTATTCTTTGTTTCCAATACGAAACCAATAAGTAGATACTAGCCAAGAGATAATATGTCTGAGGTTCAGATCCATGTCCGCTCTGTAAATAAACTATTGCTTTGGCCACACCAACAGGCTGCCTCAGAGTTTGTTCGTTTTTTTTTTTTCTTAAAGATTTTATTTATTTATTTATTTGACAGAGAGAGAGATCACAAGTAGGCAGAAAGGCAGGCAGAGAGAGAGGAAGAAGCAAGCTCCTCTCTGAACAGGGAGCCTGACGCGGGGGCTTGATCCCAGGACCCTGAGATCATGACCTGAGCTGAAGGCAGAGGCTTTAACCCCCTGAGCCACCCAGGGACCCCTGCCTCAGAGTTATGAAAGGGCCACTTTCATTCCCTCACGGCTTTTCAGGCCTCCATTTCCAACAGGTGATCAGCCACACTTTAAACAATGTTTTATTATTCCTGAGGAATTGAGGATAAACAAATTGGAAGTTTTAAAAAAGATTTTTATTTATTTACTTATTTATTTGAGAGAGAGAGAGAGAGAGAGAGAGAGTGCACATGTGTGCACGAGTGAGGGGGGCACAGTGGTGGGGAGGAGCAGAGGGAGAGAATCTCAAGCAGACTCTGTGCTGAGCATGGTGCCCGACCTGGGGCTCAGCCTCACAATCCTGAGATCCCGACCTTGAGCCACAATCAAGAGTCAGATGCTTAATTGACTAAGCCAGCCAGTCGCCCCATGAACTGAATTTAAAGAATGATCAAATTAAACTGCAAATGCACCAGGTGATTTTGCTTTTCATAACTTCTCATTCTTTTATAATGTAAATATTATCACTTTATGTTCTTTATAATTTTTAAATTTGTATACCAGGCTCTAGAGTGCATTGCAACCTACACAACTATGTCTACTCAAGAGGCTAAATAAGAAAGCTTAGCCATAAGAATTTGGTAGGGGAAAATGCACATTTTTTTGTTCCTTTACTCACAAAATACATCCTGGCTCCCAAATGCTGTATTATAAGAACTGTGTTTAAACCAACTGCATAGGGACAAATATGAAGCTCAGATGATGCACATAAGTAATAAGAAAGAGAGGGAGAAAGAAAAACATAATAGTCCCTCTTTCAAATACTTATTATTGGTGTCTGGGGATACACCTAAGGAAAACTCTAACAGAACTTATTGGCAAATTTAGAAATATTAGATCTATTATAAAGCCAGGTCTGTGCAGATACAATTATTTCTATCCTTAGGGATAAATGAATCCTTGTCTAATAGTTTCATAAGAAAACATTTTGTTCAACTTCAAGCCTTTCATAAACAGATGTTTTCAAATGGAGATAATAATGAGAGACTTTTCTTTTTTTTTGTATTGTTTTTGTGCTTTAAAAAGGCAATGCACATTTCTGAAGTAAATTCTCAGTGCTCCACCAACAGAGTATTATACTAAAAAATCTATTTTAAATGGAAGTATAGAAGAAATATAACAGCTTTCAAGAGTATATAAAATGGGCATGCTCCCTCTTGAATCTCAATTTTATAAAGGGAAATTGATGTTATTCCTCAGTCATCTAAATAATTATATTTTTAGTATTAACAGGATAAATCATGATAAAATTATAGTATTGGGGGCAATACTTGCATATCAATAAATGTAATATTCACCCCGTGTGTTAAGATATAAATATAGTACAATAACAATTTTTAATAGGCATAGCTGAACTTCTCATCCATGTGTACATTATTATCGGCCATAGAATTTTCTTTACAGCTGACAGAAGCTTTGTGGAAATTGGCCTTTGCCTTTTTCTCAAAATTTTAGTAAGCAGAGGAATTAGACCAAGAAACCTAAATCAATGATTCAAAATGTAGCCACAGCCTCATCCAAAAGAATTCTAAATACTTTGGAGCTAACTGCAGTATCATCAGAATAAGCTTATGGTCCTTGGGGTGGTTAATCTGGAGGTGACCAAGATGCCCTTAATGTTTCCTTCAGCTTGATTAAACTTTAGATGGGCTCCTTTCTGACTCTAGGCATGGACCTCCCTTTTCCTAGAGCATTTTATATAGAAACCTGTAATTGTATATTGTTTCTTTCTCCTTAAAGTTTCACAACCCAGGAATATTTTTCTCAAGGACCTGGTTGCTATCTCTTTGAAATGTAAACATCAAGGGAGGTAGCATCCCTATTTTCTAGTTTCCACGGGAGGGTAGAGGCCTAACTGAGGTTACCTTGTTGTAAGTTATAAAACTACCTCCTTTCACGAACATATGAGAGGGGTACATTTTTCCTCTGTGTAAGGTCAATTAACATATACAAATAACCAAGATATCCTGTCCCAGCTACTCAGAAACTCTTCTGGTCTCTTGTTTAAATGGAGTTTAAGTTCATACTGCATTCTCTTTTCTCTCCTCTACTGCAACAGCCTTGAATAAATTCTTCCTTACCGGTTCAACTTTGCCTGGTACAATTTTTGCTTTGATAGAGAACAAAATCTTTACCGCTCTCTATGATTATCCATACCTGCATTACATCTAACATACTTTTCATCTTGTTAGATGAGTTTAAGTGCTTAGACAAAATGATTCTCTTTTTTTCCTGCCATAATCTTCAGGAACCATTATGCTTATAGATCAACTAATGAGCACTGATGGAAAAAAAAAATCACAAAACAATGTGATTTAGTCCACTTTGAAAGCATGCTTGCTATTTTCTGTTGAGTTCTCACTGTGTGTGCAACTTTATTCTATAGCTCTGTTCAAAAACTGTTACATTACCTACAGTATAGCACAATGACTTAATATTTTTAACTCTTTCTTTAGTATTATGAAATGAGATTCATAAACAATATGATCTACTTATAGAATTTTTAAAAAATCAAAAGACTGTAACTTAAATGAAACATAGCTGTGACATAAAAGAGAAATAAAAGGGAAGTTATAATACAATTAAATGCAATTTGTTTTATAAAAGATCATGACTACTTATACTAAAAGGCATAATGAAATAGCCAGATGTTCCCACCAATGTTTAATATTACTATGATTGCAACAGTCACAAATGCAGGGTGATACATATGTGTTGGATTGGTGACTCAACCATTGGTGACATTATTTTTTGTCATTACAAGAAATTCTTGATAGAGATTTGAACAAAGCAAGTATTGCCCCTGGCTCATGTGTTATCTGCATTGTGGGGAAATTAGGTGTTCCTAGGAAGTTGCAGAAATATGTTATGTTTTTATGTAAAGCAGAGATGAAGCCTGGGCTCAAACATGTACAAATAAGATATCCACTTACTGGAATATCTGGCAGGTAATTTGAAATTGTACAAACCTCAATCCAATTCATGTTTCTAAGAAACTATTCTGTGTCTTGGCATAGATTTAGCAACTCTGGCCCCATTCACTAAGTATCCATCAGTTACATGGTCGTAACAACCAAATAATCCCAAACAGCTCCCACTCTCACATAGAGAGAGACAGGATGACAATGACAATGTTTGCTGATGTTAATATTTTAGAAAGTGTTATTTAAATTTTAATTATCAGAATCAGTTGTTTTCAATTCAAGTGTGGGTAATTAGCATTTGAAAGATTTTAATAAAAGGCCCACACTTCAGCCACATGTCTAGCAAGCCATCCAATTAGTGTTATTTAAGTCTGCACTAGAGAATTTGTTAGTTAACATCAGGAATGGTAAAAATTACTTTTCATTGGTAAAATGAGTGTCGTACAAAGTATGTGACTGGTCAAAAATAATGCACAAGTACTCACTGACAGGGTATCAAAATCTAGGGAGCTCAGAAAGCTAAGAGCTTTGGAATAGCACCCTTGTTCTAAAGCTCCATGAAGACTTGTCTTCTTTAATTTGGCTAGCCATTTTTCTCTTGATCTAACTACAAAGAATCTCATGAGATGATCATACTTTGCCAGCAAATATTTGTTGAACTTGTCTTAATTGAACTTTTCATCAAGATGGTAGCTGGTATGCTTAAAAAGGATAGAAAGCTAAGACTTCATCTATATTTCATTCATGTGGCTTTAACTATTTTTGCACCTTCTTGTAACCATGGAAAATTTCAGTCTGAGACTGTCATGGTAACATACCACCTTATACTGAGGGTCTAGAAGAGGAGAATCTTGACTCCCACCTGCTTCACATAGTCGACAGCTACCACATTGACTTGGGTCATTTTAACAGTGATACTCATTCTTAGAAGCTCTGAAAAAATATTGACACCTGGGACACACCTAAGAGATTCCAATTAATTGGTCTGGTGTGTGATTTGAGAGCTGGAATTTTTGAAAAATTTCCAGGTGATTTTATGCGGCAGTCTAAGTTGTGAACCACTGCCCTACGGTCTTCTCCAACGGCAGCTGTTCCAAAACACTTCCTCTTTATGCAGGTCTTGGTCTTGCTCCATTTCTTTCTTTCTTTCTTTCTTTCTTTCTTTCTTTCTTTCTTTCTTTCTTTCTTTCTTTCCTTTCTTTCCTTCCTTCCTTCCTTCCTTCCTTCCTTCCTTCCTTCCTTCCTTCCTTTCTTTCTTTCTTTCTTTCTTTCTTTCTTTCTTTCTTTCTTTCTTTCTTTCTTTCTTTCTCTCTCTCTCTCTCTCTCTCTCTTTCTTTCTTTCTTTCTTTCTCTCTCTCTCTCTCTCTCTCTCTCTCTCTCTCTCTTTTCTTTCTTTCTTTCTTTCTTTCTTTCTTTCTTTCTTTCTTTCTTTCTTTCTTTCTTTCTTTCTTTCTTTCTTTCCTTTCTTTCCTTCCTTCCTTCCTTCCTTCCTTCCTTCCTTCCTTCCTTCCTTCCTTTCTTTCTTTCTTTCTTTCTTTAATATTTAAGTAATGTTTCACCTATTTATTGGGGAATGAGAATATCCAGTAAGAATACTCCAGTGTCCCTTTTGCCTTCTTAAGTTTCTGTCTTCTTCCATCTGTATACCTGTCTGCATAAGCTGGAATGTCTCTTCCTTGCTAGGATGAACACATTTATTCCTGTTCCCTTGGACACATCCTCCCATATTTTCTTCTTTTCTTTCCTTTTTTCTTTAGAAAGAGAGAGTGGGGGGGCGGGGGTGGGGAGACTGCAGAGATGGAGAGAGATGATCTTAAGCAACTCTACGAGTACAGAGCCTGGTGCAGGGCTGATCTCATCACCCTGAGATTATGACCTGAGCCAAAATCAAGAGTCGAAGGCTTAACCAACTGAGCCACATAGACACCCCTTCTACATTTTCTAACACAGTGTCCCCTAAAGTTCGATTCCCAGACCAACAGTATTAGGACCACTTGGGAGCATTTTAGAAATTTAGAATTCCTTGCAGCAACAGAAGTGAGTTAGAAACTCACCTTTTATCAGATTTTTCTTCAAAGGGTAACAGTAAAAATTCTCTTAGTTATATTACTGTAGAGCCAAAATATGCCTATTGCTTAGAGAAAAGTTAGCTTTAAATTTTTTGCCCCATCTTAAATTCCTTGGCTTGCAATTGATCACTGAGCTATTAAGTGGATGAATTCTCTTTTAAAATTATCAAGGTAATACATGTAAATGATTAAGATTGATTAAATGGTTATAATAGAAAGCGATCACTTTCTCTTTCATCTTTCTCCACCTCAGTGCTGTGCTGCAGAGGGTAGCACTTTTAAACAATTTTTATTTTTTATATATATATATATNTATATATTTATATATTTATATATAATAATATATAAATCTATAATATAATATAAAATAATATATATAAATATATATTTATATATTTTTATATTTATCTTTTCCTAGTTGCCTATATATCTCAGTACAATTCCATGACTCTTTTCCATAATTCATTAACAATTTACAACCCAATAATTTCCTAATAGAATATATAAAGATTGAGCTATTTACATCTTCACCTCCTTTTCCCCCTTCCAAATATGATAGCTGTTATTAGCCTTTTTAACAATTGGTTACACTTGAAATTTAAATGTGATTACTCTACTATTTCTTTTTCTATCAACTTTTACCTGTATACTTTGTTTTTGTGTTTTTGTATTGCTTGCTTTTGAGGTTTGGGAGACCTTTTGGTCCCTTCATTTCCCTTTCCATTCATTCTTCTTCTTGCCAATAAGGACAATATGCTAAATTGTAACATTTATACTGCATCCTATAAGAGAATTAACTTTCCATTTTATTGTAAATAGGTTGATTCTAAAAGTTGAGGAATCCATTAACCACATTAATAACATTAATCTAAATATACATGGATCTTCACAAAACCTANTCTCTCTCTCTCTGTGTGTCAAATGAATAAATAAAATCTTTAAAAAAAAAAAATAATAAAAATAAATAAATAAATATACATGGATCTTCACAAAACCTGGACTTATGATTATATTTCCTTCTCTACATTTTTAATATCCCAATGGTTCAGGTGGTATATAAAATGGCATATTTCTAGTATCAAGGTCCAAGGTAGTTTTCTTTCTTAAATACCATCTATTGCTATAATCGTGATACATTTTAGTTGTAATAGATTTTATTTTTCATCTTATATTTAAGTAGATTCAATGCTCACAGTCAGTCTTTTTACCACAAATTCTACAAATTCTCTAATTCAAATAATTTATTTTGATTTGTACTTGGACTTTTAGTTCTTTTAAGAAACGCTCATGGCTGTTACAGTTCCTAAATTTATTCATACTTGACAATGTTTTCCTGACATTAGCTTATCTACGTATCTATCTCTCTATCATCTACCTTTTTATTATCTACTTTTCCANGCTGTTACAGTTCCTAAATTTATTCATACTTGACAATGTTTTCCTGACATTAGCTTATCTACTTATCTATCTCTCTATCATCTACCTTTTTATTATCTACTTTTCCATTTTTTTTTAAGATTTATTTATTTATTTGAGGGGGGGAGTGGCCAAAGTAGAGAGAAAGAGATTCTCAAGCAGACTCCATGCTCAGCGTGAAGCCCAACTCTGGGCTGGATCTCCTGATTCTGAGATCACAACCTGAGCCAAAACCAAGAGAAAGATGCTTAACCGATTGTGCCACCCACATGCTCCTACTTTTCTTACTTTCTTAAATTGTTTTCTTTTGTCTTTTTCTAAGCTATATGCAGCTTTCTGTCTTTCTCTTTGTCCCTCCTCCTCCCCCATTAGTACATTTGAACACTTTGAAGGCCATACCCTTACTTGAATTCTCCTTAATTCTCCTGTCTCGTTTAGCACTTGGCCTTCCCTTCAGAGACACAGGTGGCAGGCTAGGTATTAAGGTTTATACAGTTCCTGTAGTTGAGGGCAGCCCTCTGCAGGTTTTTTCTGGGAAACCCAGGATATGTTCTCAGAGGGAGAAGACAGCCACGTGTAGATGGAAGCCGGGTTGAGTTATGCTTCCACAAGCTAAGGAATGTCTGTGCCCACCTGTTGCTGGAAGAGGCAAGGAAAGATCCTTCCTTGGAAGTATTGGAGGGAGCATAGCCTTACCGATGACACTGTGATTTTGGATTTTTAAACTTCAGAACAGTTTGATTATAAAGTTTGATTATTGAGTGTTAAGCCACTCAATTTGCAGTACTTATTTATGACACCCCTAGGAAACTAACACAATGTTGAATTATTTTAAAGCAGCAATTTGGTCACAGAATGCATTATGTTTTTGTTACTTTGGTATCTTCAGTTACTAACATTTTTGTTTTCCTACCTTTCTCCATTGAATTTTACATAGCATTAACTACATGCTCCTTATTTTTTCCTTCATTTGTAACTACAGCATGCCTTCATTATCTTTGTCTCTAAGAAGATGATAATCAAATTTCAATGTCCCATAGTTGATAGGAATTTGAAATTTATAAGGAGAATGATAGAAATAATTCTAGAAGAATTTGAATCATTATAATTAAAATTAAATGTGATAAAACATATATGAGTTGGTGTCAATGTAGTTTTTTATTTATCCTATCTGTACAATTACTACATGTCTTAAAAAATGATATGCTTTATTTGGGCTCACTTTTCTTTCATAATGTAACACTTTAGTGCCATATTGTTACAAATTATTCACTTGAAGCTTTATTTCAATCAATTGTGAAACATGTTGACAGTGATTCTCTCAAAAAAAAGGTATTAAGAATTCTGAATAATTTATATCTCACATAAGTTTAAGTGGACTCAAATTATTCCTTCAATAATGTCACTTTCAGTGACATTCAAATGCTTTATGAGTAAGGAAAAAAGTTGTTTATTATATTTAGTAAAGCTAAAATTGGGTGGAAGGGATCTTCTCCTTGAAACTTATAACTTGTGTCCCACACAGCAGGAAAAAAAATACTTTGAGAGCTACCATTGCACATGTTATAACAAATTGAAAAACATAGTTGAAAGAGTACATAGGTATTAAACCTTCACCACAGTTCAGCAAATCAAAGAAACAACGTCTTTGTTATAGTGAGGTTTTAAGTCTGTTTCACTACCAATTGTGGTTGATCAGAAAATTAACATTTTTATTTTTTATTTTTATTTTTATTTTTTAAAGATTTATTTATTTGCAAGAGAGAGAGAGAGAGAGAGAGAGAGAGAGAGAGAGAGAGAGAGCGCACGCATGCGCGCATGAGTTGGGGGGGAAGGGTAGAAGCAGAGGGAGAAGCCAACACCCCACTGAGCAGGGAGCCCAGCATGGGGCTCGATCCCAGCACTCTGGGATCACACCCTGAGCCAAAGGCAGGCACTTAACCTACTGTCACCCAGGTGCCCCAGGAAATTAACTTTTAATTAACCTCTCTATTCTACTTTTTTCTAGTCCCAAAGAAACCGTTACATGTTGAAGTCCTAAACTTTAAGAATTAGTTTTCAGAATTTCACTAAACAAATCGTGGTAAGTTACAGTTCCTAGCCATATTAGGCATAAAAAAGGAATAGAAATGATTATAGCATTCTCTGAAGGCTATAGTGAAAATTAAAAATTAATAAGTAAAGAGAAAACATTCTTAGTTTATTTACAACACTTCCTGGAGGAATCAAAGTCATTCTAAGAAGAACTGTCATTTTCTCTTTGAAAACTGAGGCATAATATAGAAAGCTGAGCACCATATCCCAAAGTTTTAATAACTTCTACTAGAAGGTAATAATTAGTAAAACTTTCAGCTTCTCATTATAATATTTTTTCAAAAATAAATATATTAATTTAAATAAATTAAAGTAATTTTAATGACTTTGAATTTTGTAAACTTCTAGGAAGTACAGTAGTATACATGCAATTTCATCACACTGTCACTGTTAAGAAATGTACATTGATTTATTTACATCATAATTAGCTTTGAGATGAGCAGAATATAAAGTATTACAAAAATCCATATGTATAGTGACAAAATTTTAAACAATGTGGCTAAAGAGAAGTCTTCAGCTTCTACTACGACTTAGCAAGATATTAGTGTATTTAGTCTTCTTTGTAACACCTACATCTTTCAAAATTTGTTTTAGAAGTCAGAAATGTTTGATTTAGTCATAATTTCTCTGTTTTTATGCATTATATGTATTACTGGCCCAAAACCCTGAAGAGAGGTAATCTGATGAAATATATCTCATTTCTAAGATATATTTTATATATATGTAATTCATTTTTTTATATATCCAAGTTTTTATTAATATATTTCTCTAGTTCATCTATAATGATTATATATATTTTCAAACAGCTGTAGAAAATTAATAAAATCAAGGAAAAATAACCAACAAAACATAATTCTCATTTACTTAAAATATTTTTTGTAATACAGAGAATATGTGCAAAGTGAATGAAATTATAAAAATTGATGTAATTTCTTCCCTAAATATGTGGTAGAATTCACCTAGTGAAACCATCTGGCACTGGCGCTTTCTGTTTTAGAAGTTTATTAAATATTAATTTAATTTCTTTAATAGTTTAGGTCAATTTAGGTTGTCTATTTCTTCTTTTAGTTTTATAGATTGTGTCTTTTAAAGAATTGGTCCATTTCATTCACGTGGACATAGAGTTGTTCACAGTATTTCATTATTATTCTTTTTTTTAAAAGAATTTATTTATTTGACAGAGAGACAGCGAGAGAGGGAACACAAACACGGAGAGTGAGAAGGGAGAAGCAGGCTTCCTACTGAGCAGGGAGCCAGATGTGGGGCTCTATCCCAGGACCCTGGGATCATGACCTGAGCTGAAGGCAGACACTTAACCACTGAGCCACACAGGCATCCCTCATTATTATTCTTTAATGCCCATGGGATCAGCTGTGATGGCCCTTTCTTTTGTTTCTGATATTAGTAATCATGCCATCTCTCTTTTTTAGTAGGTTAATCTGGCCAGAGATTTATCGATTTTATTGATCTTTTCAAATAATCAGATTTTGGTTTAATTTATCAATTAATTTCCTGTTTCCTATGTCATTGATTTCTGCTCTAATTTTTACTATTTCTTTTCTTCTGTTTACTTTGGACTTCGTTACTATGTTTCAAGCTTTCTAAGATAGAAACTCAGATTATTGATTTTCTGATGTTTCTTCTTTTCTAATATATGTATTCAGTGTTATGAGTTTCCCTGATTTTGCTGCACCCTATAAATTTTGATGTTATATTTTCATTTAGTACAAAATATTTCTAGGACACACATTAGCTGATATTATTGAGTCTACTCCCAAATATATTCTCTGCAAAGATAAATGCATTTTCTTTTTGCATTTACCTGATAATATTGGCTTATATTCTCTTCTGTCTTCATTATCTCACTAAAAATTTAATTACTATTTTCAATCTACATGTTCTCCTAACTTGTCTTCATGAAGAAAAACAAAATAGAGGCGTGGCCAAGATATAACAAGAGAAAACAGAGTTTGAGAAAGGAAAAATTGTTAGAGAGAAATTATAAAATAAGTTTTCTGGTATAGCAGATGAAAATTCTGTCTATAACTTCTTGCTTTCAAAGAAGATCGGACGTTATCAATGGGAGAGACTTCCCACAGCAATGTGAGCATGTAAGCAATAGGTAGGTGCTAGAGAACAACGCTTTATAATAAATGGGAGAGAACTTTTTGTAATACAGGACTCTCAAAAAAAAATAGTTGAGGATGAAGAAAATAGGAAAAAGCAAGGCTACATCCTGCATGAGTAAAAGTGAAGTAAGCTAGAGCTAGACTTCTTGGTGGTAGCATGGGAAATTACATAGGGAAATTTGGAGAAAAAGAATTTCTACAAAGGATTTCAAGGAGCTGGCTGTGGACTTTTGTGGACTTTATATATATTTTATCAATTATCAATATCAAATTATCAATAAATTGGACACTGCTTATTAATATTTTTGTACAGCAGGATCTAAGGAAGGGAACATGACATGGCTGCTGACATCTGAGTTACTCATCTGCACTATAAAACAATTTAAAAAGAGTAGCCCCATATTTTGACCAATAGAATATTCATTACAAGAGTTGTATAGATGAAGCATTCTGTTTTCTGCAATAATGGATTAAGTGATTTGTACAAACCATGCATACCCAATTGAATTAATTCACATTTGGATCACAGTTTATTGTTTCATTGTTCTATGACACCCTTTGATACTTCTTCATTGTTTTTATTTATTTTTTGGTATTTCATTTTAAATGTATTTCTCAAGTTAGGTAAAACAAACATCCAACAATAAATATGTGACTGCCGAGAAGCTTTCTTTATTTGTATGTATTACAGAAGACACTTATTGTGGGTTTTCAACTACTCTGGATAAGTACATTTTCAGCTTACGATGTCTTTAATGCAGCTGAGAACTGTCCAAGGAATTTTTTCTGAATCTGCATATTTTTACATAAGAAATACAGCCATAACTAGACCATGTTCCTCATTTTCCACTCTATTTGTCTATTGACGAATTCACCTCCTAGACTAGAATCCTCCATTTTCTAAGGAACTTAATATTGCTGAGGCAGATACTGTGTCTAGGTTCCTCCAGGCCATTTGTACTTCTTTTCTCTTATCTTCTTTTACTGTATTGGCTGGGAAGCTATATGATTTGACTCTCAGTTTCCATCACAGCTTTGGGTAACCGTGGGACACAATTCTGGTCAGTGGTATGTAGATACAAATCCTGGGAAAAGCTTTTCTTCCCAAATAAAAAGATAAAGGCCCACAAAGTAAGGCTTCCTGTACTTTCCTTCCCAGTTTTTGTCTATAATGTAGACATTATTATCTAAAGGAGCAAAAGCCATCTGGGAACCTCCATACTTTTGATGACAACAGGCTCAGAAATGCAGGATAAATAGCCACTATAAACCAACACTAGGATCATCTGTCTGTGAAATCACCCAATCTTAGGTTCCCATGATGTTATGTAATATTTAATGGTTAAATTAAAATCTTGGCATCTGACAATTCTGGAAGTTATTATAATCCTAATATCAAAGATAGAGTTATCTTGCCCATATACTTTATTTTTAAGATTATTTTATTTATTAACTTGAGAGAGAGAGAGCAAGCAAGAGAGAAAGCCCAAGTGGGGGAGATGGGCAAAGGGAGAGGGAGAACTAGACTCTCCACTGATCAGGGAACCCAATGAAGGCTAGACCGTATGACCCCAGGACCATGACCTAAGCCAAGGGCAGACACTTAACCAACTGACCCACCCAGGCACCCCTCTTGCACTTGAATTTTAAAATAAAATTATTTTTTAGCTTTGGAGTAACTTCCTTTAAGCTCAACTCTTTCTAGTTCAAAGGCTTCTGAACTTAGTAATTATTTGTTATTGTACTAGATGGGCCCGAAGTGGTAAAATGGGTGAAATATACAAATTCTGATATTTCACAGTTAGATGAACAAAGGGTTATCCTCTAACTTAATGGCAGTTCAGTCCACAGTCTATGGCCATCTAGGCAAGAAAAGGTAATTTCCTTATTAGAAATTTAACTAAAATTATGAAAATAAAAACATAGTTACCGATGAGAATGGAAGCTAAGAAAAGCCACAAAGTTGACAGAACTATGCGTGGTTATAATAAGTCAAGGTCCCAAGCAAGCTGACATTCTGTTTTGGCAGATGCTATTAGGAGAAAAAAAATATATAATGGAGATGGAGAAAAAAATATATAGTGGAGATTGAGAAATGTCAGAGATCAACCCAAAGAAGGATTATGAAGTTCAGTGCAGCCTCTTCAATAATGTGCTATACAGTAAAAATTTTAAATGTTACCATAGTTCCCCAATTTATCCAGGTTTTTAGTTTTTCTCAGTACATGTTGTTCAGCTTCGATTGTTCAGTGTTGGATGAAATTACATATTCCTATGTGAAAGGTATTCTTTTAGTTACAAATAACTTATATAAGAATATGAATCTATTGTGGGTCTATCATTGATTATCAATTATCAATGATAGACTTGGGTCTATCTTTGATTTCAATCCAATGAACAGTTGGGCAATAGGATATGAAAAAACCAAGATTTCATGAAAATTCCCCTAACATATTGCCATTGATGTAATTCAGCTCCCATGAATACAAAATCTGTATGATTCAGTTTAAAATTATTAATTTTTAGGGAAAATGTTTGATTAGCTCAGTTTTTTGTTTGTTTGTTTATTTTGTTTTGTTTTTGGTACCCTATTTCTGATACCTAGGGAGGCAGTCATAAAATAGAATGTCTGTGGTAGGGCGCCTGGGTGGCTCAGTGGGTTAAAGCCTCTGCCTTCGGCTCAGGTCATGATCTCAGGGTCCTGGGATCGAGCCCCACATCGGGCTCCCTGCTCAGTGGGGAGCCTGCTTCCTCCTCTCTCTCTGCCTGCCTCTCTGTCTACTTGTGATCTTTCTCTCTCTGTCAAATAAAAATAAAAATCTTTAAAATAAAAAAAAATAAAAATAAAAAAATAAAAGAATGTCTGTGGTAGTGACTCCAGTGTTAAAGATCAAGTTTTTGTTCCTTGTTAGCAGAAAAGTCAAAAAGCCCTATGCATTAAATCTGAAACGTTACGTGTGTTGGTAAAAATACCTCTTTATATTTGTTAAGGAACTATGCAACCTAGAGCTTCCCCAGCCTATAGCCTCAATGCCCAAATTCATTGTCCATATATTTTCAGTCAGATAATCCATGAGTTCCAGAACATATTATGAGTGTCTAAATATTTGGCTCCCAGTGATGTAGCTGAATATGCTAATATGTCTGGATAATTTTGCCATGAACTAGGTTCGCTTAAGAGTTACTTTCATTTGTTAGAATGTATAATAAGTAGGCAGATACCACAGTCCTTTTCTTAGAACGACAGACTGAGAGAATTATCTACAAGTTTCCCTATAGCTCTAATCATCCTTTATTTCATAACCCTTAATTCCCTGAACAAATTCTTACAAATCCCTATTCTAATTAGTAGGCCTCAACAGTTGAATTCTTGAAAATCCTACCAAGTTTCCTCTTGAATATTTATTTATCAGAATAATTTGCTCCAGGTCTGTATGTACTATGAAGCCCAGATATTTTCTGAGATATAAACACAAACACTTCCTTAGCTAATAGGGATAACATTTTATGTGATCCAAAAATAAAACAGGAAATGCACCAGCATGATTAAAGGAGTTTCCTTTCTGTATCTGAAGAACATAAGATCAGGCTAAATATTTTTGTTTCATAATAATGTTATGATATTTCGTAGTTCATTACCTCATTAAAACGTCTCTCCAATGTGTCAAACTATTAATCTTTTTTTTTTCAGAGAATTTAAGGAGCAAGTGAAGTTTTATAAATCCTAGGAAAAATAATCTAAGGGTGAAACATATGTATAGAAGAAAAATTCATTTTGCTTTTATTATTTGTTAGATTTTAAAATGTCGAATGTTGGTTTGGCTACTTATAAAGTGTGAAACAGATAAAATGTCATCCAGAGTTAAGAAATCTAGAAATGGTTATGAAAATATAACACAACTAAAAAAACAAACAAAAAACATGATATAAACCAGGGTTGCTTTAAATTATGTCAATGTTTTTGGCATGTTTTTAATGAAAGAGGACTTAGCTGACTTAATGGTTATTGCTAAGATAATGAAGTGGACAGTTTCACATGAACAGTTTGGATATTGGTGTGATAGTGGTTAGCAGAGAGATATATTCACTAATTTTTCATTATTATAAACAGAGAACAAAGTGGATCAAATGTGCCATTAAGAGGAATTTGATTTTTGAAAGAATGACAAATAGCTGGATAATGATTAGAGGAAGCTGATAAAATAATTTAAATGTAATTCCTTCATGTTGTGGTTTACTTTAAAATAATATATGGGGCAAATAAGTTGATAGAAACATAATCAACAGTTCTCAGTGATACAAAATTAGTACATTAATTCACTACTGTAGTTTAGAAGTTAATAAGATGGTATATTGCTGCTATATCTATAACAAAATTAAGAGTTTCAAATTAACCTAATCTTAGTATTTCTTTGAAATTGACTGAAGTAGTTAAAATTTAATGTCATTTGTTTGAACAGACATTATTCTTCATAGAGTGACTGGTCATTCAAGTGTTATGATATTTGGGAAGCTGAAAGTTTGCTGGGTCCCAAAAGCTTTTTAAGGCTGTCTCAATTCCTGAGGTGCTTGCAGTTAAAATTTAGTTGGGTCTAAGTACTAGAGATAGAGAAAGTGAGTGTGAGGAAAAATGAACATTTGTTGAACACTGTAATATGCCTATCAGAGCTCAGAGCTGTTGACTATTTTAGCCATGAAGCATCTACACAGTAAAATTTGTTCAGCAATATACTAACACACATGGTTTTCAGATAGTTTAGTTGTCTTCCAGTCAGGTATTAAGACACGTTACTACCATGATACAGTACAAGGTGGTGAAGTTATATCCAAAGGAGCAGTGATTGAGAGGAGAGAAAGGGAATCCCAAAGATACTGCAGAAATTCCTTCCAAAACCCTTGAGAATGAAGTACTTACTGAATGAGTGAGACCAGCATTTATGTTAGCATTTCTCAGCATGAGTTCTAATAAACTATGTTTATTCTTCCAGGCTAGTCTTTAATGGTTGAATAAATTAGAAAAACTGTGAAGTAAGTAATGGCAAGTAAGTCTCAGTACTGTAGGACTTCACAGATAATTTAATAAGCTAATAGATAATAATCTCAAAAAGGGATTTACCTTTTATTCCAAACTAAACTAATCAGTGTAAACCTTTGTCCTATAATATCTCTCTTAGCCAATATTTTATGTACCATACTTTGGGACATGCTCTTCTAGACCTATTAATAATAAGTGTACTGTGTGATACCTGGATTCCTTTTATTTGGCAAAACAAGAGTTCCTGGTATAAAGGCAAAGCCAAAGCTAAGATGGCATGAAATTTTATTTTTGGAGGTATTTCTATAAGAGAATATGGAATCCTTTATAATTTTACTTTATTCCTCTCATTTAGACATATACAGAGAAGATTTTATAGAGCTTTAATTTCATATGAGATGCAAACTCTCAATTATAATTTGCAGTAATAAGATTACTCATTTTTATTTGAACTGATTAAATGAAAATCTCTTAAGATTATAAATCATAATAGATTCAAGTATTAGATACAAATCTGTTTATTCTGACTTGCTTCTAAGAAATTAGTTGCTACTGAAAGAAGAAAAAGTGTTTTTTTTAAACAACATACTTGTTACAGTTAAGCAAAACTTGGTAACTGAACTTTGTCACCAATGATATTAATATTATTTTTTTGGTATAGACTTGAAGTGACTATAAAGTAAAACAATTGAGAGAATGTTTACACTGTTGTTATCTGTCCATATTCATTTTACTTAACTATCTTTTTAAATAAGGAATCAAATTATATATTGCTTTATATATATGTATATATTGTTAGAAATTTGGTATACTTATATATTTATCCATAATATCACACTTTAAAGGTAGTAAAACTTTAAAAAGAGGCATACAGATTGGAAAGGAAGAAATTTACTCTCTATTTGTAGATGACATGATTGTCTATGTCAAAAATCCCAAGAAATCTACACAAACAAAAACAACAGACACACGGTAAACAACCTCCTAGAACTAATGATTGAGTTTGGGCAGGGTTGCAGGATATAAGACCAACACACAAAAATCAATCTATTTCTGTATGCTAATACCGCACATGTGTGGAACATTTACAATTGTGCCAATAAAACTGAAATACTTAGGTATAAAAATAATAAAAATATATGTAGTATCCTTATGCTGGCAGTTACAAAATGCTGATGAAAGTAGTTTTCTAAAAAGCCCTAAATAAATGGAGAGACATACCATATTCATTGTTTGGAATCCTCAACATAGTGTAGTAAAGATGTCACTTCTCCCAAAGTTGATCTATAAGTTTAATATAATTCTTACCAAAATTCTAACAAGTTTCTTTTTTAGCTATAGATAAAATTATCTGAAATGTATATGGAAAGGCAAACAAACTAGAATAGTTAAAAACAATTTTGAAAAAGATAATAAAATGGGAAGAATCACTCTTTGATATCACTGAATATTATTCAGCAAAAAAGAAACTACTAATCCTTATAACCCCTCAGGTGGATTTCAAGGGAATTATACTGAGTGAAAAAAGTCAATCTCAAAAGATAACATTATCTATGACTCCACTGATATGGTATTCTTGAAATGTCAATTACAGAAATGGGAACAACTTAGTGGTTGACAAGGGTCAGAATCAGGGGGGGAAGAAAGTGGTTGGGCATTAGAAAGCACAGTTGAAGAAATTCTTATGATGGAACCATTCTGTATCTTGACTGTGACGGTGGTCACACAAATCTACATGTGACAAAATCAGATAGAACTAAATACATACACATACACACAAATGAAAACACATAAAACTACTGAAATCTGAGTAAGTTCAATGGATTGCCTCAATGTTAATTTCCTGGTTGCGATATAGGACTATAGTAATGCAATATGTTACCACGGGGGGAAACTGAGTAAACAGCATTGGGTATCCTCTGAATTATTTCTTAAAATTAAATGTCAATTTACAGTTATCTTGAAAAGAAAAAGTTTTAAAAAGTAATAAAAGGCATGGTTAACAGAATGCATTTGTAAAAGATGAGGTCAAGTATGGGTTTATTTTTTTGTCTTTATGATGTTGGTTAAAGGGTCCTTGAGAAGATTATATTAAGAAAATATTTTGTATAAGATAAATTCTGTTATGGCAATGGGAAGCTTCATCTGTTTCTAGAATGGACTATGATACATCCTTACCCGTTATTAGGATTAGATTAGCTGGAGATGACTTTTTTTTTTAAGTCTACTCTAATCTTTCTGATAAATCTGGCCAAACTTAAGTATTTAATTCATCTATTGACCCTCTACTTCTTAAAGTGGGTGATCTCCACAGGTATCTTACTGTTTTTGACTGCTATCATACTAGATTTCATTTTTCATCTTGTTAGAGTTCTGGGAGTGCCTCACTTTCCTCCATGTGCTTTGACAGCAATTGGTTTCACGACAATTATATATATTATGTTGATGGTCTCATTTCATTTATATTCTCTTCATGCGATGTACCTTTCTTCCACTGTAGACCAAGCCTGAGTTAGAATAAATTTTGTGTTTTTCCTTTTATTCTTTAGCACAATTTAAATTGGTCTAAAAGAATACCCATATTATTATAATTTTTTAAGATTTTATTTATTTATTTGAGAGATGGAGAGAGAGAGGTGGAGAGAGAAAGCACGAGCACCGGGTAGGGGTTAAGGGCAGAGGAAGAGGGAGAAGCAGACCTCCTGCTGACCAGGGAGGCTGATGCAGGGCTCAAGCCCAGGACCCTGAGATCATGACCTGAGCTGAAAGCAGCCACTTAACTGACTAAGCCATCAGGGCACCCCAAGAATGCCCACATTATTTTATTTGAAATTTTTACATATTCAAATACTCCTTAAAATAGAAATATACTTAATTTAAATTGAGAAAATTAAAATACATATTTTTTCCAATTTCAAGATTATATTAAGAAAATATATATAAGTAAAAATCACTCCTAACCCCCTCATTCAGAAATAAATAAGATCCTAAAAGTTATCTTTATAAGTTTTATTATGTATACATATGTGTGTGTACATATACATATATTTTTCTTTCTCTAGAGAGAATAAAAATTATATTATGCAAATTTTAGCCTATTTTTAAAAATTTAATAATATTATGTAATATTTTCTCTTATCAATAAATAGATCACTATAAAATAATTTCCAAAGGTGTAAATATGTAAATAGCAACATGTATATAATCAAAATAATTAGAACTTACATGGTATCCAAATTTTCACCACTTTAAGGAGTGCTCTAAGGAATACCATTGTTAATACTTTTTATTTATGGTGCAGATTTTTTTTTTTTTTAAAGATTTTATTTATTTATTTCACAGAGGGAGAGAGATCACAAGGAGGCAGAGAGGCAGGCAGAGAGAGAGAGGGGGAAGCAGGCTCCCTGCTGAGCAGAGAGCCCGATGCAGGCCTCGATCCCAGGACCCTGAGATCATGACCTGAGCCGAAAGCAGAGGCTTTAACCCACTGAGCCACCCAGGCGCCCTATGGTGCAGATTTATTAAAGAAAATAATTATTTGGAATATTGTTTTGAATCTTGGTATGTTTTCCTATGCTTTGCAAATACTTTAATATTAAGAAAAGATTTCAAAATTGTTTTTCATACTAAACAACTGATAACTCTGATTAGAAATACACTAAAGTCATTATCTAGGCCATGGCTAATTCATGAGATGGTGAATAAATGAATGAAGAAAGGCACTCCTCTTTATTTCATTGAGTTCTATACTCTCAGATGGTTAGCCTTTGTCTTTATTCTTTAATTTTCCAACAAGTTTATTGCAGCATTCTGGTTCATTACTTAAATTAGCTTTATCGCTATGTACTGAATTTCTTTTCTTTTACAGACGTCTACTCTACATGTATATGGCTTCCAAGGGCTATTATTATATTTTTTAGCTACCAGTTTGGAACCCAAAGCTGATCCTTAAAAATATCTTTGAAAAACAACAAATACAAAACTCTGACTATGAATACGTTTGACCACTAAATGTCTTTTTGATTTCCCATGTTTTTCTAATCTTCAGAACATTTTCACAAAGACTACATAGAAAATAAAATTTCACATTGCAAGCAAATGATTATAGTACTTAGAAAGATAAATGATTGCAGAACATGTTAATGACATACTTTCACTGGTATAATGTGCCAAGATAATAGCTGCAAATATAAATGTGGAAAGATTTTCTTTCAAGATCTCAGAAAGGGAAATAATTTCACCCACAGTAGTTCCCTTCTTTCTGTTTTTACTATCATCATTTTGATTCAGGGCTTCTTTCTGCAGAGGACAGAGTAATGGTCTCCTGTTTTCCTTCCACTTCCATTTATTCCATACTGCACAGGACTGCAAGTGTAGCCTTTCTACAATAGAATTCTCATAATTCCACTCACTTGTTAGAAACAAACAAAACAGAAATAAGTGCCAATAACTCCTCACTGTCTACCGTTCAAACTTGTCAGGTTGTATTTTAAAGTACTCAGTGATCCAATTTCCACCTGCTTCTCCAGATTCATCTCTTGTTCTTCACGGATGCTGTGCTATAGACAATCTGGACACTTGGATGTTTCCTGAACACACTATGTGTGCTCTTGCTTCTGTACCTCTCCTTATTTTTTTTACTTTTGCTTGATATCTTGACTTCCACCATTCTTTAAAATGCCACCTCATTTTCCATGTGCCAAAATATCAGTTATGATCACTTATTGCTTTCTTGAATCTCCATTGTAGTTTAGCCTATTCTGCTTTTAACAAACTGAAATAATAATATTATATATTAAATGTATGTATATATTAAATATATTAAATAACATATGTAATATATTTAATATATCATACCTGTAATATTTAATATATTATATATACACACACGTGTGTGTGTGTGTGTGTGTGTGTGTGTGTGTGTGTGTGTGTATTTCTGTCTACACAAAGCTCCGAAGATCTTTGTAATTTCCTGAGTGGTAGGAGTATTTAACACTGAGCTCCTAAATCCCTTTGAATTTCCTGGATGATAGAAATGTGTTTTGTTTAATGGGTTTACTCTTGTTGGGGTTCTTGGTGGGGAGGGGTAGGGGATGGGTCCTGGTCACCAGAAAGACTATGCTATGATTAGAAGCTTGAAAAGTGAAATGATTGTTTTCCTCAGAATTTTCCCCTAATTTTTACTTTTTAAAACATTTAGACTTTCTGTAGTATTTAAAAAGATGCGGGAGACATGGCACGTACAATAGTTTGGTGATGACGATACCTTTAAGATTTTAAAAAAACAGACAAGTAGCAGCCTGCGCCATGGAAATATCCTAATGAAGTCAATGAAATCTGTGAAAGCCAGAGATGACACACACTCAGCCATTCAACAGAGCCCATTAAAAAGTGCTTACAGAGTTCATGGTGAAGGACACACTTTGACTAAATGGAAGTTTTATAATTTTCCAAACTACCATCGTCCTAATCATTGCAATAGCCTACTTGAATATGAGAGAAGTGATTTTTTGCTAATCACAAACATTCACTGGGAAAACACCTGCTCCCTTTCAATTGTGTGCGATTTTAATGGTATCATAATGCAGTACTATCATGTCAAACAGCGATGTCTTTCTTCTTACAGTCACACAGATGTTGGAATAAATGATCAGTATTGACTCATATGGTCTAATGTCCAAGAGTAATGGAAGCAAGGATAGCCAATATTTCCTAACGTTGAATTATAAAGTAAGCTGTTTAAATTTTAAGATTTTCCTAATCAACACACAAGGCAAAGGTTCAGTTTTTGCCTTTCACAGGTGCCTGGGTGGCCCAGTCTGTTAAGCATCTGCCTTTGACTTGGGTCATGATACAAGGGTCCTCGGATGGAGCCCCTGTTGGGCTCTCTTCTCAGTGGGGAGTCTGCTTCTCTCTCTCCTTTTCCTTCTGTGATCTCTCCCGCTCTCACTCTCTCTCAAATAAATAAATAAAATCTTAAAAAAATATATGATTTTCATGTTTTGAGTCAGAACTCTAGAGGAATCCAATATAAGAAATTGATCTGGGCTTTCTCTTTCTTTACATTTTCCCATATCTTCTTCATTTATGTGTAATTTTCTTTCTCTTTTAATGTACTTATAACAAATTACCTTGAATACGATTTCGATCTTCAATACTTCCTGTTGAAGGAAACTTGTAGTTCAGAAACAGTATGGTTGTTCATTATTTAAATAGGATTATATTATTTAAATAGGCACTCAATCAATGCTCTTTGTTATTGATAATGATTTCTCATAGATCCTATTAGCATACTAAGCTACATAAGAAAGGATTGTATCTTTCTGTCAAGTATTATATTCATTCATTCATTTTTTCATTATTATACACTTATTTGCTATTATATGGCAGGCATTATGCCAGATTCTAGGGAAACAGGCAGGAGCTTACCCAGGAGCTTACCCTCTCAAAGAAGCTTATTTCCCAGGAGCTTACCCTCTCAAAGAAGTGGTATGTTAAAGAAGACTGTATGAGTGAGAGCGAAGCCAAAGAAGAGAGTTGGTTTTGAGAGCATTTAGGAGAAACAAATAAATAAAGCCAGTTTTTTTCTTCTGTTTTGCTTTTTAATGCTGTTTTCTTCTCATGTTTTAAAATTTCATGTTTACTTCACCACTTTCAGATTTGAAAAAAAAATCTGCATCAGCTTTATTGTAGCATTTATGAAGAGTTGAAAGGACACAAGGAAGCTAGTGCTTCACGTATGAGGATATGCAGAGTGGAATAAATACATTTTATGAATTGTACCTCAGCTTTAGAAGTCTAGAATATTGAGAAGGCTGAGAGAGGGAGTTATTAACATTTGAAAAGCTCAAAAGATTTAAGACAGAGCGACTGGTAGCTCACCATGGGCCACCATGCTCCCTCACCTCCAAACCACTGTTCTCCCAATAACAGAGTATCCTAGAGACCAAACTGGCCATGACATAAATTCATACATTGAATGTGGAAAGAGAGCAGACAGGTGATTAGTCATAAGGTAAACTTATCCAGGCAAAAAAAGAGATCTCATATATTGCTTCTGCCCCAGAAGAGAAACATTTCCTTTAATTCCAGAATGCTTATGATCTTCAGATTTAGAGTTTCTGTACATAGGTTAAAAACGGACAGATTCTCCAGTTTCTGACTCCATATCCTAATTAATAATGGATCCTTATCCTCCAGGAGATTGTGCTCTCAAAGAAGGTGACAGGTATGTTAATAAAGAAGTCTGTATAGAAAGGAGGGAAGCCAAATAAATGAGTTTTGTAGAAACAAATAAATACTGCCATTCTGATAAATCTCCTTACATTGACATATTTCTTTTTCTCTTCAGACAGGTTGAGCACACCTGATTATGTCTATGATAATGTCCATTCATTTCTAGAATTGATTAAGCTACAGAATCATTTATTATTATGATTAGGCAAAAAAATGGTGATACCAGAGACTGCCATAGTCTCTCTGATGACAGCTTTTTCTTCACCTGTTCTCTCTCTGCACTTTAGGGTGGATCATTGCCACAGTGGCTCATTACATTTGGTAGCTATTATTCTTGATTTCACTCATGTCAAAGTTCTAGACATGGCTTATTTTCTGTGCACAGGTTTTACAATAGTTATATGTGTCATAGTGACACTTATCATTTTATTCATATTTACTCTATGCATGTGGTCTGCCACAGTGGAGTCTGCTTGTGTTTAGAGTACATTTTGTGTTTTCCTGCTATTCTTTGGCATGATTCAAAATTGATTATGTTGATTTAAAAGTAGGCATTGGAATAAGTGTTATTTGAGTGACCCGTAATGTAAGTAACTTCCAAATTTCTTTAGGTGGACATTAAGCCAATTCCTGCTTCCGCCTCTATGCAAAGTCTCAACTTGAACAAATCTCCCCAATTCTCTAGGTTTTGGTGTTTTTACCTATAGAATAGAAGGGTCTAGATTGTTTCTAAGCTAACTTTCAGTAGCAAAAATATATTCTAAATTGTATTACAAATCACATCATGACACTGTGGGGCAAATAATAAAATACGGGGTGGAAGTATCAGTAGATTAGCTGGAGAAATAACAGCTAGAGAACTCTGAACTTCATTAGAGGCATGGGTAAAGGGGAAGACACAGAGATCGGTCTGAACATAGATATAAAGAAGCCATAAAAACAATAATGACAACTTCTTGCTGCTGTCTCTTTGGGATAGTTCCTTAAGTAGAGATTTCTACCACCACACTATAGCCCCAATATTGGTAGAAATATACCAAAGGTTAAACCTTAGTCCCTATATGTAAAGAATTCTCTCAGTGTTCACCTTCCTGTTGTATACTCGGTGATCATTCCAGAACACCCATATTCTGTTTTAAGCCCTAGTGTTAGAAAATTCGGTAAGTTCTTGACCTTGCGAAGTTCATGTGTGTAAATATATTTACTGAAAACTTAAAATGTGGTACTTATTGTTATCTCTTGATGCCAAATTAGAAAACAAACCTAAACATTGTATCTAAACTATGAAAAGGAATGAATATACTAGTAAGTATTGATAGTAGGTATTAAATGTATAGCTATTTATTTTAAAAACTGAACCGTAACAAATAGCTCACTAGACTCCTACTGTCAGAAGCAAAATCTTCAACCGTAAGGTCAAAGTCCTTTTTTAAATGAAAAAACACTTAGTTATAATCACAGATTAAATGTGAAGTCAGATAAGAGAAAAAAAAATTTACTTAGCTATCAAATTATCTCTTATGCTTAATTATTTAATTTGTATTCAGAGCATTTGTAGATTTCACTTAGAAGAGACTTCCACATAAATTCAAAAACTGTACAATTCCACTAAAACTCTTATTGGTCTACATTATCCCTAATTGGGAGTGAATTAGTGAAATATATAACATTCCTAGTATTAATGCGTCCTCTAGATAGTGCCAATCACTAAGATTGAATGAGGTTGTCGCTGTTTGATGTTTATCTTGTGGAGAAAGGAACAGATGACATGATATATAAATAGGAACTGGTTTCTTTAAAGAAAATGTAGTATTTACTTCTCTATTAGTGTCATTATGAGATGCAAATTACAACTGAGGGGGACAGAAGAAAGAAATAATATGTTACTGCTTGGCTTTATGTTTTCAAGAGAATGGTTACCAAAATGTGCTTGTAGAATCAAAAATCCTTCAACTGGTCACTTTATATTTAGAAAAATATTTACTGGGCGCCTGGGTGGCTCAGTGGGTTAAAGCCTCTGCTTTCGGCTCAGGTCATGATCTCAGGGTCCTGGGATCAAGGCCCGCATTGGGCTCCCTGCTCAGCGGGGAGCCTGCTTCCCCCTATCTCTCTCTGCCTGCCTCTCTGCCTCCTTGTGATCTCTCTCCCTCTGTGAAATAAATAAATAAAATCTTAAAAAAAAAGAAAAAGGAAAAGAAAAATATTTACCAATGTTTTTTTTGCCAGTAATGCTTTGACTCAAGTTCAACTAAAACCTGTTCGTTTCATTTTTAGAGGACATGAAGAACAAAATAAATATAGCCAACCACATGAAGCAGGGCCTTCCTACAAAACAGCCTTTTGATGACGCTACTTCTCTTGCCAGACCTTGCCTCATTTCTATTCTTTTTACAGAAATAATCATTGAAAAGGAAGTTACTTATTATAGTCTTAAATTTATTTCCTACAAGTGTCTATTAGGTTTCACTCTCCAAGGGTCTGAGCATGATCTTTTCAAGGTTACCAGTGACCTCCATGTTGTTAAATCTAGCTGTCAATTCTCAGTCCCATTTACCTTAAACTTTCAGCTATATGTAAACAAAGTTAATACATATTTTTTTTCCACTTCATGTTTGCTTCCTTTTTCTCTAGCTCACTGGCCAAATTTACTGGATATTCTCATTTCCCTAATGTCTAAATTTTGGATTGCTTCAGAGCTTAGTCCTTAGAATTCCTCTTTAATTTTTATACACTACTTTTGTGAAGACCTATAAATCCATGACTTTAAATACCCAGTGTATACTGGTGACTCTCAAACTATACAGCTCTAGCCAAAACCTTTCCCCCGAACTCCAGAATTATATATCAAACTGTCAAGTGGACAACTGTATTTAGATGTTTAGTAGCTACCTCCATCTTGACATGTCAAAAAGCTACCTCCAAACTCGATATGTCTAGAATAACGCACTCCCCAAACCTGGCTTCCTCATAGTAGTAAATGACAATTCTATCTTCAATTTTCTCAGGATAAAGACCCTGTAGTCATTTTACTCCTTTCTTTGATATACCACATCTGATGTATTATCATATCTTGTTAGCTCTGCCCTCAAAATCTACCCAGAGTTTATTACCTCTTACCATTTCCATTGTTATTACTTTGTCCAAGTAATGATCATATCTCGCCTTGATGATGGCAATGTCCTATTAACTAGCCTGTCACTCTTATTTTATGCCTGTCCTCTTAAAGTATATTTTCAACTCAGAAAACAGAGTACGATTTTAATAATGTCAATTCATGTTACTCCTTTCTTCAAAGCCTCCAAAGTCATCAACCTGTCAGATAAGAAACACAGTTCTCACCAATAATGCCTTCCTACCTCTTTGACTTGATCTCTTACAAATTTGCCCCTTTCTTACTTTACTCCATGTATATAGGTCTTCCTGCTGCTTCTTGAATAAGCCGGGTAAGCTTCTGCCTTTGCATTCCTTATTTCAATTTGTATTTGCTAGTCCATCTGCCTGAAATGCTCTCCTTCCAGATAGGCAATAATTCGCTTCAAAACAATTTCTTCAATTCATTTTCAAATATCATTGCCTCAGTGAGTCCTTCCCTGGTCATTGTGTCTAAAGTTGCAACCTCTTCCACAGTCACCAGGTTGTTTTTCTGCTTTATCTTTTTAATTGCTTTTGAATATGTGGAAATATATTTATACTTCTACATATTATACATATACATATATATTTAATTGCTCTTGTTTATTGTCTATTTCCACTTCTAGGATATAACTGCAATGAGAGTTTTTATTTATTTATATTTTTTCCATAACTATCTCCAGGGCTTAGAAAAGAGCCCGGTGTCTTATATTCTCAATAGCTGGTTAATGAATGAATGAGTGAATGTGAAGTAGATGCTGCCACTTTTTACATCATAAATTAGGCACACTAATACACTCATTTACTTATAGTTTTTTGGTCAGTCTGCTCTAGGATGTAAGAGTCATGAGTGCAGAAAATGTGTCTTCTAGGCTAGGACAGTGCGTCCTATAAAGTGGCCTTCACTTCAAAGAACCAGGGACAGAAGCTCCTTTAAATTTCTGATGTATCTTTAGAAAATGAAAACATGCACAACCATTGGAATATAATTCAGAGAATTTATAGACACTCTGAAGCCTCTTCTTAATGTTCATACTGATATATAAAGTAAAAACACACAATGCCTACTCAGTGAGTATCTTTTGCTGCATCCCAAGGGTCTGGCATCACGTTTGAGGACCTGAAAATAAAATCTTCATGATGGCTTATAACTGAATACAGGGTAAAAATAAATATTAGTGCATTTGTGAGACATGAAGATCCTTCTTTTCAAAAACAAAGAGATAAGATAGTCATTTTTGCCTTATTTGAATGCTAAAACCATTCTGTTAGTCTTTCTTTTTATTATGGTGGCTCAATAAAACTTTCTTCTAATAAATTGAGATTTATCTTTGTCCTTCCTTTCACTTAATAAATATAATTGAATTTATAAAAATTATAGATATATCCACTTAAAAATATTATTATTAAGTATACAAATTGAGATACAAATTGAGAAATATTTTGTCACTTTTAGCAGTGAATAAAATTTTTGCCATTAACATTCAGACTAGAAAAATGGCAGTTACAAACTTACCAAATTAAAATAGCTCAATAAAAATGCATGTGAAATATGTAAACTAGGCTAGATTTATTTTATAATGGCCAAAAATTCACAGGATAAAAGTAACTTAAATGTAAAAAGTGGTAAAAATTAGATTTTGGATGTTTTCATATAATTTTTACTGAAACATGAGATTTGGTCAATTAAGATAGTAAAAATTCCCTCCCTGAACTATATTTGCCATCTGCTTAGTTTAAATTTATGAAAAGTATGCATGACAAAAACACTGTTTCTATATCCCATTGAAGGCATCTTAGTAAAATGGGGATTTTTGGTTAACTATGACCACTGGAGTTATTAGTTCTGCTATCACTATCCACATTGGCACTCATTATTGGCAGTAAACTTTTCTCTGGCCCGGCACTGTGTTAGGCACTTTACATATACACAGTGTAGATTATTCTTCCTATTTTACAGATTAGGAACTGGGGCTCAGTCACTTCTACAAATTTGTCTAAATTTACATGGCTGGGATTGGCTCAGTTGAGATGTGGGAGCTGATGTCCCTACCTCTCTGCCTTATTGCCTAAACCTCCAGATTCTCTCCAGAGATACTTCTATTGTTTTTCTCCTCAGGGGATCCATGTTGTAAAGGGTTTGTCTTCTAAATGGCTTTCCTTGTAATTAATCACATATACTCAAGAGCCAGTCAGGCCCTGATGAGCATGAGCATGTACTGATATGATATTATATGGTACAATCCAAAAGATTCAGTATATTTTTCAGTACAAGAGTATGATTCTCCTTGGGCTTTCAAAATAATGGAGCTTGCAAATCCCTACCACTTTCATGGTCCTCTAAATGTCTATTAATCCCTGGATGGCAACAAACTATGACAAATGTTAACATGAATCATTGTTGCTTTCTGTACTCTGAATTTGGAGCCTATGGGACAAGACCTCTTATCCAGTAGCTCCCACATTTAACCCTCAAATCCTTTGTTTATCCAGTACATATTTCTGTGCTTGCCATGTGCCAGGCCCTACTGGCTAACACTGGGAATGTAATAAGCACATTAGACCCCCTGCTATCAGGCTACAAAGTCTCAAATCAAGAAATAACACAAAATGGGAGGGAGGGGCAAGATGGTGGACAAGTAGGAGACCCTGTATCAACCGGTCCCCTGAATTGAGCTAAATATCTACCAGAACACTCTGAACACCCATGAAATCAGCCTGAGATGTAAGATTATACACTTCTGGATCCCTACAGGGACAGAAGATCATCAGTGAAGAGGTACAGTGGAGTGGGAGCACTCAGACTGATATCAGAGGACAAACAGAAGGGGGAGGGAGCCACCAAAGCAACTCATTGGAAAGTAATACCCCAATATAAACGTGCCCTGTGCTTAAGGACCAGCATTAACTTGGAGACTGGTTAAAAGCCCTCAAAAAGAACAAAGGGTCTTAAGGGACAATTGGTGGAATCAGGCGCCACAGGCACGGACCTAAGCCCACGGTCCCAGGGTGGTCACAGTGGGCACCCACCCATGCCTGAGAGAGCATGGCAGGGCTTCAGTTGGTGGTCCCTGAGCCCGAAGCTCTCTGCTGCTTGCACAACTGCTGTGGTTACGCGCACCCCTGACCATACCTGAGAGAGCCTGGTGCAGGTGCCAGCCGGCAGTCCCTGGGCCCACAACCTTCTGTGACCTGTGCTGCCCTAGGGTCTGAGGGCACCTGGCATGGGCCTGGACTCCAGATAGCAGTCCCAGCAATGGCGGCCACCAGGATCGGGCTCATGCAAACCAATATTGCCCACAGTTTTAGTGGCACAGGGGTGCAGAGGCAAGTGGGAGCCTTGGGAGACCACTGAGATGGTGACTGGCAGTGCACACCGCCTGTGGGAGGTTGCAATGTTCAGCGGAGTTTGCAGATAGGGAGTCTGTGTCTTCTGGACCATCCAGGGGGGAGCAGACTGAGGCTTCTCTTTGAGGCAAAAGTCTGGGTGCAGACAGTTTACTTGCACTAACCCTCCAAAAAGCAACAAAAAGCCACCCAAGAACAAAAACCTCCAGAGAACAAAAGCCTGAAAAACCAGCTTCCACAGAGCTCAGCTCCTTAATAGGGGGCAGAGCGACTTAGCCCAAGCAAGATTGACTGAAAAACAATGCAGCAGGCCCCTCCCCCAGAAGACAAGCCAAAAGAACAAGAGGACAATAACCACAGGGTCCCCCTAAAACTGTGAAACCCCAAATCAGGGGAAAGCAATATATTAAGCTCTCAGTATTGCCCCAAACTTGTATATTTCACAGATACAACTTTTTTTAAAAAATTTGTTCTCATGATTCTTCTTCTTTTATTTTTTAACCTACTTACCATTACAACTAGATGTTTAATACAACATATTACATAACTTTTTAACTTGAACTTCTTTCATACATATCCATATGTTTCTTTTTCTTTTTTTTAAAAAAAATATATATAGATATAAGCTTCAAGGTAATCCTTTTTCCTTAGTCAATACTACCCCCATATATAAACCAGTTTTAATTTCCCTGTATCTCTGGAAAGTTGAGTCTTTTAACAAAGATAACAAGATACACCCAGGAAGAACTGAAATAACCTTCCTTGCCCACATCAAGGGTTTATAACCACCTTCCCATCTTGTTCTTCTGTCAGTATTTCCATACATTTGTTTTGTTTTTGTACTATATAAATCTTATTCTTGGGGTTCATTTTGGCCGTTTTCTTTTACTTTTGTCAGTCTTTTTGTTAATTTTTGTTTATGTACCTTATAAATCTTACTTTTGGGGCTCATTTTGGCTGATTTCTCTCTCTCTCTCTCTCTCTCTCTCTCTCTCTCCTTTTTCTTTCTTTTTGGTGGTGACTTCCAATTGCTCTGAAACTTTCAAAGGTGCACTTTGACTGGATCGTGGTTGATATATTCAGGTATACATCCCCTCAACCACCTCTCACCAAAATGACTAGGAGGAGGAACACCCAACAGAGGAAAAATTCTGCGACTGTCACCTCTGCCCAAACACTACTGGATATGGACATAAACAATATGTCAGAAATGGAATTCAGGAGAAGAATTTTCCAGGTAATGGCTAGGTGGAGAAGACCATTAGTGGCAACAGAGAATCTCTAAGGGTGGAAGTGAAAGCTGATCTGGAAGAACTTAAATATACTATCAAGGAGATCCAATCTAATCTAAATACTCTAACAGCTAGGATAACCGAGGCAGAAGATCGAATTAGTGATCTAGAAGACAAGCTGATAGAAAAGATGGATCAGGAGGAGGCCTGGAACAAACAGCTTAGAAGCCATGAAAACAGAATTAGGGAAATAAATGATGCCATGACAAGTTCCAATGTCAGAATTATTGGGATTCCCGTGGGGGTGAAGAGAGAGAGAAGACTAGAAGATATAGTTGAACAAATACTGGATGAAAATTTCCCTAATATGGGGAATGGAACAAGTGTTCGTGTCCTAGAGGCAGAAAGGACACCCCCCAAGATCAACAAGTCTAGAAGGACCTCCAGATAGTTAATTGTGAAATTCACGATTCATAAATTCAGAGAGGATGTCCTAAGGGCAGCTAGGGGAAAGAGATTCCTTACATACAGAGGAAGAATAACGTCAGAACTGTCCACAGAAACCTGGCAAGGCAGAAAGGGCTGGCAAGACACATTCAGGACACTAAATGAGAAGAACATGCAGCCAAGAATACTTTATCCAGCAAGACTGACATTTGAAATGTATGGAGAGATAAAGAACTTCCAAGACCTGCAAGGTTTAAAAGATTATGTGACCACCAAACCAGCACTACAAGAAATATTAAGGGGGGGAGGAAAGAAGAAAGAAGAAAGAACCCAAGAGTGATATAGAACACAAATTTAGAGAGAAAATCTACAGAAACAAGGACTTCACAGGCAACATGATGTCAATAAAAACTTATCTTTCAATAATCACTCTCAATATGAACTGCCTAAATGCCCCCATAAAATGGCACAGGGCTGCAGACTGGATAAAATGACAGGACCCATTCATATGCTGTCTACAAGAGACACATTTTGAACTTAAAGATACATCCAGACAGAAAGTGAAGGGATGGAGAATCATCTTTCATGCCAATGGGCCTCAAAAGAAAGCTGGAGTAGCAATTCTTATATCAGATAAATTATCAGATAGATTTTAAGCTAAAGACTGTAGTCAGAGATACAGAAGGATACTACATTATTCTTAAAGGATCTTACAGGATCCACCAAGAAGATCTAACAATTGTAAATATTTATGCCCCCAACACAGGAGTAGCCAACTACATAAGCCAACTGTTAACCAAAATAGAGTCATATTGATGTGAATACATTAATTGCAGGGGATCTTAATATGCCACTCTCAGCAATAGACAGATCATCTAAGCAGAAAATCAACAAAGAAACAAGAATTTTGAAAGACAAATTGGACCAGATGGACCTCATAGATATATACAAACATTCTACCCTAAAACAACAGAATACTCATTCTTCTCAAGGGCACATGGAACTTTCTCCAAAATAGACCACATACTGGGTCACAAATCATGGCTCAACCAATACTAAAAGACTGAGATTATTCCCTGCATATTCTCAGACCACAGTGCTTTGAAACTGGAACTCAACCCAAGAGAAAGTTTGGAAGGAATTCAAACACTTGGAAACTAAAGAGCATCCTGTTCAAGAATGTTTGGATCAACCAGGAAATCAAAGACGAATTTAAACAATTCATGGAAACCAATGAGAATGAAGACATGTCAGTCCAAGACCTATGGGATATGGCAAAGGCAGTCCTAGGGGGGAAATACATAGCCATCCAAGCCTCACTCAAGAAAATTGAAAAATCCTGAATACACCAACTCTCTTTACACCTTAAAGAACTAGAAAATCAACAACAAATTAAGTCAACCCCACGCACAAGAAGGGAAATAATTAAGATTAGAGCAGAGATCAATAAGTTAGAAACTAGAGATAGAGTAGGACACATCAATGAAACTAGAAGTTGGTTCTTTGAAAGAATTAATAAGATCAATAAACCACTGGCCAAACTAATCTAAAAGAAAAGAGAGAGGGCCCAATTTAATAAAATTACGAATGAAAGGGGAGAGATGACTTCTTAACACCAAGGAAATAGAAACAATCATCAGAAATTATTATCAACAGTTATATGCCAAAAAGTTAAGCAACCTAGAAGAAATGGATGCATTCCTGGAAACCTATAAACTTCCAAGACTGAGACAGGAAGAAATTGACAACCTGAATAAACCAATATCTAGTAATGAGATTGAAGCAGTGATCAAAAACCTCCCAAAAAACAAGAGTCCAGGACCTGAGAGATTTCCTGGGGAATTCTACCAAACATTCAAAGAAGAAATAATACCTCTTTTCCTGAAGCTGTTTCAAAAAATAAAAGAAAACGTCCCAACACTTTCTATGAAGCCAGCATTATCTTGATGCCCAAACCAGGCAAAGACCCCATCAAAAAGGAGACTCTCAGACCAGTATCCCTGATGAATATGGATGCCAAGAATCTCAACAAGATCCCAGCTAAACAGGATCCAACAGTACATTAAAAAGATTATCCACCATGACCAGGTGGGATTTATCCCTGGGAAGCAAGGGTGGTTCAACATTCACAAATCAGTCAATGTGACAGAATAAATCAATAAGAGAAGAGAGAACCACATGGTCCTCTCAATTGATGTAGAGAAAGCATTTGACACAATATAGCATCTGTTCCTGATTAAAACTCTTCAAAGTATAGGGATAGAGGGAACATTCTCAGCTTCATAAAATCTACTATGAAAAACCCACAGTGAATATCATTCTCAATGGGGAAAAACTGACAGCCTTCCCATTGAGATCAGGAACACGACAAGGATGCCCATTCTTTTTTTTTTTTTAAGATTTTATTTATTTATTTTCACAGAGGGAGAGAGATCACAACGAGGCANGGAGCCCGATGCAGGCCTCGATCCCAGGACCCTGAGATCATGACCTGAGCCGAAAGCAGAGGCTTTAATTCACTGAGCCACCCAGGCGCCCAAGGATGCCCATTCTTACCACTGTTGTTCAACATAGTACTAGAAGTCCTAGCAACAGCAATCAGACGACAAAAAGAAATAAAAGGGTATTCAAATCAGCAAAGAAGTCAAACTCTCTCTCTTTGCAGAGGACATGATACTTTATACAGAAAACCCAAAAGACTCCACACCCAAACTACTAGAACTCATACAATTCAGTAAGGTAGCAGGATACAAAATCAATGCACAGAAATCAGTTGCTTTCTTAAACACTAACAATGAAAATATAGAAAGGGAAATTAGAGAATCAATTCAATTTACTATAGCACCAAGAACCATAAAATAACTTGGAATAAACGCAACCAAAGAGGTAAAGGATCTATATTTGAGGAACTACAGAACACTCATGAAAGAAATTGAAGAAGACATAAAAAGATGGAAAACCATTCCATGCTCATAGATCAGAAGAAAAAACATTGTTAAAATGTCTACACTGCCCAGAGCAATCTATACTTTCAGTGCCATCCCGATCAAAACTCCACCAACATTTTTCAAAGTGCTGGAACAAACAATCCTAAAATTTGTATGAAACCAGAAAAGACCCTGAATCTCTAAGGAAACGGTGAAAAAGAGAAACAAAGCTGGGGGCATCACGTTACCTGATTTCAAGCTTTACTACAAAGCTGTGATCACCAAGACAGCATGGTACTGGCACAAAAACAGACACATAGACCAATGGAACAGAG
>LNAC01000004.1:7697723-7726635 GCA_002007465.1 Ailurus styani | reverse complement strand
ATATGGACCCTCAACTCTATGGTCAAATAATCTTCTACAAAGCAGGAAAAAATATCCAGTGGAAAAAAAAGACAGTCTCTTCAATAAATGGTGCTGGAAAAATTGGACAGCTATGTATAGAAGAATGAAACTCAACTATTCTCTCACACCATACACAAAGATAATTCAAAATGGATGAAAGATCTCAACGTGAGGCTGGAATCTATCAAAATCCTAGAGGAGAACATCGGCCATAGCCAATGTCTCTTCGACATTGGCCGATGTCAACATCGGCCACAGAAACTTCTTTCAAGACATGTCTCCAAAGGCAAAGGAAACAAAAGCAAAAATGAACTTTTGGGACTTCATCAAGATAAAAAGCTTCTGCACAGCAAAGGAAACAGTCAATAAAACAAAGAGGCAACCCACAGAATAGGAGAAGATATTTGCAAATGACACTATAGACAAAGGGCTGATATCCAAGATCTATAAAGAACTCCCCAAATACAATACCCAAAATACAGATAATCATGTCAAAAAATGGACAGGAGACATGAACAGACACTTCTCCAAAGAAGACATACAGATGGCTAACAGACACATGAAAAAATGTTCATCATCATTAGCTATCAGGGAAATTCAAAGCAAAGCCACATTAAGATACCACCTTACACCAGTTAGAATGGCCAAAATCAATAGGACAGGAAACAAGAAGCACTGGAGAGGATGTGGAGAAAGGGGACCCCTCTTACACTGTTGGTGGGAATGCAAGTCGGTGCAGCCACTTTGGAAAACAATGTGGAGATTCCTCAAAAAATTAAAAATAGAGCTACCCTATGACCCTGCAATTGCACTACTGGGTATTTACCCCAAAGATACAGATGTAGTGAAAAGAAGGGCCATATGTACCCCAATGTTCATAGCAGCAGTGTCCACAATTGCCAAACTGTGGAAAGAGCCAAGATGCCCTTCAACAGACAAATGGATAAAGAAGATATGGTCCATATATAAAATGGAATATTACACAGCCATTAGAAAGGACGAATACCCACCATTTGCATCAACATGGATGGAACTGGAGGGGATTATGCTAAGTGAAATAAGTCAAGCAGAGAAAACAATTATCATATGGTTCTACTTATATGTGGAACATAAGGGATAGCATGAAGGACATTAGGAGAAGGAAAGGAAAAGTGAATTGGGGTAAATTGGAGGGGGAGATGAACCTTGAGAGACTGTGGACTCTGAGAAACAAACTGAGGGTTTTGGAGGGGAGTGGGTGGAGGGATGGGTAAGCCTGGTGGTGGGTATTAAGTTTTGCATGTACTGCATGGAGCATTGGGTGTGATGCATAAACAATGAATCTTGGAACACTGAAAAAATTAAAAAAAATAAAGTGCAAGATAGACCAATAAAATAAAAAAAGAAAGAACACAAAATGTACAATTAGATACTATCACATATTATAAAGGAAGGGTCTAAAGATGATAAACAATTGGTATCTGTCCTAGTCTGTCAGGACAGTGAGCTCTTGCCTAAACAAAGGATGTATTTAGGATAAGCTCACTGAGACTGTGAGGCAGTCAAGGATAGAAACTGGCAGGCTCAAGTTTTGAGGCTGGCGGGGACACTGACATCCGAAGAAGTGAAAGAAGAGCTAAAATCTAGAAGACAAAGGGAAAAGTGGCACACAATAAAATGAGAGAGAGAGGAAACTTTACAGGTTAGTGTATGATTATTGGAACTTAGACCCAAAGCAATGCAAAGACACAAGATGGTTTTAAGTAAGTGAACAACCTGATCATATTTGCATCTTTTAAACCATCATTTATTTATCCTTGAAAATGTGTTTTTCCACCAAGTATTTAAAAAGAGAGTTTGACTAAAATGACTTGATTCAAACAACCCCTTCATATTAGAGTTAAAGGAGGGTATTGGTTAAACCAGATCACTCCTGTCGTTACTGGTTCAAAATGAATCTTAATTTTTAACATTCCAGAACAATGTGAATAAATGTGCCCTTGTAAATTTGCAACATTATAAGTACATTCCAAGTGTCATGAAAGAATTTCTAATTTAAGTACAATGCCATCTATGTTTGGTATTACATTTCTGAATGGGATGCTTTTGCACATTTCCCATAATGAATTTCAGAGCTGTGGTTTGGTATCTTGTCCTCATATATTTTTCTAGGCGTGTTATGCCAACATTGAAAGTTTTAACACATCAGGAAAACCTGTTGTACTGTTGGAGGGGCAGAGAGGCATGGATGGGCATGAATACAACGTGACCCAATGACTAACTTTTTCTTCTTTAAAGAAGTCCTTGTTGAACATTGAAAAATATATCAATGGAGTGAGATGAAAAAAGAGCAGCTCTTCTTTTTATTCTCTCTCTTCATACTCCATTTCCTCTGCATTCAGAAGGAAAAGGGAAAATAGAGTTCCACTGAAAAAACATAATCTCATTCTGAAACATTTTGTGTGGGCTAAATTTGTAAAAACTATTACTGATAGCTGGGAAAGCTTAATAGTGGGATATTGCCAGTTTGTTAATTCATTATGAGGTTTAAGTTTGTATTAACTTTCTGTACAAAAAGGAAGCATAAAGAAATCATCGGTTGGTGCATAATCCAAGAGGAAAGGCTGTAGGGCCAATGATCACCATTTGGGAATACCTATTGACAAACTGTGTACCTAACAGAAAGCTGAGTGTCAGCCGTCTCCAGGTGAAAACAGTCACAGGTAAGTCTAGACTGTAAGCTCTTGGCCCTAAATGCACATAAGAATCACCTGCAGAAGTTTTAAAACCATCTAACAGAGAGTCTCTTATTGGCCAATAAATCAGCTTCTGTGGGTTGGTCCTTGAGCATAAGTATCTTTTAAAAAATCTCCTGAGGCCTCAGAAATGCAATCAGATTTGAGAATCACTGGTCCAGACAAAAGATCCTTTATTTTAGTTGAATTTTTCTTTACCTTTATCACCTCTCTTTTCTAATTGTTTCATTTTCTGTAGTCATATTATATTCTTCAAAGCCAAACTTCACAGAATTTTTAAACAAGAAAACAAAGGCAAGAACAATTCAGTTTACTGAGTTCCATTATTTGCAATTCTTGTTTTCACCTTTCCTATTCAGATCTGCTGTCACTGGTCTTGCCCAGGCCTTAGCCACTTCACCCTGGATTACTCTAAGTATCATTTGTCTACATTCTTTCTGTTATGAATCAATATTTCATATTCCTATTTGACTACATTCAAGTACACCTTTAACTCTACTGTTGTACTAATCAAGACCCAGCATTGACTCTTATCTGTCTACTGCAATAGCTTCCCTGCTTTCAAAACCTGGTCTTAGATACTTTAACCCTCCACTATTGTCCTAGTATCATATTCCTTGCTCCAGCATCCTGCTTATTCTCATCGTGGAGGATTTTCTTTTGTGTCTTCACCTCCTTGTTACCTGGACAGGTCTATCATCCCCATTTGCTTTGCTTTTCTTAAGCCCTCTGGCAGATCCTGTATTGTCCATTAAACTGCATTACTGCAGCCCACATGAATTGGCCCCTTTTCTGAACTGCTATTTCTATACACTGCATTATGAGGATGAGTTCCATTATTTTCTAACAGTTTTTCTAAGTATTATATCCTTCAACAATTATTTAATATTTTTTGACAGTAGAAACCAAGTTGTATATTTTTTGTCATGTTCTCTTCAACATCTCTGCACTCTGAAACTCAGAGTGAATGCTCTGGAAATACTTAATGGTAATAAATATAATCCTTGCTCTCCTGTAACTCATCTCCCTTATTCATGTAACTTTTGGGGGTGGAGGCATGACATTGTAATTAGGGATCCTTCTGTGTTTGTATCATTCTCTGCTTTTGGACTGCTTTTACCACACTACATTTTAATGGCCTATTTGTCCACTGCCTGTAATCACTATATTGTATCCTCCTGTGGACAGGAGACAAGTCTTATTTGTTCTCTAGCACTTTGAAGAGTTGCTCTTTTCCTTAGTGCCCTAGGCTGGTTCATGTACTCCTATCTCCTTTATCATCTTGTACATCTTCTATCACAATACTTTATCCTAAATACCAGTTTAGTATCTGTATAAACCAATACAGTATAACCCAATGGTTCTCAACCAAGAGTAATTTTGACTCCTAGAAGACATTTGGCAATGTCTGGAGATATTCTAGGTTGTCATAACTGAGGAGCTACTGGCAATGTAGTAGGTAGAGACCTACTACAGGATGCTGTTAACATCCTTTAATGCACAGGACCCACCAACAAAGAATTTTCTGGCCCCAAATGTCAGTAATGACAAGGTTCAGAAGCCCTGATGTAACCTTATTATTTTTGTTAATACTATAAATGTTATTATTCTTCCTTGAAAAAGTTGAAGGGAGGACAAGAACATTGAAAATAAAACAAAAGTCCTCAACAGGGTTTATTTTAAGACAAAAAGTTCAAATATTCTTAAATGCTAGTGTCATTTTACTATTTGTCCTGTTTCTGCCCAACTTCTGCATTTTACATAGTCTTATATGTCACTCTTTAGAGAACACTGGAACTGTCTATATGAGCTTTATTGGGCAAATGGTGCTTGACTGTGAAACTTTCCACAATCACAACCTCCATGAAAGCATCCACAATGGGAAAATGGAAGATATGATAATCTAATCTAATTTGGTTTTACCTTATCAAGAGGGAGGAAAAAGTTTTAAAAAATAGAAATGAGTATTCCAGGATTCAGGTAGTAGAGGGAAAAGTTTAAGGCAGAAGTTACTTATAAAGGCTCTCTTGAGTCTTTCCAGGTCACTCTGTGAAAGGAAGAGATGTTAGAGCTTCCCTTAAAGTCTGCAACTAGAAGTTACAAGATGGAAAGTGTCCTATTTTTTGAGGGCTTTATTTTCATTTTAATTCTGGCCTTGTTAAAGTGGACCTAAAATTTCCTTAGCAGTTTTTTTTTTATAATTTTTTTTAAGATTTTATTTATTTATTTGTCAGAGAGAGAGCACAAGCAGGGGGAAAGGCAGGCAGGGGGAAAAAAAGGCTCCTTGCAGAGCAAGGAACCAGATCCAGGACTCAGTCCCAGGACCCTAGGATTGTGACTTGAGGCAAAGGCACACTTAACCGACTGAGCCACCCAGGTGTCCCGCCTTACCAGTTTTAATGATCTGTTGGTTTCCCACCTCTCTAACTCCTATTTTCAGAAAATATAATTAAACATTACTGTTTGCACACCACTTCACAGTTTATAAAATCTTTATTAATTTTTAAAAAATATATATTTATTTAATTTTAGAGAGAGAGAGGAGAGCAGGGAGAAGCAGGGGGANAGAGAGAGAGAGAGAGAGAGAGAGAGAGAGAGAGAGAGAGAGAGAGAGAGAGAGAAAGAGAAAATCACAAGCAAACTCCATGCTATGCACAGAGCCCTATATGGGGCTCCATCTCACACCCTGAGATCATGACTTGGGCCAAATCAAGAGTTGGATGCTTAATTGACTGAATCACCCAGNGAGAGAGAGAGAGAGAGAAAGAGAAAATCACAAGCAGACTCCATGCTATGCACAGAGCCCTATGTGGGGCTCCATCTCACACCCTGAGATCATGACCTGGGCCAAAATCAAGAGTTGGATGCTTAATTGACTGAATCGCCCAAGTGCCCCTCAAATGCTTTAATATGCACTATCTTAACAATTTTGTTAAGACTTGAGTTTCACTCAGCTTCACTTAATCACTATATTATTTTCTTTGGTTAAAGAACTTCACAGGGTGAACAAGAGAAAAAATGGGATCAATTCAATTCAAATAATCAGCAACTAGTCAGACATTCTTACCCTTACCAAAATATTCATTTTCAAAAATTACAGCTTATTGGATTTTTAATTATATATATCCAAACACACAGTAATATTTAATCATGAAGAAAACTTTTTATGTGTGTGTAATCTTTGGCTTTCATGATTGGCATCATTTTAAAACTAAGAGCTCAGAACAAATGCATTTTCTTATGGTTTCATGAATAAGATAATCTATCATTCATATATATTTAAAAGAATACAGTACATACCAGTAGATAAGATCATACATTATTTTTTAAAAGCAAAATACATTATTTTAGTTTCAGGTAAAAAATACTTTGTGAAAGTAATTAAATATTTAATTATATTAAAATGTATTAAATCATATTAAAGTATATTAAAATTATTAAATATTTAATGAATATTAAATTCATTATGTGGTAGCATTTTCTTACTGAAATGGGAATAATTTTCTGATTATTTATTTGGAAACTATAATAGAGAAACACACTGTTCTCAGAAATAATGGCATAGCTAAAAGCAAACCCACAAGATCTTCATTAAAAAGGCAGAAAGAACCAGCAGCAGAGGAAAAGTGTAAAGACATTCACTGTATTTGGGAATAATCCATAAAGAGCAGAAGTTGCTGACACATCTCTTCCAAAGGATGCACATGTAATATATTTGGAGGATGAAAGAATTTGCAGCAAAGGAGTCAGCTTTAGGCTGTACTTAAATTTCACATGCCAGTCTTAATCCCATGTATACACAAATGCAGTATCCTTTCCAAAATACATATTCTTTTCCTTCCAAATTTTTGAGTATAAAATATTTCACCTTCAGAGTACATCATGTCCTCTTTTAAGTATTATTCTTCAAATAAACTTCATATAGTAGAACCGTTTTGGATTTACAGGAAAGTTGTACAGAGATTTCCTGTATGCCTTTATACTATTTATCTGATACGTGTTACCATTTTATATTATTATGCTACATTTGCTACAATTAATAATATCAATACATTATTAACTAAAGTTTATATTTTATTCAGATTTCCTTAGTTTTTAACATAATGTCCCTTTCAGTTCCAGAATCCCATTCAGGATACCACATTATAGTTAGCTGTCATGTCCCCTTAAGTAACACTTGCCTGTGAAAATTTCTCATACTTTCCTTGTTTTTGAAGGCTTTGACATTTTTGAAGAGTACTGATAGGTATTTTATAAAATGCTCCTAATTGGTATTTATCTGATGTTTTTCTTATAGTTAGATTGAGGTTGTAGGTGGAAGGAAGGACAGAAGGGAGGGAGGGAGACCAGAGAGGTAAAATGCCATTTTCCATCATTATCATAGGAAAGGTACATACTATCAATGTGACTTACCTCATGAGATAGTGTTTGCAAAGTTTCTCTACTGCAAAGCTATTGTTTCCCTTTCTGCATATTGTACACTTTGGAGAGAAGTCACTGTACATGACCCACACTTAAGAAGTGACAGATATACTCAATTTCTTTGAGGGCAGAGTATATATATAAATTATTTGGGATTCTTCTGCAATGGAGATTTCTATTCTTTCTCATCTTAAAAATCTATTCAATCACGCATTTATATCAGTAGGGATTGGTGAATATTTATTTAATATAACAGCTTATAATCTAATACCACTTCATTGTTTTCTTGCTCAAATTGTTTCAGCTTTGGCCACTGGAAGTTCTTTCAACTGGTTTCTGACTCCCTTTGGCATAATCCTATCATTGTGGGGTTTTTTTTCCTCTTTTTTAAGCATTATTTTCTGACACTACAAATTGCTGCAGGCTCATCTCTACATTTCCCGCTCCCTTCCTAGAATAAGCCATTTCTTCAAAGATCCTGGTTTCCTTTACTAAGGGATGGTATTAGAAACCAAGATCTAGGCACCAGGTATGCTCATTACTACTGGGGTATCATTGCTTCTTGGCCCTCTCAGATGACAAAGCAAAGAAATACATGTGTGAATTCTATTTATTTCTGTATATACACATATCTGTAAGTATTTCTATATGTAACTATCTTCATATTAAGTTAAACACGAGTTTGTGCTAATGTCTCCAACTCTAATCCATTACCACATGGATAATTTTATTATCCATTTGTTTCAATTGTTTCAATTGTTTATCTGTAATCTCCCATTCTAAACCCAGCTCACACCATGTACCATCCATTTACTTAATTTTTCAAATCTAGTATACATGTATAATAGTATCAGAATTGTTAACCCATATCCCCATAAGGATCAACCTTATCAACTAGACTGTAATTCTTATGTACTGTTTCTTTTGTCTTTAGTCTTGCAGATTCCACTCATTACCAAAGTTACCCACTACTTTTCATCTTTACCCCCTTCAGTGAGGTTGTTTCATATAGTTTTAATATGGCTAGATTGTTTGGTTATGTTCTATATTCCATTCTAGGATCCCCTAATCTCCTACTGATTTTTTTAAATTTGCATAAAGATTCACTCTGTACTATAAAGTTATATGGATCTTGAAAAATGGTTAATATCACGTGTACATGGAGACAAAGTGTCATACACAATAGTTTTACTGCCCTAAAAATCTTCTGTGCTTCATCTATTCACTTTCCTTCTTCTTGTCATCTGATCTCCCAGTAACCACTGATCTACTGATCTCTTTACTGTCTCTATGTTTTGTCTGTTCCGGAACATCACATACTTGGCCATCAAGCTAGCCTATAATTTGGCTCCTTTACTTAGCTACACTCATTTAAGATTTATCCATATCTTTCTGCAATTCGATCGCTCATTTCTTTTTATGGCTGAATAACATTCCATTGTATGAATGTACGGCAATTTATCTACTCACCTCTTGAAGGACATCTTGCTTGCTTCCTGTTTTTAGCAATTAGGAATGAAGCTGCTATAAACATTCATGTGGAGATTGCTGTAGAGACATAAAGTTTCAGACCAGTCTGGTAAATACCTAGGAGCACAACTGCTGAATAGTATGATAAAATTGTGTCTGGTTTTGTAAGAAGCACACAACTGTCTCTGAAAGGGGCTGTACCATTTTGCATTCCAACCAGCAACAAATGAGTTTCTGTTGCTTTGCATCCTAACCCATATATGTTTTGAAAATACCTACCTCAATCTATGTTTCCTTAACAATGGCTTTTACATATAGAACATTTTTATTTGAATAAAAGTCCAATTTATCAATTTTTTTCTTTTTGGATGTTTTTGAGGTTTTGATATTAATTTATATTTTTATATCAGTTTACTAAAAACATGTTCTAAATTATTACTTATTGAGATTTTCTTTGTGGCCTAAGAATCTATTCTAGAAACATTCTATTTGTTTATAAAAAGAGGTAGCACATTCTCCTAGTTTTCCTCTTACCTGTCTGACCTTTCTTAACCTTCTCCTTATGATGCTGGGGCTCAATCCTAGGCATACTTATCTTTGTATTTTACTTTTCACCTTTATCTATTCTGATAAGCTCTCAAAGCCTTTCATATGTTTGCTTCCAAATTCATTGCTCTAGTGAAGATACTTATTCCTTTTCAGTCTTATATATACAGCTGTTTCCTTACATTATCACACATATAACCTACAAACATCTTTAGTTTTTTACATTCAATACTGCATTTTTGATATCCATTTACTACCACCACCCCTACCCCACTTAGTTGCTCAGACCAGAAATCTTGGTATTGTACTCCACTTTCTCCACCACCACCTTTTGAACTCTGACTTGAAATCCCTCAGTAAACCCTTTTACTTAATCCATTCTTCATTTCCACTTCCCAATCCAAATTACCATGCTCACTCTTGGAATAGCAATATGTTTCCTGGTTTCCCTGCTTCCATTTTTGCTCTCCTCTACCATTTTCCATAGATAACCTTAACTTTATACCCCCCTACTTATTTTAGTCTGCATATAATTCAAATCCTTTACATGTTCTATCAGGCTTTACCTGTAACTACTTATCAGAAGCCAGTGTTTCTCTTTACTCATTACATTGTAGTCCCCCCTAAATTTTCAGTTGGCCTCCAGCTCTTTTTTTCTTGTAAGTGTTTACACATATAGCTTGGTTTATCTTGAATGTTCTTTGGCACTGTTTACTCGTTCAGATTCTAATTACTCTTTAGGAAACAGCTTATTGCAATATTTTGGAAAAAAACTTCCCTGACACACTAATATAAAACATCTCTCTTTTAGGTCCATTCACTGTACTCTGGCATTTTCCTGGAAATTTTCTTCTATACTTCCAAATGTGGATTTTTACATTCAATTACACACAAAAATGCAGATGAAAAGGTGCACATTATCTTTTAGAGATTTTCATGTTATACATTGAAGATGGTGCCTTCACCTTATTATCAGCTTATTTATTTTAACTAAGAGTGAGGGCTTCTTAGAATTACAGAATGAATTTCTTTCCCCTTTTTGTTATAACTTGGTTAAAATTTTGATCACTGAAAATAATAGATGCTTTTGGGGGTATTACCCAAGGTGACCTTTGTGTACTAAAACATTGAGAAAAAATTTTCAATCAGGGGACACAGTGCACTTTTTTCAGGGATTAAACAAAATATTGTTTTGACTTAACAGAGTTATATCATCAAAAGCAGAACAAAGTAATTATTTTCATAGCTTTCAGGTTGATCTACATTTAACAGATTTTAATAGTAAGAACATCTTTATGCTTCTATTGGTCGGCCTAATGAGTCTCATTTTTCTGATTACAACTTTGTGATCATTGTTTTCTCCCTTACTTTTATATGAGAAGAAAGACTATGCCCAATGCAGCAGCCAGATGATGGGGTATACTTTTTTTTCTTTTTAAAATTTAAAATAAATAAATTTATTCAAAGCACATTCTTTGATCATAATTATATTTGAGGTCAACAACAGAAAAATCTGGAAGTTATATAGTTGGAAATTTATTTATTTATTATGTTCAGGTAGCCAACATATAGTAGTACATCATTAGTTTTTGATGTAGTGTTCAACGATTCACTTGTTGTTTGTAACGCCCAGTGCTCATCACCACACGTGCCCTCCTTAATACCCATCATCCAGTTACCTCATCTCCCACCCACCTCCTTTCGGTAACCTTCAGTTTGGTTCCCAAAGTCCAGAGTCTCTCATGGTTTGTCTCCCTCTCTGATTCCTTCCCATTCAGTTTTCCCTCCCTTCCCCTGTGGTCCTCTGCATTACTCCTTATGTTCCACATATGAGTGAAACCATATGATAATTGTCTTTCTCCACTTGACTTACTTCACTTAGCATAATCCCCTCCAGTTCCATCCATGTCCACGCAAATGGCGGGTATTCGTCCTTTCTGATGGCTGAGTAACATTCCATTGTATATATGAACAAACTGTGGAAGGAGCTGAGACGTCCCCCAACAGATGAATGGATAAAGAAGATGGGGTATATCTTGAAGCCTAAGCAACCAGAGCTCAACATATCCATAAAATTCAACTCCCCTGATTTATTGATAAATTTTATCCTACTTCTACCTCACACTCATGTTTTGTGTCTAGTTTTCTATAGCATCTGTTTGCACTTCAAATCTGATCGGGTGATCTGTTGTCAACTTCAACTACACAAAATGAAGACGAATTCTCATCAGATTTTTTCCTGACTTTTACCTAATTCTATAACATCTGACTAACTGGATAAAAAGGTATCATTTTGCTGACAGCTCAGGTGAGGATATAAACTGATTTTCAGTGCATCTCCCTTTTGATTGTCATATACATTTGATTGTAATATCCTGCTGCTTCTTCATTTAGTTCCTCCATACCCCCTATCTCTGTTATCCTCAGCACTGTCCTAAATGTCATTTCTTCTAGAACAACTTCTGAAATGGGTCATTTCACAAGAGATTCTTCTAATACTCTTTGTCTCATCCACTGAGCCTCTGCCCTAGCAATCTACCTTTGTTTCTACTGCCTCAGGTGTTCTAGTACAGGTTATTTTGAACATAACACACCCACTCCTAGCTCCTGGAAGTTTATTTCTGTCTTTCTATTTTACTATAGATCAAGTCCCAGTTCCTTATTCTATACATCAAACCCTCCTACTAAATAAGCATTCCTCTCCTTTTCTTTCTTTTTAAAAATCCAAACAACTTTCTGAACTTCTTCCCAGGAAGCCTAATGTCATTTTTTCTTTATTCCCATCTTTGATTTTTTTTTCCTTCTCTCAAAGTAATGTCACATGCCTAGAATTATTTTCCTTTAAAGATTACCAAAATTTTTGACTTTCTCTTTCTCTCTTTCCCCTTAAATAGTGTCTAACATGATTTCACTTACTTCAGAAAATCTTTCTGGATTGATCATAAAGGAGTTAATAATCTTACTAGTTTATTATGGGTAAGGACATTTTATAAGGCTATTTCTCCCATATTTTCTCATTTATTTATATTTACCATCTATTCTTGAAACGTGTTATACTTTATTTTGATATAATGTACTTTTATTGTTCTCTTTCATACGATGGCCACATATTTTTACTCTCCTTATCCTGTAAAGATGTATCAGTAAGACTGTTCAGTTTTAAGCAACAGAAAACACTTCTAAATAAAGTCCCAAATGAAATTTTTGGTGGATATGGAGTAATTCTTAGAAACATCAACACATCTGGAAAAATCAGCATTGGGATACTGGCAGATACCAAGGGGTAGGACAACAGAAGAAACAGTTACCTTCAAAACCCAATACAAGTTTGGTCAGAATAATTGGACAGCCACAGGAGGATCTGGCAAGTGGACTCTCCCTGACTCCACTGAATTGCTTCTAGACTTTGCCCAAATCTTCACCTTAACACTAAGACTCCTAGTATAAGCACCAACTACCTGAGCATACATTATGTATAACTGAGTATAACTTCAGTTGCATGGGGTTAAATACAGATACTATGTGACCCCTTGGCTTTCTGTTTTGGAATTCAAAACATATTCCTCCCAATTTGGAAGAATGTTCAGATATTGGTGGTTAAAAATCCAGACAAAGGGGCACCTGGCTGGCTCAGTCGTTAAGTGTCTGCCTTTGGGTCAGGTCTTGATCCCAGGGTCCTGGGTTTGAGCCCCACATTGGGCTTCCTGCTCAGCAGGAAGCCTGCTTCTCCCTCTCCCACTCCCCCTGCTGGTGTTCCCTCTCTCACTGTGTCTCTCTCTGTCAAATAATAAATTAAATCTTAAAAAAAAAATAAAAATAAAAATCCAGACATATATCCATTACAGTAGCTTTCTATATTTTTGTCATTATTTTAGATTGTAACCTAAGTAATAGGAAACATACTTGTATTAATTTTTTTTAAATCTTTTTTTTTTTTAAGATTTATTTATTTATTTGACACACAGAGAGAGAGATCACAAGTAGGCAGAGAGGCAGGCAGAGAGAGAGGAGGAAGCAGGCTCCCTGCTGAGCAGAGAGCCCGATGCGGGCCTCGATCCCAGGACCCTGAGATCATGACCTGAGCCGAAGGCAGAGGGTTTAACCCACTGAGCCACCCAGGCGCCCAGTACTTGTATTAATTTTATATGCTGTCATCCTGGTTCCTAGGCATGATTTTATGTTTTTGAACAATGCTAAGAACGTGATTCTTGCTTCAGTATGGATGCCTCTTTTTACAAGGTTAAGAGAAAAATTTCCTCTGATTTAGCATTTAACAGTGTTACATGTGCTAAAATAATGAAGTAAGCCTGCCTTTTTAAACATATCATGTGTGTAGGCTGATTTAAAGCATTTGGCTTCAAGTATTTGTCTTACCTTCGGTGTCTGATTAGAAGCTCAAAATGGAATGTGTGAGTTTATGTCTTGTATATTAACTTAATTACCCTGTTTTAATGTGCAATCTGTTAGATTTTATTAGCCGGGTATATCACAACTTTTAATGAGTTACATCTTGTACCAAGTCACACTTCAAAAAGAAAGAAACCACATAATTAAATCAGGTTTTGTCCATTGAAACACATTGGACTGATTAGACACTTTGGTTTAATTTTCTGGGAAAAGATAGGAAGTTTTAAATTGTATTAGTTATTTACATTTTGTTTTTTATTCATTTGAAGTATAAATCCATTTGGGGTATGGAAAGAACTTAGCATGTCTTTATTTTTCAGCAAAATAAATAAAAGCTTGCATCAGATGGAAATTGAATGTGTATATATATACATATATATATGTATGTGCATTTTTAAAATATTGGGATTATTGAATCCTCAAGTATTTAATTCAAAGTGTTGTATGTGTATTTATATGTTCATTACATCCTCAAAAGGACCCTGCTCAGAAAGAGATCCAGAATCACACTTTAGTGACTTATATTTGTTTCTTACTACTTAATAAAATAAATTTTAACAAAGTATCAAGCCTGCCTACCAGTTATTGAAAAGTATTTTGTATTTATATATAAACATATAAAGTATTACTGTATTCATTAATCTTCTTTAAATTTATTTGCTGAAAGGTGAAGTAAAAATGGAATTGCCATCTTACACATGTATAAACTAGATATATACATCCAGTAGAAATACCTTGATAAGTTATAAACTGAACAAATTCTCAAATTAGATGTAATGGGTTAAAATGCTAATAATGAAGTGTAAAAGGGTGTGGATTCTGTAGATTTCACAATGTAAATAGAATAAAAAATGGAGGAAATATTATTCAGTACTCAAACACTATTGGCCTATTAAGTAAAGTAGTCATTCACATTATTGACAAACATCTGAAATTTTGGTATACAACTTTGTTACACATATACCAACTGACACTCGCATTTGAACGGCACCTAGAAAGCTTAACTGTTAAATATTTTAGCAGCATACCACTGCCTGTATATTTAAGAGCTGAGGTCAGTGGGCCTGGACACTGTGACAGAGAGCAGACTGCCAGTTCCACATGTACGTGGTCCAGTGTGTTTTGCTGTTATGGGATGACCTCCCAGCTACAGACTTTTGGCTGACATGTTTCTTCCTGATCACAAAAGCAGATATTAACCAAAATTCTTCATCTTTCCTGGAAAAAATAACACAGAATGTATGCCTCATTGATACAAATAACTTTTTATTCCAAAATCGCTGCTCTAAAATTAAACTCAATGTTTCCTTTTTAAGCCTTTGTTTATATCAAATGTAACTGTTTTTTATACCTAATTTATATAACTATATAAGTAGATATATATTGATATAAAGATGATTCACATATTTTAAAAGCTGTCTCTTCCCCAGTTCTGTTGGCCATTATTGACCGATAAGTTTTTACATATATGATTATTAACTGTCTTATTTACTGAATTATTGTGACTGTGTTTGCTATTGAGATACAAATGCCAATTAAATATTATTGTGTTTGGTTTTTTTTCCCCCTCCAGATCATCTTCAGGTTCTTCAGCTAGCTAGAGAACTGGGAAAATATTAAAAAGAAAAAAATCCCCAAACTACAAACACACACACACACACACACACACACACACACACACACACACACAGAGGCTTTAACCCACTGAGCCACACAGGCGCCCTCTGGGGAACTTTTTAAAAGAAATGGCATTGAATTAGAGGTTAAGGGATGGATTGGAAAGGTCTAAGATGTTGAAATTTGGTGGCTATGAGTATGGTGCTGATAGCAAAAAATACAGAGATGACAGGAGACTGATTCATCAAGAACAACTTTCTTGGAATCTATTGTGGAAATTCGTTGAGATGACCTGGACCACTAATTATCTTTATTTTGTCTTTTGCTGCCCTACGAGATGCCAAGGAAAATGTATTCCCAGATTTGGAGGCCTGACTAATAAAACATTATCATTATGAGGCTAAAATACAAAATACTTTTGGAAGACCTATATTAGTTATGCAGGGTCAAATGGAGAACTCCCTGGCAACCCTAAAGGCAAGCCTAAGTTCAAGCAGGTAAATGACCATATTGGCCTCATATCCAATAATCCTATCCCCTAATGAGAAAAGATAATTTAGTTGACAGAAAAGCAAATGAGCATGAGGACTGGAACAAGAAGCCAGATAGTTTTCTCCAACACCAAGAGTGTCTCGTGCCAGCCCTTCTCAGTCTAGGGCACCTCCAAAGCAGGACCATAGCCCTGGGTGTCTCATCTCCCCACTTAGGTGGGGAGTCCAAAGGGAATAAAAGTGGAAAACAAAAGAGGTATAATGTAATGGTTTTGGCTCCTAGAGGGAAGACTGGACTTAAGAGAAACCAAAGAGATTAATAGAGATGAAATCTTATTTCAGCAGAAAACGATATTGTCCATTTCCCTTTGACAGTTTTTACCTTGCAAAAGTGTAACTTCCCAGTATCAAAGAGTGATGTGCATCTCAAAAGTAATCATTTTTAAATGAGTTTGGAAAATGTTACACACCTTTGCAAGATGCACATTAACATAGAAAAACACAAAAAAGCCCCAAAGTAAGGAAACTTATTATTTCTCCAGAATTAATTGATAATGAATCTTATTTACATACTTCATTAACATATTACAGAAAACACTTTGGGCAATACTGATGTAATGGAAGAGACTATAGACGTTTGCCAGGACTTTTCCCTATCCTAGAGTAACATGTATTGTTCCTAAAAATGTTTGGAATCTTCTAAAGATTATGTATTTTCCCAAATATATGGTTCATGCTTTATAAATGGAGGGTGAATAAATATTATTTTCTCTGTGATGAACATTTCTTACAAGAGTCACTGACAGTAGGTCATCATGTGGTATTCCCCAAATTATATTGCACAGGTAGCTACCCCTTATAGCTAAAATAAACTAAAAATAAACTCAGTTCTCAGAAATTGAAAGAGGTCCCCACCATTCTCAGGGCCAAGATGACCTGTAAAGCTGTGACACTGGAGCTTGACTACTTCACTCATAACTTTCACAGGTACAATGATAATTTGGGTTATTCACTATATTTAAATGTACATTAATTCTTTTAAAATTAGGTATTATCCCTCAGTGCTTCCTTTCCTAATGTCCACATTTCACAATACACACACATACATGCACTCACTACTGTGTATGTGCATATTTGTTTAGCACCCAATCTAATTGCAAAAAAAGAAAGTTAATTTTACCCTGAGGTATAGGGGATAGTCATTATTTTGAATAATAAAAGTAGAATCTAGTTTTTCAAAGTAGTTGGCAGTGGAAACACACACACTTAGGAGGTAATATAGAGCATGATGATGAAAATGTAGTAAGAATATATTTTACTGTAGCTATAATGTTAGCCTAGGTTTCCCAAGTAAAGTAAGCTCCACAAGCCAAAAGCACATTCAAACAGGCAACGTGAAAAACAAATCAAAGTAAAACAAGATGTCACCGGTGGTGGATTTCAGTAAGATGAAGGACAGCCAAAATTCTAGAGCTGGCTAATGACCAGCTGCTTCTGTTTCATTGATGGTGTGCTTGGGTGTAGCTGACAAAGTGACATGGTGGTTGTCCCAGCCTGTTAAAGGTGGTAAAAAGGCATGGATGATAGATTTCACAAGATGCTGATATTCAGAAGAATTGAAATAAAAATATTTTAATTTCAGGGTCATGATTATCTAAGATAAAAATTTCAAAGAAAGTGAAAATGTCATAAATTTAAGGCATGATGATGTTTATTTAACAGGTTCCATGGATTTTCTACCTGTACCTTTGATTAAGATAATCATGCCTGACACCTATAGTTTTGTTTTATGAGTACTAATATGATTATATTTTGATGTGTATTTATGGCTTCTAAAAACCATATGGGGAGTATCTTTTTAAAGGTCATCCTCTGAATTTTTAAAGCTCTAAAACTTTCAATATTGCTTTAGGGCTTTCTCTACATTTGTCCTCTAAATCTTACCTGCACATCCATTTGTCATTTATATATACATATACATGATACCAATGTGATTAATGATCTTCTCATTCTTATCCTGCAGCTTAATGAACAAAATAAGATGATGACAAGGCTCCTGAGGTAGGCATGGGACATGCTAATTACATTTTTTTTCTAAGCCAATGGAACATTTTCAGTCACAGAACTTTCTGGTATTCTAAATGTCTACTATTTTTAATGCTTAATTTTTCAAAGTGTTCCAATTCTGATGATGGTGAAATAATGATAATTACTGCAGTTGTTTTTGTTGACACAGACTCTGACATTAAATCTATGTATGCCCAACCTCTTAGAGGGAATATGATTGGAGCATTTATTATCAACTAAGCAAGGTCTTTATATGTAAAATGAAATAATAGGTAGCCAGATTGTCTATTTTTCCCATTGCTAGATTTAATTTTGTCAAGAAATCATATTCATTTTTGATGGTTTTTGACAATAATTCTGATTATAATATAGTCTTGAAGAACTTTATATCTGAATAGAGTTTTCAATAGCTTATTAAATGTTTTCCACAGAAACCTTATGAGGTCAGTATAATTATCTGTCATTTTATGGCAAGCTTATTAGAAAATATTCTCCAAAGTAGCATTACCCTCAAAGTAGCACTGTTATTTTAATATTCATTTTAATAGTAATAGCAGAATCTTTGTTTAATATTATATCCTCAGGCATACTGTACTTAATACATCTTATTGCCTGACACTTTTTTTTATTTAATTGCCATAATAATACAAATGGAAAACAATAAAGACTGAAAGATAAATATATGACCTTCAACATTAAGTATGAGTCCATAAAGAAAATTAGGAAAGAGAGGCTGTGAAAATATGGTCAATCTGAATCATTTTAGCTAGAAATTATTCATAATGCAGTTATTTAACTCACTTTATGTTGTCTCAAAATAGATGGGAAGGTAATTATTTTTTAAATCTGCATTATATTAGTTAGTTTGAAATAATTAATAGTATTATGAAAGACACACTGAAAACCTTTGTATTTTGTATAAATACATACTTTGTATAAATTTTCAAATTTAGGGCGCCTGGGTGGCTCAGTGGGTTAATGCCTCTGCTTTCGGCTCAGGTCATGATCTCAGGGTCCTGGGATCGAGGCCCGCATCGGGCTCCCTGCTCAGCGGGGAGCCTGCTTCCCCCTCTCTCTCTCTGCCTGCCTCTCTGCCTCCTTGTGATCTCTCTCCCTCTGTGAAATAAATAAATAAAATCTTAAAAAAAAAAAAAAAATTTTCAAATTTATCCTGCTCCTTGCCATTCTTACACAATCATTAACATGACCAGGGGCTAGTTGGTTTGGCCTCCCATTTTTTTTCCCAAAGTATCATCCACGCTGAAAATGTATGTATGACATATATATGATACTTTTTTTCAGTATCATGAAGAATACCTATATTTATACAAAGTTTTACTTTACACAAAGTCTAATACTATAACATATATCTGTATTGTGTACAATCATTTATGTAATATACAAACCAACCAATGTCTTTACTGCTGCTAAACAAATCCAAGTGAATAAATCTTTTTCTGTTTATATAACTTTTCCCTATCAAAAAAATTTGGAAAACCTATCTATTTTCTTCCCTGAGGGTAATTTCCAATGTTCTTAGTAGAGAGCTACATATACCCTTTCTCAACAAGTAATACAATTATGTTTCTAGTTTTCTAAAATTTATAGTTTTTCATTACTGGAACCCTCCCCCTTTTTTAAAAATTACTGAACCCTTGCTGAGAATAGTTCAGGCCTGGGTCCTTGGAAGACTCCTACCAATAGATGCCACTGGAAAAGCACAAATTTCTTTGACTACCTCTGGCCTAGAACTGCCTGGCCCAGAATCCATTACAGGGAGAAAGAAAGAATGGTTATCCATGTACTGAATGTCTCATTAAAATTAAAATCTGAAAAAAACCCACCGAAGTAATTCATGATCGTCATGTAATTGTAGTCAGTCATTGTAATTAATAGTCAGTCATATCTTACTATCTGTTATCATTTGTCTTCTACTTCAATATTTTTGCAATATCTGAAGGAAAACTGTTTTGAACCAAATTATCTGGATGTTATTTTCCATTGTTGCTGTGGGTGGGTAGATAGATAATTGTCTGAGGTCACTGTATTTGATTTATAAAGTGCAGGGAGAATGCTTAGACTGCTTTTCTCATACTGTTTTTTGAGAATTCAATGAGCTAATATATGTTAAAGTTCTAGACAAGGGGTAAAAATGTAAAGTATTTATTATTTTAATAACACTGAATTCAGCAGCAGTACCTATCTATAAATCAAGGTAATTGCTGCCAAGTATATAATGTAGTAGTGGGAAATAGATATGGTTAATAGCATAGAAATTACATAAAAATACAACAAAGTGATAGAACAGTCCATTATTAACAAGTAATAGGCTTGTTGCCTCAAACAAGTAATGAAAGTAAGTCTATATTTAAAGGAAGTTGAATAAATTTAAAAAAAGAAAAAAAATGTAAATATGTGACCTTACCTAAAACTAAATCTTGTTACATAATCAAAGTAGTAATAATAATTTTAACTAGAACAGCATAGACTCTTTTTATCCTTTTTCATCTAATCATTGCTACATCTTCTAATATACTCAGATTGTTGAGTAACTATGTCTATGGTAAGTTAATACGAGGCAAGTATTCTGTTTTCCAAACTGTGTGATTTAAAAAAAAATAACATAGGAAAAAAAAGGAATTATTTTTGCCTTTATATAAATGCATACTCATAGCCCTCATAAAATTTCATTAATATACATCAGGGAATATGATAGAGACTGCTCCCTCATAAAAGTAACAACCTTGATAACATCCACAAAGTTAACTAATCAATAATTGTTGGTCATTTATTTTGAATCAGCCTCATCGTTAACTATGCTTAACCCCATGGTTTCATGATGACAGTGTAAAATGAAGTATAAGTCATAGTTCTTTTCCTCGATGTGAAATTTGGATTTTAAGCATAGCTAGATTTAGAAGAACCAATCCAAGACTTATGCTAACAATGGCACAGGATGTTCTTGGTTTAATGCTTATTCTCTGTTGCACACCCAAAAGCAAAGACAGATAAAGAAAATGTGAACACATCTAAAAGACATACCAGCCCCCAAAATAACCTAGCTATCTCTGTAAGCCAGTAATAGAACCAGAAATGCAAAGGAGTAAGTGACGCTGAAGGGTCTGGGACTAAAAGGCAGCAGAACTATGTCCATGGTTTGGCCCCTTTGGGATAATAGGTATTAAAATATTCAACAAAACATGAGAATTGGTAGCAATCCAAACCAGGCACACTGCTGTATAGCTTAGGTATAAGGTAGCTGGCATATTCCACTTATAAAATAAGGATGCGAAAACATGTTAGTCATCTGTTTTTGTTTAAGATTTTATTTTTAAGTAATTTCTATACTCAACATGGGCTCTAACCCACAACCCCTCACATGCTCTATTGACTGAGTCAGCCAGGAGCCGCAACATACTAGTCATTTTATCTTCTGCCTGGGATTCTGGTGGCTAGTGTGATAGATTAGAAAGGGAGCATTCAGCCCTGAGTCCATAACTTGAGCTAAGTGTCACCCTGAAGACTGAATCAACAATATGTCTAATATCCCCATGGGGCAGAAACCCATAAAGCATGATCATTAGATCTGGTTGTGAAGTACAGTGACCCAGGGATAATTAGAGACAATTAGGAAAAAAATACTCACTATGCAAAAAGAAACGTAGAGTGAGGGTGGGAAAGAAAACAAAATACAATTTATTTCCACTGAAAAATCGAATTACACTTTTATATGTTAATCAAAATATACATGAAACTACAGACAAAAATATAAAGATTGAAGAGCCACGTGATGAGTAATTAAAGCATGCTGAACTTGCAGTGTTCAGGAGGAGGATAAAAATAATGATTACTTTAGGCCTTGACAAAAAAATTTATAGTTAAGAATGTATGTCAAAAACATAAAACCAACTATAGAAAGAATGGCTTCCAAATATCACAGGGGAAAAGGAAAATACAAAAAACTATTATCAATTCAATAGTAGACAAGAAAGTAGAAAAAATAATTAAAATATGAGGATGTTAATCAAATAAATCATAAAATAAGGTTAAGATAATTAAGCCTACATAGGTTAGTAATCGCTTGAGTATAACTGTGTTTCACGTACCTATAAAGTTAGAAATAAGTGGATCTGAAAAAATTAAATAAAGTCCTGTAATATGCTTTTTACAAAGCAGATATGTAAAAAAACATACAAAAATATAAAATTAAAGGAATAGACAATAGATACCAGTTATCTAATAACCAAAAGAGAACTGGTGATTAAGTATGGAGTCTGGAAATAGATGCCCATATATATGGTAATTTGATATATAATAATAATAATATAATGAAGATGATGATAATGATTGATGATGATGGTAGTGGTGAATGTCACTGTGTGCATATCTCGTGCCAGGCTTGATAAATTCTTTATATACTCTAGCTGATTTAGTTCTCATGACAACCATGAGGACTTTAAAAGCTTCTATAAACTGTTAAGGTGCTTTAGCTGGTTATTAATGGGCACCTTTGTTTTTAGACCTTTACATTTAAAATGCAAAAAGAAAGCTTCCTGTAGGAAACTGGCCTATGAAGTGAACAGAAAATACATGCCTGAGAGGGAAATCAAGAAGCTGATAAACCTATGAAAAGGAATCCATTTCTCTACTAATCAAAACAACAACTTACTGCTTTGTCCTCATCAGTTTGGCGAGAAATATAAAGTCTGAAAATACAACAGTTGGCAAGGATGGAAAGAAACAAACTTTCATACAATGTTGATAGGAGAATAAATTGGTACTGCTGCTCTGGAAAGGTTACAGACTACTTTACCTTATACCCTACCAAGCAACTCTATTTCCAAGAATACACCCTAAAGAAATGCTTCCCACACACTAATAGGGAAACACATAAAATTTCTTACAAATCAATGCTTTTATTTGGAAATTATTAGAATTAATTTGATGTAGATGACTCTCAAAGGCATAATATTGCTTTGGGAAAAGAATTAAGTAAAGATACATCAAGTTGAATGCCATTTACAAAAGTATAAAAAATATGCAAATTAACGTTAAGTATTATTTTAGAATACCTATGTAGTAAATGTGTAAAATCATGAATTGCAATAATGAAACAGAAATTCAAGTTATTGAATAATTCTGGGGAAAGGAGGAAGAGAGAACTCAAGAGAGTTGTGCAGAGAGCTTCAACTTTCTCTGTAATGCTTTACTTTAAAAAAACAATGAAGCAGGGCGCCTGGGTGGCTCAGTGGGTTAAAGCCTCTGCTTTTGGCTCAGGTCATGATCCCAGCATCCTGGGATCGAGGCCTGCATCGGGCTCTCTGCTCAGCAGGGAGCCTGCTTCCTCCTCTCCTTGTCTCTCTGCCTGCCTCTCTGCCTACTTGTAATCTCTCTCTCTGTATCAAATAAATAAAATCTTTAAAAAAAAATGAAGCAAAGACATGAAAACATTAAATTATGCTAAAGCTGACGAATGAATGGCTACACAGATATTTGTTATATTCTTCTGCATATCATAGTTCCCATTTGGAGTATTTTACAAAACCTTATGTAGTACTGTGGTATAAAAATACAGTATAAAAATAATACTTGATAATACACAATGAATCTAACAATATGATATATTAAATATAAAGGGACTTATAATTCATAATACTTTCATAATACCGACGTGTACATATGCTCAAATGCATTTCATTTCTTCCAACTGTCTCAGTATTCTTTGTGATTAGCATGTTTCATAGCATATGGTTAGAAATCAAACTATGAAAAAAAAGAAATCAAAATATGTTTGTAGAATAAAATAATGAGTAAATATTAAAATTTCTCCATATACAGAATATGTAGCTGACCACCAGAAAGACTGCAGTGGGTAAAAAGAAACACAAATACAGAAACTTGGTATGTATTGCTAAAACATTATGCATGAAAAGATTTTACTTTTTTAGTGCTTTTCTTAGATATAATGTACCCAAATGTCCTTGGAAATGTTTACATATTTTAAAAGTGCAACAAACGATTTTAGATTGAATTTAAGATCATTACTATAAATATAATTAATTTTAAAAGATATGTTGGAGAGCAATCTCAGCACATGTTTTTCAAAAGTTAGCTCAATAATCTGTGGATCTTTTACTACAGACTATAAGCAAATGAGAAACTGTTTAATTCTACCTAATAAGTGAGCTCATTAGGAATTAACACAGTCTAGGGCGCCTGGGTGGCTCAGTCATTAAGCATCTGCCTTTGGCTCAGGTCATGATTACAGGGTCCTGGGGTCAAGCCCCATGTTGGGCTCCCTGCTCAATGGGAAGCCTGCTTCTCCCTCTCCTATTCCCTCTGTTTGTGTTCCCTCTCCCTCTGTGTCTGTCAAATAAATAAATAAAATCTTAAAAAAAAAAAGGAATTAACACAGTCTATATAGTTGCTGTTTATAAATATAAATCCAATAGAGAAGTTTTGAGAACATAGTTCAACTAAAACGATAACTTAGGTCATACTGATTATGCAATATAAATAATTTTAAAATTTCGAAATTTTACCAAAACTAGAGCATTTTCATATTTTGACAGTGCCTGGGAAAACAGCTAAATAAGATAAGTTCTAATTATTGCCGTGATTTATATATAATAATCTTTTTCTCCTTCCTCATCATATTAGCCTGGAAAGGAATCTATTTTACTTTGGCCATAATTTAATGTTATAATTATGGTCCTTTGACTTATAGCTGACCTGAAGCTGAAGCAGGAATTTACTGTGAGCAAAAGGGTCAAGTATCATAAAGGAGAAAGTAGTTGTTTTTAGTATACAGTCAACTTAGAGATGCTGCTCTTGTTCAGATATGGATGGATTATAGGAGAATGGAGATGATGGCTGACATTACCCACAGGGATCCAAAAATGGTATAATACAAAGGGACTGCGAAAAGACATTAACTGTAATTTTTGTCATTTGTAAGAAAACACAATTAGACCACGACTAATTTCAAAATGGATTTAAAGTGACTCACAATACTAAATTATATAAATGAGAGGAGCTAACAAAATGGCAAACTGGCAAGTCTATTGGGTTTTTTCCTCAGACTAAAACTGGACTGCCCCACAACTGAGGAAAAAGCATTGCGTCTGAGGAACACAAGACCGCAGGAAACCCCTTGGGATACAGAAGGTGTCTGGTCTGGAAGCTCAAGCTAGGGGAGTCCTGGGTGTCACAATTCACAAATAAGTTAGGGAAAGCTTTTTAAGTATGCTCTTTTCTCTCCACAGCATAGTCCTGGGCAGGGTATAGTCTTTCAATAAACAATATGAGACAAAATAAATAAATAAATACAGGGGCACCTGGGTGGCTCAGTTGTTAGGCATCTGCCTTCGGCTCAGGGTCCTGGGTTCCAGCCCCTCATAGAGCCCTACATTGGGCTCCGTGCTTGGTGGGAAGCCTGCTTCTCCCTCTCCCTCTTCTACTCCCTCTGCTTATGTTCCCTCTCTCACTGTGTCTTTCTCTGTCAAATAAATAAATAAAATCTTGAAAAAAAATACATACAAATATATTGATGTAATTATAAATACATACAAAATAAAATAAAAAATTAAAAAATGATAATCCAGCATCATAAGAACTAGAGGGTTACTAATATTTACAAGAAGCCAAATAAATTTCTTCAAAAAATAGGTTATATTGATAATACAGATTAGGTAAAAGTAATTAAAAAGAATGAAAACTACGTGGTAAAAGACCATCTTACTTCCAAAGAGAATTGAGTCATAACAGAACTTATGAGAAGGGCCATTTTTATTTTTAAAACTAAGAGAGCATTTTCACTGCCAAGTTCCTTGGGCAGATTTTCAATGTATTGCAACATAAAAGGTGGAAGAGCTGGTTTTGACATAACTTTTTTAAAGATATGCCATTACTACTTTATCACCTTGTTGTTCATAAACATCCACAAATATCTGAACTCTCCTCCCCAGCTTCCCTTTTTTTTGTGGTAAGGAGTGTTTCCTAGTGAACCTTTTAGTTTGAATTACAGGAAAATATCCCAAAGTGGTAGCAATAGTTAATCTATCAGAAGGAGTATTTTAATATTAATTTAAACTTTGACAAAATTCTTTCAAAACTTATGGTTTAATCTTCTTTTCATTCATACTAAATTGTTCTTTCTGGTAATAATTAGCCAACTGTTTAATTAGTTTTTTATACTGAGTCTTGGTTTTTTAAATAATAAATCAAACCACGAACATACAAGAGGACACAAGCTTTGTTTACTTGATATAGGGTATTAATCTAAAATAGTCTGTAAATTATTCAGATATTTTAAAAGCAAGGGTGAGGGCGCCTGGGTGGCACAGTGGGTTAAAGCCTCTGCCTTCGGCTCAGGTCAAGATCTCAGAGTCCTGGGATGGAGGCCCACATCTGTCTCTCTGCTCAGCAGGGAGCCTGCTTCCTCCTCTCTCTGCCTGCTTCTCTGCCTACTTGTGCTCTCTCTCTCTCTGTGTCAAATAAATAAAATCTTTAAAAAAATAAAAATAAAAAAATAAAAGCAAGGGTGGGCTAATTCATGCACTATGGCCTATAATAAGAGAATTTCATCTGCCAGAACCTTCTGAGTTTAGGTCTCAAAGTTATATGATACAGGCTTTGTTGATACATTAATACCACAGGCCCTATTTAAGACTGTACATGCTAGAACACAGAATCTATTTGTGGAATCAAGGCAAGATCAATGAGCATAGTGAAGAACTTACTCTATTTTGAGCTGTTTTCTTGACGAGAGACCACAGTTAGACACAGTAGTGGCATAATTGTGTCTAAAATCTGCATGCTTCCTACAAAAAATATTAAATTGAGTGATTCTTTTTTTTTGAGAAAGAAGCTTAATATTATATTAAGGTGGTATTCAACATGTAGAAGTATTTATAACCCAGGGAGATAAGGTCTTATTTTCATGAAAATAAATTGGACTACATTTTGAGATTATTTTAAAATTTCTAGAATAAATAGTTTAGGACAACTGAATTTGCCTTTCAGGAAAAGATAAATAACCAAACAATTATAATGGCAAGAATTGCCTGATTTGGGTTAATGATCTAAGAAGATTATGCTTTTTATAGTAGATACAATATAGGAATCCCAGAACTATAACAATTTCAGAAAGATAGTCCAAAAATTATCGATTTGAATGAAATATTTCACCTAATCACAAATGCAGCAGTTTTCATTGTGAGCTAGAGGCTTTCCGAACAGAATACTGGCCCTGGAAACTGAATCCAAAGACTCTCTTTGAAATCTGTTACGACAGAATTTAACTATTTTGAATTGCTTACAAAAATTCTAACAATCATTTTTAAGTCACCATATTCAGTTTCATAATATTTTCTTTTCTCCCTGATATTTAAACTTTATTTCACAGAGGTTTAAGCAAGATGAAATTTAGGGAAACACGGATACACCTGGGAATTAACTGTGTCGTGTTGAAGTATCTAATTCAACACTATCCCAGGTAAATTTGAGTTCTTTAGTTAATTTATTAAAGGATGATGTCTCCTCCAAAGTAAAAGAAAAAAAGGTAACAAAAATATACTGTATACTTTCTAAATCTCTGAGTTGACCGCTTCTAGATGATTTACACCATGTGACATAAACTTGACTTATTAGAAAGATGGGATGTGTGAGAAGAATTTGTTAGTTTTATCAAGGGACTTCACATATTTCAACTATGGCCAGTAGAAAATGATGGTGTCTCCATGACAACCTCTGTTTTAGGCATAGAAGATACTAAGAATATTTTGCGTAAGATCCGGTCGACTATGAAAGCCTACACTGAGTTACGAGTTTGTAAACCAGGCATTTGTGTGAGCCAGGTAAACAACGCCCTGGAGTGAGGCACTGGCTTGCTTTCTTGAATCAACTATTGAAAGTTTAAAACTAATATATTTTTGAGAGATATTCTAAAGATAACCAATCAGTTCTCTTCATGAGTTCTCCTTTTAAGGCAGTTAGTAGGAGTTACCCCTGAGCTGCATAGATTCCAAGCTATACAGGACTTGATGTGAGACATGTAAAGTAATCTAGACACCACAAGTAATACCATTTTACTGCCAGAAACTACTGTACGCTTGCAGTTTTGAAGAAGAGTATGTTCTCCAGGCTCAGTGCTTCAGCTCTAGGTGTAGAAAACTTTAATAACACACTTTAACCACTACGAGAGCTCAATTTCTTGCTCCATTTCTGTTGTGAGGCAAGGATACAACTTAGCAATGTTTCTAGGGCTTCTGACTTAGAGTGGGAGGGACAAGTAATTTAAAAGTATACTGTCCTCCCTGGGACCCTCTATGTACTGTATCTTTGGAAATAGCTACTTTTATTTTATTTGGCTGTTTTGCCATGTCCTGTGGCTCCTACACAAAATAATCCTTCTTCAAGAGGGGATGAACCCAGATACCCTCATCCTCCACTTCACCCCACACATTAGAACATGTGGGAATTAAGGTGAGACCTGAGATTAGCAGATTACAGAGTGAATCATTCCCCTTGGTTCTAATCTACAGGCACAAAGACCCCCTCGCTCTGCTCTGTATTTGTATTTCGCTTCACCAGAATTTCTAGAGCCCAAAGCTGTGCTGGTTTGGTCTGAGGGTGAGGAAGCAGAATAAGGGTTATAACTAAATCTCTTTTCAAATCAGATATTGGAGGATCTATGTCCTTCCTTTCCCCATCTTCTTATTTTACAGATAATATAACCCTTGTCTGCCCTGCTGAAGAGGCAGTACATTTTACTTTTTTTTTTTTTAAAGATTTTATTTATTTATTTGACACAGAGAGAGATTACAAGTAGGCAGAGAGGCAGGCAGAGAGACCCGGAGAGGAGGAAGCAGGCTCCCTGCTGAGCAGAGAGCCCAATGTGGGCCTCGATCCCAGGACGCCGAGATCATGACCTGAGCCGAAAGCAGAGGCTTTAACCCACTGAGCCACCCAGGCGCCCTGCATTTTACTTTTAATCAAAAATGATTCTTAATGCGGGCGCCTGGGTGGCTCAGTGGGTTAAAGCCTCTGCTTTCGGCTCAGGTCATGATCTCAGGGTCCTGGGATCAAGGCCCGCATCGGGCTCTCTGCTCAGCAGGGAGCCTGCTTCCCCCCCCC
>LNAC01000004.1:7626734-7697632 GCA_002007465.1 Ailurus styani | reverse complement strand
AAAAAAAAATGATTCTTAATGCAATGACTGACTAGTGTCAGAGGGAAGGCACTTTCAGAATTTATGGCTGTATTCTTTGATTCATCTACTTCTAGCTATGACATTGATTGATGTTTATAAAATTCCTAAGCCTCTACTGGCAACTATGATTATTATCTTAGAGCATATAATCAAAGAAGTGTGGGTGAAATTATGTAGGAAGGAAAAAAAACTCTAGACTTTTTTAAAAAATGTGTTAATAACAGCAATTATAAATTCAAAGGAAACATTTGAGCAAATAGAATTCCTTATCTGATGTTTTTAAACCAAAAGTTTGTTTCAGTTATTTATTTTTGCTTGCTAGTTTGCCAAGTTGGCTCCATGGATGTATTTTACTTAGTACAATAATAGATCATTTTTTGACCAACTCTGATTATCATTCCACACGGCAAGAGCCGTGAAACTGTAGTCTAGTATTAAGGCTCTAGTCATGTTATATTTTTAGAAGTTCTGAGATATACAGCATTGAGGCATTAACTAAACATCAGTCACTTTAAATGTTGATAGTCATATTAATGATAATCTTAATAGAGTTTGTCCTTTTAAAGACACGCTCATGAGCATATACTTTCCAGATGTTAAAAGCACAGCCCTCAGATAAATATATTGACAAGGGAATTCCAACAGCCATAAAAATGTAAGGCCCTGATTATCACCCAAACAAACTAAATTCTGCACTCAGTTAGGTCATTTGTTTTCCTGTTCAGTCATTCCAGAATTCAAAGCCAAGTAGCTGAATAACATTGCAACATAGTCATACAATTATAGTCAGTAAGAACATTCCTGAAACAATTCAGTAAAAATCTATTTGTAGAAACTGTAATGAAGCATAATTGTATTGAATTTTTAAAAAGGTGGACTGTAAACTTTAAGTTTTCTGTTCACTTTCAAATTGCTGCTATGACAAATGCACTGTAGCTCCAATCCTCTGGTGAGGGGGCTGGTACTCATGGTTTATAACTGGGATCTGTTTGTTAGTTAAGACCAGACTTGAGGTATACTTTCGTTGCAAACTCTCTGCATTCCAAGTCCTCAATTAAAAAATGCTGGGGTAATGCTAGAAAGTCCTGTGATGAACGGGGCAAAGCTATGAACTATCCTGCTCCTACAATGTTCCAGATTACCCCAAGATGGTCAGACTATTCTGCACTTCAAAGAGAAAAATACCTAATTCCTTTCAAGTAATAAGCATTCCCCCCGCCCCCATTTCCACTTTCCTTATTCCAACAACTCTGATTAGCTCTGGAAAGGGAGAGAAGAGCTATCTTAAATGATCACCCTCTGGGACTTTTCTAAATAGTTAATACCCACATGGTAAATTTCAAACCTTATAAACTAAGAACCCCAACAACTGGAGCTAACCCAGAGTTCTGTAGTTTGGAATGTGAAAGCCACTCAGGTGACTGGTGGTGTTACTTTTACAAAATTCCTTGTGAAAGAACCAGAGTAACAAAGCAGGAGGATGGGAGTTGCGGACTACCAGGGTTTTCAAGTATATTAGATTACAATACAATCCATATTATTTGTGCTGACCCAGAAAGAGGGAAAAAAAACACAAATATGGACACAAAAAAGTATATTATAAACCAGAAACATGCAAAACTACAGATGATATAGACACATTGAGGGGGAGGGAAGCAAGAGAGGCAAGTGCGGTTGGACTGAGGGAATTAATGGAGAGTAGACATGGAGAGGAGGCAGACAGCCCAGTACAGGATGAATTTTACAGGCACTTTTCTTCAAATTTTTATTTGCATTCTAGTTAGTTAACATACGGTGCAATATTGGTTTTAGGATACAGGCACTTATTTAAGCCTGAATTCCACATTCCTTTTTTGGGAACCCTCTATACTTTCTGTAGGATGCCAATAATGTATGTTCCCAGATTTTATGGCCTTTGTTAGAATGCCAGGGTTTGAATCCTGGCATGGTCACTCACTAGTTACATAACCCCTTGTCAAGAATCTTAAATAGTTCTATACAGAAACTTAAGACATTCAGTTTCCTTATTTATGAAATGGATCAAATAGTAGTATGTTTTATAGCATAATTGTAAGTGTTAAATGAACTGTTAATATAGGTAAAACAGTGCCTGGCTCATCATAAGTCCCCAATAAGTTGTTGCTATTACGTTTATTACTGATGCTAATAGTCTTACATGTTAAGGAAAATGATAGGTACTCATTGATATACCATGAATCCATATCACGAAATATTTTCCAATCACATATTATTTCTTAAAAATTTTGCTTTGGTTATTCTATAACAATGAGATTAATGTCCATTAAGAACAGTTGGTGATTCACTAAGAAATGCTTATTCAGTATCTATTAAGCAATGCACTGTGCAAAATATGAGGGGAGGACTTAAAGAATGAAAAAAGAAATAATATTCAAGGAATTTATTTTATCTTCTCATTCAAGAACCAATCATTATTTTACACAAAAACTATTAGTGAGAAATATTCTATGCAATAAATACAGAGAAGCCTTATTTCAGATATACAATATTAGAAAAGCAAATTTCAGGGCAAGAAGGATCTATTCTTGAAAATGTACAGATTTTCTCAATTTATTCTGTCCGACAATGTTTCACAGAGTTCAGGATTTGTAGTTCATCCATTTTTAAGGCTAATAACTAAGTGGATTCATTGAGGAGATAATACAGTAGACCCATAAGATGAATAAAGTCTTGAAGGTAAGTCCTATTTAAAAAGGCAAGGTATTCAGATTATTTAATTGGAGGAAATGAGACTACAGTATGAATTAAGAAGGAAACAAAGATTCCATCTAAAAAGATTCCTGATAGCCAGTCATATTACTTCACCGAGAATTCAACAAGAAGTCAAGCCTTGTTTAAGAATCTTTATACAACAAAAGTCAGTAATCGTCATACCGTCAGTAGTACGGGGAATTTGATCATATGTCCAAGAGCAGGTTTCTTTTAAACATAAGAATAGATTACTGAGAATGACTGGGACTACTTTCAGTTTAGAACTAATGAATTCATCAATAATTAGGATATTTTCTGTGGCCAATAACTAAAAGCCTGATTTGAACTTGCCTAAATAATTTAGTGGTTCATGTAAGTGAAATGGGTCATGCAAGATTCAATACCACTAAGGGCTCAGTTTCTATCTCTGTAATTTCTTTTACCTGGTGATCCAGTCTTCCAGGGTTTCCAGTTTTCTTCAGTATATTCAGGATGGAAGAAAGAGTGAACTTGTCCACCATTCACAGAAAATCTTTTGGTTTCAGCCTGATTGAAGCAGCTTAGCTCAGATGCCTCAACTGAACCAATCACTAGAAACAGGAACAAAAAAACAAAAAAACAAAAAAACCCAACAAACTTACTGGCTTAACTCAGGACACTTGCTCTAAAAATGGAGCTGAGCAGATTTAGTTTCCCTAGAAGCACACCTTCATCAAATAAAAATCTGGAGCTATTGGGGAAGTTTTGAATAGATGCCAAGAAAGTACTAACAAATGCTCCATCCAGATCCTTTGATGCAGAAATAAACTTTATCTTTGGTAATTTTAGCAAAATTATATCTGAGTTAAATTAAAAAAAGAAAAACTAACCTCCCCTTTTGCCACAAAAGTATATTAATATGCTCCATGACTGTGCTCCAAATCTGTGACAAGCTAGAGGATGGGATGGAAAGAAACCTAGAGATGTTATGAGGAGAGCTGGGGTCCAGCTTTGCCTCCATCACTCACTAATAGTTAAAAACCTGCAAATCACCTAATTTTTCTAATCATTGGTTTCTCATTCTAAAATGGATATCATATTTTATCTTTTTCTCCTTGGCAGAGTTGTATTTATGAAAAGAGATAACACATAAGAAATATTTTGTAAAATAGGTAATGTTATATAAAATAAAGAAACATTGTTCTAAACATTAGATTTTTTGCCATGTCTGATCTAAGAATTGGCCTGAAATGGATATTTTTAAGAGCTTGCTGCATTAATATTTAGTGCTTGTCAAGGTTTTATTGCCTATAAGCTCTTGGAGATATTTGCTTCCATAAATGAACTCCACATGTAGGTTACTAAATTTATTATGTTGCTGTTAGTCTTATTTCATATATTTGTAATTATTAAAGTACTCTTGAAAAGTATGCTCTATATCTTCTCTTTACAGGGGATTTTAGTACCTATTCTTGCACCTTGATTGCTTTGTTCTTTCTGTTAGGTTTGAAATATTAGCACAATGGGAAAGGATAGAGGTGGGATGTGTGTTCAATAAAGGTTTTTCCATAACTCAGAGCTCAAGAATGGAATCAATGTCATTGTCTAACTGAAGGTCAATCTGAAACAATTCAAGGGAAGGTAATGAGCCATCTTAAATTGCTATTCAAATACAAATCATCTAGTTTGATAAAGCTGTATCATTTGTATTAAATCATAATTCTGTTATTTCAAATATTAATTTTAGAAAAATATTGCCTTTTGATCCTTCTGGGCACTAAATATATTTCAGTGTATTAAGTTAAAGGATTATTTTTAGAATTGCTACTGTCAGCTGTTAAAATGGTTTAAGCCTAAATGTCTATTGTCACATACTCCCCATTGCCTCAACACCTATCCCAATGAATTCAGATGCAGTTAAAGTATAAATCTTTAATATTATGCAGTTATTTTAAAACATTAGAAATTTTTGTTTCCATCTGACAACCACTATTCCACATTAGCTTACTTTGAAGACACTAATGCTAGACTCTATTCATTTTTGTGTACTTAAACTCTATTCTGTAAAAGGTATTGAACTTAATGAATGTAGATATTAAGTTTCATAAGAAATCATTCATGCTTTTATGGTTAATGGTTTTAGAATCGGGCACAGATATGAGACAATTACTTTCAAGATACGTGATATGAGTGGTAGATAAGTACTGAGGAACTGTTTGACAAACACTGAGGAAGAAGACATTATTTCCATCCTTAGACAGACAGCAAGGGTGCCTCGGTGGCCCAGTCAGTTAAGCGTGTGCCTTCGGCTCGGGTCATGATCCTGGGTTCCTGAGACCAAGCACCATGTTGGGCTCCCTGCTTGGTGGGGAGCCTGCTTCTCCCTTGCCTCTGCCCATCCCCCCCACCCCTCAGGTGTTCTTTCTTTTTTTTTTTTTAAAGATTTTATTTATTTATTTGACAGAGAGAGAGATTACAAGTAGGCAGAGAGGCAGGCAGAGAGAGAGGAGGAAGCAGGCTCCCCACTGAGCAGGGAGCCTGATGCGGGCCTCGATCCCAGGACCCCGAGATCATGACCTGAGCCGAAGGCAGAGGCTTTAACCCACTGAGCCACCCAGGTGCCCCTCAGGTGTTCTTTCAAATAAATAAAATCTTAAAAAGAAAACCAGACAAGATAGAGCTCATGCAGACGATAGACATTTAGCTGGGAGATTTACATGCAGAAATCTAAGTGGAAAGTGCATTCTCAGCTGAGGGAATGTTATGAGCAAACCTGCAAAGGCAGGAAAATATGAGTGTTGGTGTGGACTGACCAACTGGTGGCCAGCTGGCTTAATTTGGCCTGCAGAGATGATTTGTTTGTCCTGTATCATAATTAAAATTCTTTAGAATTGTTGCCAACATTAACATCAGGGAAATTATGGGCTTCTTGTTTTCCTGTGAAAAAGTGAAGATTTACCTACATTCCCCATTCTAACATTCCAACCACCCCACACAGCAATTATTTGGAGCTAAGAAGCTTCTGCTTTGCTCAAAGGGAAGGAATCATTTTGTTTTCCCAAAAAACTGTCTTCTTCATTCATTTAGGTTACGTGCTCATTCCTTAATTGAATTAGCTTCCTCTGGCCAGTATCACAAGGTTAATGTTGTGTGGAGTTGTTTGATGTCTCTTTCAGAATGTGTTAAAATTTGTAAAATTTATTGAAAATAACATATGTCCTGTGAAGAAAAATATCTTGAATCCTTTTTGGTAGGGAGATTAAAAATGAGATTTTCTTCAGATATAATAAAATTTGTATTTTAATTTACGTTGTGCTATCTCTACCAATGTCAATATCACTATTAACTTCAGGAAATGTTTTCAGGATGTCAACAATTCCAAATTTGAAGATTTAATCTTCAGGTTTGAGATAGTATTTAAGCAACTCCCTGTGGTACTTAGTACTGACTGATTGACTGAATATGTGTTTAATGTGAAAATAATGGGTAAGCTATGCCTTTACAATCCAAAATTCGGATCATATAAAAGGATAATTGGGCATTTAATATATTCCCAATTTTTTTTGGCTCCCCACTACAAAACAAAGTACACTGCTATTTCTCTCTTATTTTTTAGCATCAGGAGATCAGGAAGAAATTTTTACACAATCCTTTCCAGGATAACAAACTGTGAGGAACTGGTCTGTATTTGGTCAGTGTTGTCTCATGAATAGACTCAGATGAAATTTTATGCCTGTCCTTTTAAATCTGCACAAAAAAGAATAGTGGAGAGTTCAGCCTGAGCTAAATCTAATGGATTGGTAACCAAATGTCAATTCCACAGAAATGATTCATAAGGGCTGAACAGGTATAAATAATGTAATTGTATATAATCATATCTTGGTGCCAATAAGTAATTCTACTGCTGCCTTAGAGATTTCAAAAAATAGAGTTTAAGGAAAAATGTTCTATTCCTCAGTATTCTTTTCTTTTTCCTTTTAGAAAATATTTGTAGGAGATCAGATTTCTCTGTAATTAAAAATGCTCATAGTTCATTTAAGGCAGTGTTTTATACCCTACTCATACAAAACCAAATCTGCTTAGTTGGAAAGCTAAGCTTTTTATCTTATATATGAGCTTGATTCTTCTCAAGTTCAAATGTATATTTAGATCACATGTTACATTTGATATGTAATCCAACGAACAACTACTGAGAGTAAATGAGTATTAGTAATATTAGTAGTGGGTAATAATTATTACACATTATGTAGTAATACGTTGTTAGTAAAAATACATAATTAGTAACATGCTTAGCTCTACACAGTTCATAATGCATTTTCAACCTATAATATCAACAGTCCTTTTGGACATTGCACTGGGAAAACTGGGTATTTAGGCTGAAGAAGTAGAACTTTTTTTTTTTTTGGTGTGAAACTCAATGACAGATAGATGTCACAGTCTACTCTCAAATTTTTACATAATTATCACAAATTATATTTTTAATTTGTTCATGAGATCATTGTTGGGATGTTCAGTATAACCTGTGAAGATATTTAACCGCCTAAGTTTATTTTAATGTCAAAAAAGCAGTTATTTAATATTTCCAATATGTCAGCTATTCTTGTAAGCATTTTACATAAATTAAATATTTAAATCAACACAACAACTTTATGAAGAAGCACCATTAATAACCCCATTATATAGATGAGGAAACTAAATCATAAAATTAACTTATTTGCCTAAGGGCACACAGAAACTACTGGAACAAGGATTCAGTTCCAGGCATGCTCAGGACCCATGCTTTTTACCTCTAAACTGGTAGTGCAGACTAGAATGATCTCCTTAATCTTATGCTAGTGCAGATGAGACTGACATACTCCATCTTTCCCAGAAATACTCAAAATCCTGTTATGCTCACTGACTTTGCCAAGCTATTCCTAATGCTCTCCATTTTTATAGAGGTATGTAAAACACTCGTACCTTCCTTCTGATGTGCTCATTGCTAAGGGTTAACAGAGAAGTGTTAGATTATTCTGGGGAAAGGTCACAGTTGAAACTACTAGCGAAATCTTCTTTAGCTCTCAACTGTGCTTAGTGCCAGAACTGGGGCACAGCAAGGCCAAGTCACCTGCCTGGGGCCAGACAAGCAGTGGTGGGCTTCAGATTCCATCCCTGTAGGGGTTGGTATATTTCTTGTGAATTTAGATTAGACTCTGGAGGGTAGCTGGGGCCTGGGTTATCTTTGATAGGAAGCTCTCCCTCCACTAAACAGCATGTTCAGGAAGTCCAAGAACGCCTTAGCCCGTGCCCAAGTCAACGTTTCTGACATCTGACATTGTGCAAAGAAAGCTCAGTAGCCAGCCTGGTAAATCCTGACTACACTGTCCGATAGAGGCAGTCCCCTGGGATAACCAGTGGTAAGACTATTCAAGACACCAGCATTTTCAGCTGGCAGAGCAGTCACTCTGAGCCAGACACACAACTACACATGTTCCTAAACAGGTCTTAACGTTTCTTCCTTACCACACTATTCCCAAAATAACACAGGTAAATTCTGTGATATTAAATATAGGACCAGGGAGAAGATGAAGGGATGAAAACAAGAGAAGTAAAACCTGAAGACTGAAACTGGATCATCACTGAAATTCTTATCTCTCCACTAAAATATTTTTGGACTGGACTCTGTCTATTTAATAGAACTAACTTTAGTTTCTGCTTTGTCAAAGAGGAATAAATATTAGAGCCAACCAGAATAAAGTGAGCTTCATGTTTGCATATATTTGAATAGTAGTGACTCAAAATTGCTATATCTTATGTTTGCAAGTGTGTGCAAAATACCTTTTATGTATGTACCTGCCTACCTACCTATCTACCTCTATCTATTTCTCTGACCACCTATGAATCTATCTGCATGTCTCACCTTGGATACCTGTGTCAGGTACCTGGGAAAGCCTGAACTGCCTACTGACAGAGAGTCATCACCCATGTCACCCAACATTTTAATAAACAAAAACAACGCAGATAAACTTTATACATACCAGTGCCTCATAAACGACTACATGGACATCTACATTCCTGTATTAACTGAATCAGCACAGAATTTTGTACCCTAAATAGTTATGGTTTATTCACTTATATTCAAGTTCAGATTCTTCAATTTGTTTATGCTGGGATATAATTATTTGAGAAATGATAGTAACTTTCATAGCTTCAATTGCCTGGATACCCTTTGATTGCTATTGGAACAAGTCTGACATAATCTTTTAAAATCCTGTTCATGAAATCAAAAGTATTTCTCTGACAGTGTGAAAAATAGTATGTTTCTCTTATTTCTAAGACATTCTATGTAATAAGGTAGAATAATATAAAATTAGCATTATGTATTCATTTTGATCTACAAAATGCTATATGATTCCATATGATTCAATAAAATACCTATTAAAAGTTTATCCCCACTTTAAAATCCACAATAATGTCATAACTTTTATGAAATTTCTCCTGATTACCCTGATATAAACGTAACATAGTTCAACAGTAGGAGGTACCAAACCTCCGAGGAACTTAAAGTTTAAGGGTTCAGGCAGAGACTGAACTTAGGTGATGCCAGTGGTTGCCACAACACGTGGTTGGTTATACTTTGGCTCAGATGTTCTTTAATATGGAGATATGTGACTTCAGATTAGATTTAATTTATTAGATAAAGGGATTAGATTGATATAATAAATTATGCAATACATCAAGATCTAAAAATGCAAACCACCTCGGAATAGTCTAATCACTTTGTAATAAGAATTACAAATACTGGCTCTCAAAAATGAAAGTAGGAAATATATTAATTTCTTTTAGGACTTTGTATGTATATATAAATACCTTTTCTCCCCCGCAAACAAGCATAAAATATATGGAATTCCAAAAGAGTGGTTTAAATTTATTTTAACCCTAGAAGATTTAGAGGGAAGGCTTGATCTTCATTAAGTTCAGTGTAATCAATAGGATTTCATCCAAAGAATATACAGGTGTTTGGAATAAAAGCCCAAAAGATTGCTTGCATGAAGTTGTCATATTAAAAGGGCATATGATGATACATTTTTTGCTGTATTTTAAATAGTCAACATCCTTTCTCGCACATACATACCCACATTTACACTTACTAGAAGTCATTGATTACCTGTTAATATTAACAGGGAATAAAGAAAGGACAAATAAAGTCAATAAATAACTGTTTCGTTTATCAATTTCTGGGTAATAAACCTGCCTGAAATGTAGTGGCTAAAACCAAAAAAAACAAAAATACATATTTTATTAATGAACCTTCAGTTTGAGCAGGGTTCTGTAGGGAAATCCCATTGCTACTCTATTCAGTGTCACTTGAGGCAGCTTGAAGGTTGAGGACCAGCGTCACTGGGGATGTTATTTAGTCATACAACTGGGAATTGATGCCACTTTTCACTAGTACTTTATCTGGACCCTTGGCTAAAACATTCACATGCTGTCTTTCCATGTGGCTTTCTGTGCTTACAAAATGGTGACTGGGGTCCAAGGAAGAACATCATGATAAGGGTAAGACAGGCACAAACTTTTCGTAGCTAACATTCAAAGACACAGAAATATAAATCTCCCCCATTCTTTCAGTTGAAAGCAATGAATTAAGGTCAACTGATAATCTAGGAGTAGAAACTTAGATTCCACTCTGATGGGAGAAGTATCAGAATTTATGGACTTTAGCCTTTTTTTTTAGCAGCAGTCCTGAGGTAGGGCAAAAAATAAAATGTATATATTAAAGTGTAATTTGATAGGTCTTAACATATGTGTACACCTACAAAACTATCACTACGGTGAACATGAAAACATAGCTATATGCCCTGAAAGTTTCGTTGTGCTCTTTGTAATTCCTCCCACCTAACCATCCTCACCCTTTATATGTAGATATTAATCTGCTTTCCGTTATATGGGTTAGTCTGCATTCTCTAGAACTTCATAAAAATGCAACTAGGAGTTTTGTTTTGCCTGACTTGTTTCACTCAGCATAACTATTTTGAGATTGTTCCATGCCATCCCATGTATCAAGAGTTGGTTATTTTTATTGCTGAATAGTATTTTATTGGTTAGATATACCACAACTTATATATCCATTCACCAACTGATGAACATTTGTATTGATTCCATGTTTTTGGATATTATGAACAGTTCTACTATGAACATTTATTTACATACAAGTCTTTGTATGGACGTATGTTATAATTTCTCATGGAGAAATACCAAGGAGTGGAATGACTAGATCATATGATAAGTCTATAAATTAACTTTTTAAAAAGCTGCACAACTGTTTTCCAAAGCAGTTGCACCACTTCCATTTTTAGCCCTGATAGGTAAAGAGCTTGGAAGTTGTCCCTCCCTTCCTTACAAGAAAATGCTGGGGGGAAAAAAATCAACCATATTTGGACCCATCCATCAGAGAACAGAGGTTGCAGAGAAAGCCATCACTCTGAAATTTAGAGACAGAGATGAATTCAGAAAAATATACTATACAAGATTTGTTTACATGGGGCAGAAGATCCTCAACACAGAAAATCCTCTTGGTAGAACCACTGACTTAACTAGTAACTTTGACAAATTGCTGGAGACTGAGTTCAGACAACTGTGAGAAAGAGAAGATCTTAAAGGCTGTAGTCATAGGAATCCGCCACATTTTCATGGACTTTCTGTCCAGGAAGTCCAGAGTGATCTCATGGTGAGGGATTGGGGCAAATATCCTGGACCTGGAAAGGGGAGGGGAAGAACAGCCATTGTGAAAACCTAGATCCTTCTATTTAACAAAGGGCTACTTTTTAGAGGGAAGGATATTACCAGAAAGCTTACCACAAAATTTTACTAAAGCTCATCCCAGCTGGCTGAACAAAATTCCACCCACTTCAAGCTGCTTTAGCCTTCTGTCCCACCTAGGGTGGGGGAGAAAATAATAGGGAAGAGGGTTTCAAGGAAATAGATTGAGAATGCTGCACCAGAAAAAGAAGTAAGGGAAAGAGTTGGGGGGGAGTTATATCCCTAGAGTAGGAACAAAAACTCTCAGAAAGACTTCACTCTGACACATAGGTTTATTAAAACACTGAAATTTAAAAAGAAGATTATAGAACACGCATCCTCTCATCACCACTCTAACATGCCTTCAGTATAACAGTGGAAATAACTGAAAGATGCAGACTTTCTCTGAGGAACAGCACAAAGGTAAACCCCAAAGTCAAAGCCAAGACAAAAATGAGCACCCTTTAAGAATTTGAAAACTTCAGTTATCTATAGATGCAACAAATATTAAGCACAACACATCTTCTAGCTAGATTAACATTAAAGGCTTATTTATCACATTACTTATCACCCAATGCAACATTCCAGCTTTCAACACTAGCAACAAAAAATACCAGGCAAGTCAAAAAACTGAATTAAAATGAAGTCTGAAGAGTCACAACAGTCATCAAAACCAGATTCAGATATAATGCAAATATTAGAATGACCAGACAAGGAATTTAAAATAACTATGTTTGATGTAATTAGGACTCTAGTGGAAAAAGTTGAAAACATTTAAGATCAGATGGATAATGACAGCACAGAGACGGAAATCATAAAAAAAAATCAAAGGGAAATGACAGAAATAAAAAACACAATAAAAGAAATGAATACCTTGAACATACTTATCAACAGACTTGCTGCAGCTGAGAAAAGAATTAATGAATTTCAAGATACCTTAATAGAAACTTCCAGAACTGAAACAGGGAAGAAAAAATTAAACAAACAAAAAACCCAGAGCATCTAAGAACTGTAGGATAATTTCAAAAGTTATAATATATGCATAATTGGAATGTTAAATGGAGAAGAAAGAGCAGATAAGAAGAGATATTTAGAGTAATAATGGCTGAGAAAATTTTAAAATTAATGACAGACACCAAACTACAGATCTAGGAAGTTCAGAGAAAACCAGGTAGGTTAAATACCAAACCAAACCAAACAAAAAACCCTCACAGTTAGGGATATTATATTCAAACTGAAAAAACTGAAGGCAAAGAAAAAGTCTTAAAGAAAATCATCTCACCCATAGAAGAATAAAAATAATAATTATACCAGACTTCTCATAAGAACTGGAGCATACAAGAAGAGAGTGGAGTAAAATCTTTATAAAACGTTAGAAGAAAAAAAAACCTTGCCAACATTAATTCTATGTCCAATGAAAGTATCCTTCAAAAGTGAAGGAGAAGGGGCCCCTGGGTGGCTCAGTCAGTTAAGCATCTGCCTTCGGCTCATGTCATGATCCAAGGGTCCCAGGATCAAGCCCCGTGTTGGGCTCCCTGCTCAGAAGGGAGCCTGGTTCTCCCTCTGCCCCTCCTGCTGCTCATGCTTTATCTCTCTCTCTCAAATAAATAAATAAAATCTTTGCCAAAAAAAAAAAAGTGAAGGAGAAATATTTTTCCAGACACACAAAGACTGAGAAAATGTATCACCAGCAGATCTTCTCTGAAAGAAATGTTAAAAGAAGTTCTTTAGACAGAAAAAAAATAATATAGGTCACACACCTGGATCTACATAAAGAAAGGGAGAGCATCAGAAAATGGATAAATAAAGATAAAATTGTTAATTTTTTCCTCAATCTTTATGAACCTTAGTGAATGGAAAAAAAGGGGGAGAGAGAGAGAGAGAGAGAGAGGCAAACCATAAGAGACTCTTAACTACAGAGAATAAACTGAGGGTTACTGGAGAGGAGGTGGGTAGGAGACAGGCTAGATTGGTGATGGGTATTAAAAAGGGCACTTGTGATGAGTGCTGGGTGTTATATGTAAGTGATGAATCACTAAACTCAACTTCTGAAACCAATACTACACTATATGTTAGCTAACTTAAATTTTTATAAAAGATTTATTTTATTTATTTAGGAGAGAAACAGCATGAGTGGGAGGGGTGGAGGGAGAGGGAGAAAGAATTTCAAGCAGACTCCCCACTGAGCACGGAGCCCAATGCAGGAGTCGATCTCATAACCCTGAGATCATGACCTGAGCCGAAATCAACAGCCGGATGATTAACTGACTGAGCCACTCAGGCGCCCCTAACTAACTAGAATTTAAATAAAAACTTAAAAAAAAAATAGCTGTTTGTTAGAAGCAGTAATAGTAGTAATTTATTGGGTAATTATAGTACATGGATAATTATAGTACATGGATAAGTAAAATGCAAGACAGAAATGTCACAGGGAAGAGAGGGAGGACTAAAAATACTGGTATAAATTTCCTAGACTACGCAATAAGTCATATAGCATTATTTGAAGGTGGACTCAAACCATTTAAAAATGCATAAACCCTAGGGCAACTACAAAAAGTATTTCTTAAAAGGTTTATGCCGGGGACGGCTAGCAATCCCTGTACCAACGGATGAAGGATTACTCCAAACTTTGCTGTGAAAGAGAGAAGGCAAGGGGGTCAACCATCAGAGACCAAGACCTTGCCCTTCTTTGCTCCTGCCTTTATTGGTTCTTGAAGATAATCACAAATTTTTATTACTGTTTCTCAAGCACATGATGTGTGACAAGGGGTCTTAGTGGAACTAGGAGGATCTGTTTATGGGAAAGAAACGATATGCTAATCTGCGTGTTCTTGGAGTTCTGCTAAACATAGCCTAAGGGACAATGCATATATCTCTTAGACCACTGGACGGCTGTTTGGGCTAAGAAAGCTTCAGGGAAGGCAATTCCCTGGGGCATTCTGACCACAGAGTGGTCATGGTTAGGCAGGCCTCAGCATTTCAGAGGCCTATGCCCTTCTCCCAAACATTCCCTGCACCCAGTGGCCTCTGTGTTACATTTTAGCAAACCAGGTATTATGGATGATTTCATGCTCGACATTAACCTCAACAGATTAGACATGGTACACCAAGAAAGAGGATAAAATTGAATCATATAAAATTCTCAATTACAATGGAAAGCACTAAAAAGAGGGAAAATGGCATAAAGTGGTGGTACTATTTTACATGCCCATCAACATGGTTTGAGAATTCTAGTTATACCACATCCTTGACAACATTAGGAATGATCAGTTTTTTAAAGTTTAGATATTTACAGGTGAGTAGTAGCTTATTGTGCTTTTTGTTTTGCATGTACCTAATGTATAATGATATTTAGCATCTTTTCATGTTCTTATTTGCCATCAGTGTATCTTCTTTGGTAAAATATACATTTAGATGTTTTACCCATTTTAAAAATTAAGTAATTCCCTACCACCACCCCCTTACTATTGTGCTGTGGAAGTTCCTTATATATTGTGGATATAAGTTCTTTATCAGAACCAGATTTTCAAACATTTTCTCTGAATCTGTCACTTGTATTTTTAATTTATTAGTAATGTTTTCTGAAGAATAGAAGTTTGTAATTTTGAAGTCCAATCCATCCATTTTTTTAAGCATAAAATTTTTGTGTTGCATCTCAGTAATCTTTGCCAAATCAAGGTCACAAACATTTTATTCTATGAGTCCATTTATGAACTCAATTCTGTTCCATCCATTTGTCTATCCTGAAACCAAGCCATAGTGTTTTATTACTGTAAATACAGAATATGTCTTGAAGTTAAGCTGCATAAGTCTTTCTTATTTTTTTCTTTTTCAAAGTACTTTCAGTTTTTCTAGGGATTTTTTGTTTTTGTCTTGTTTTGTTTTGTTTTTTGCCATTTGAATTTTATAATCAGTGCCTCAATTTCCATTTTTAAAAGTCTGCTAAGAGTTTGATGATGTTATGCTGAAATTCTACATCAATTTGGGGAAGATTAACATTCTAACAATATTGACTCTTCTGATTCCTGAACACTGTAGATCTTTATATAAGTCATCTTTTATTTGTATCAGCAATGTTATATAGTATTAAATGTACAAGTCTCACACATTTTTTGCTAGATTTATTTCTAATTATTTCATATTTTTGATGTTATTTAAATAGGTTTTTTATTGCTATATCTCATTTTAGTTGCTGCTTTGTAGCTATATGCCTGATTTTTTAAAAAGATTTTATTTATTTATTCAACAGAGAGAGAGAGAGAGCACAAACAGGAGGAACAGCAGGCAGAGGGAAAGGGAGAAGCAGGCTCCTCATTGAGCAGGGAGCCCAATGTTGGGCTCAATCCCAGGACCCTAGGATCATGACCTGAGCCAAAGGCAGACACTTAATCAACTGAGACACCCAGGTGCCCCATGTGCCTAATTTTTATATATTGATTTTGTATCCTGCAAATTGGCTACCACATGTATTTAGTTCTAGTGGTTTTTTCTTTTTGCAGTTTCCATAGAATTTTCTACATAGTGGACCAAGTCATTTGGGAATAATAACAGTGGTTTTTTTCTTTCTTTTCCACTAGCATGATTTTATTCCTTTTCCTTGCTCTAACTACACTGATTAGAACCTTCAACACATTGTTGAATAGAAGACATGAGGGTGACATCTTTACTTTGTTCTTGATATTAGCGGAAGACTTTTTTTAAATTGAGTATAGTTAACATACAGTGTTATATTAGATTCAGATGTACAATATGATGAATCAGCAATTCCATACAGCACCCAGTGCTCATCACAAGTGCCCTCTTTAATCCCCATTGACTATTTTACCCATCCCCCCACAGAAGGCATTCATTTTTTACCACTAGGTATAATGTTAACTAGTAGTTTCACAGATTTTTAAAAAATCAGATAAGAATATTTCCTTTAATTACCAGTTAACTAAGAGTTTTTCATCAGGATTGTTGGATTTTGTTAAATGTTTTTTTTCAGAATTTATTGAAATGTTCATTTGGCTTGTGTTTTAGTTTATTAATGTGATGAACTACACTGATAGATTTTCTAATATTAAACTGAACTTGTATTACTTGGTTAAACCTCACTTGGTCATGATGTATTATCTCTTTTAGATATCACTGGATTTGATTTGCTAAATTGTTGTTAAAAGATCTTCCCATCTATGTTTATGAGTGATATTTTATTTTCTCTCCTGGTATTAGAGTAAAGTCAATACTAGCCTCATATTATAAGCTGGAAAGTAGTTCTTACTTTTCTATTTTCTGGTTTTGTTATTACTTCTCTGTTAAATAACTCATTCAATTTCCTCATAAAGCCATCTGGGCTTAACATTGCCTTTGTGTAAATGTTTCTAGTTATAAACTCAATTTTTAAAAGAAATATAAAACTATTCTGATTACCTAAGTCTTTTTTTGAATCAGCTTTGGTAGTTTGTGTCTTTCAAGACATTTGTCCATTTCACCTAAGCTTCAAATTTATTGACATAGTATTATACTTAATATTCATTATTATCATTTTAATATTTTACACATCTGTAGTGGCCTCACCTCTTTCACCCTTACACTGGTAATTAATTTCTTCTGTCTTTCTTTCCTGATGTTTGGTTACAGGTTTATCAATTTTATTTTCTCAAAGAACCAGACCATGTTTTCATTGATGTTCTCTATTGATTTCTGTTTTTTATTTCATTGATCCTATTCTTATCTACTTACTTGGGTTTTATTTACTCAATTTTCCTATTTTTCTAGTTTCTTTACATGAAGGGTCATTGATTTAAGTTTTGGGCTTATTTTCCAGGGGGGTCTTGCCTAACTTTTAGCAGTTTATACCAGATATTCAATATTTATAAAGAATATTTATTACTCATATATATTAGGGTTCTCTACAGAAACAGAATCAATAGGAGATTGGGAGAGAGAGGTCAAGGGAATTGGCTCACATGATTATGGGGGTGGAGAGTTCCCGTGATTGCCATCTGCAGGCTGGAGAACCAGGAAACTCATGATGTAACTCAGTCTGCGTCCAAAAGCCTGAGAAGCAGGAGCACTGATGTCAAGAGCAGGAGAACATGGATGTCCCACCTCAGGTAAATTCACTTTTCCTCTACCTTTTTTTGTTTTATTCAGACCTTCAAAGTGTTGGATGATGCCTGTCTGCCTTGGTGAGGAAGATCTTTACTGGTTCTCCCAGTTCAAATGCTAATCTCTTCCAGAAATAACTTTACAGACACACCCAGAAATAATGTTTTACCAGCTCTCTGGGTACCCCTGAGTTTAGTAAAGTTGACACATAAAGTTAACGATTTCCTCAGACTATTTTGCACTTTTTGGGGTGGGTATCTAGTCATCTTCTGTCTGATACTGCCATTTAATTTTGTATTGTTTCTCTTCTCACATGTGAAGTAAAACACACACAGCCCTGGGTAGAAAAAGCTAATTTAGAATTATGCATCATCCACTTATTAATTGACCTAGGGCTCAGTTTCCTATCACTAAAATATGAATGTAATCATATGCTCCTAGGAAGGTCAAAAGCGCTAAATGAGATGTATCTGAGACTGCATTCCCAAAGCTTCAGTGCATTTGCATTTAGTTTTAACTCTGCTCTATTCTAAAAAATCTGATCACTTCTTATAGTGGAAATCTATTAAAATCACAATTTAAAATACAGTAATTATCCCTCTCTCTTCACAGCTCGCATATTTAATTGTTTTATTGGCTACCTCCTCTTTTAAGTTTATAATTATTTAAAAATATTAAACAAAATTTATCCCAGGACTAATCACCATACCAACTTCTTGTTCTATCCAAGACCACCAAGTACTTGTGTTTAACTGATATTGTCCCATTACTGAACAGGAGCTATCAATGCTCTAATTTATACCTGTATGATATGTAGAACTTCTGGAGAAAGAAAAGGACACTAACACATAATGCATGAAGAGTCCAAACACAGATAACCAACCCCAAATTTCCCTTTCCTCAGTTATTTTGGTGTCATGTAAATATAGTTTCTCTTAAAAAGAATTTAACATTATTACAATGTATTTCTAACCTGCTGATATAACAGGGACTGATATTTATATTCTGCATAGTCATGTCTATAAAAAGTACTAAAATGTTGATTAAATTGAAATTTTATTTCAGCTGGCTTTACTGCAAAAAAAGGCACCACATTTCTCCTTATTTTTTGCCTAACCCATTTGCTGATAATATAAATTCCCTAGGAAAGTATCATAACCTAGGCCATGCCATTGAAATAGTAAGTAAATAAAAAGGAGAACTTGGAGAGTCACAACTGATTTGGAGATAAAATATTGCAGATAATGTGATAAAATATTTGTCCTACAGTTATTTTGCTAAGGCATGAATACACTGGAATGAGGTAACATCTAGTTCTTGAAATTTTGTATGCTTCCATGAGAAATATAATCTTTCTTTATATTTATCCTACAGAAAAAAAGTCTTATCTGTGGCCTATTTCTATTAATGTATGGTTGAACACTTGTGACTGATTGAAAGCTCAGAAAGTATTAAATATAATGTCTAATCTCATTCCTAACTAGCAAACTAGGAAATGCTGACAGAGGTTTGTTTTTGTAGGCATATTTTCACTATTACCTTAAAAAAAAAAAAAGGTAAGGATAATTTGTTTCCTCATATAATTGATAATTAGAAAATGGCAGTAATAAGGTTTTTTGTTTTATAAACAACCCATATGCTGCCCATATTATCATACAGTAAAGTAGTAAGTTACAAAAAAATTAAAAATATTTTAAATTCTGAAATTGTCTTTTCTTTTGAGGCAGCAGTAGATTAAATTATACTGACAATTTCATGACTATTTTATTTTTGGCCCTGTTCGAAAATAAAAATATTTTTGAGCAGGGAAAAAGAAAATGACCAGAGAAGGACATGATTAGATTTGGATAGGAAAGAATAGCCGAGAAAGCTAAGAGAAAACAGAAAAATAATTGTGTTCCAAGGTTTTAAAAAAGGATGTAAGACAAAATAAATATAATACCATCCATAACTCTTAACTGACCAGTGTGACAGTTGGCCAGTATATTTTCCAGAAAATTTAACCAAAAAAAGGTAAAAAAAAATTTAAAAAACAAAAATCTGAAAGCCCAGGAACAACATGTCCTCAGTGAAAGTGACATCTCAATAGCCACATGTGGAAACATCCAGCTTTTCTTCATAATTTAAAACCCAAGACTTTATAGGCTGACATTTAAAAGCAGGATTTTCTGGTATAGGGATGGATAATGATATAACTCTCTTCTTGACTTTCCCTTCTCCTTTGGGTTTCTTTTTATTTATGTCACTATCAAGTTTATCTCAGTGTAGTTGTCCTCTTAAGCAATTAAGCTTTTCCCTTTCCATGCTTACCCCAGGAGAGCTAAAAACTTGCCTGGAAAGTAAAATTTAAAAAGAATTTTTTTTTTTTTTAGTAAAATGGTTAAATAAGCTCAGAGAGTAATGTTCATTCAGATAGAGGCTGAGAAGTGGCTGGCATATGGTCCTCACTTGTGTTGTGGTTAGACTATAGGGTCTTTTAGGACATATCACTGGTTTCAACATTTACAAGTTTCACAGAAAAAATTAAACTAGGTCTCTCTGACTTATCTTGAGAAAGTCAGAAGCACCAGCAGCACGGGACCAGTGTTTCTATACATCAGCAATTGGCTGGAGACAGGTACTTCCACTTATTTACATAACCTATACTCTCTCCAATTTTTCACACTTACAGTAAAGCCCATTTTGTCTAGTTAAATTAGTGGACTGGAATAGGTTTTATTTTAGCTGAGTCAGAAATTCTTATAAGAATACAGTTAAGGTGTCAACTGGGACTGCAGTTATCTATACCTTTCTGAGTTTACTCACATCATTATGAACAGACTTTAAATCCTCCTGGCTCTTGGCTGAAGACAATAGTTCTTTGCCAGTTGGGCCTCTTCACAGAACCATTCACAACATGGCAGCTTGTTTCTCCCAGAGTGAGGGTCTAGAGAGAACAAGAGATCAAGAGAGTGTGAGAAAGGATGGTCGTGGTAGACGCCATAGTTCTTTTATAATCTAATGTGGTTCAGTCAGTTAAACATTTGCCTTTGGCTCAGGGTTCTGATTCCAGGGTTCTGGGATAGAGCCCAGTGTTGACCTCCCTGCTCTGTGGGGAGTGTGCTTCTCCCTCTGCCTCTCCCCTGACTCAGGCGCTCTCTCTTTCTCTCTCAAATAAATAAATAAAATCTTAAAAAGTGACATCCTTTTTGCCATATTCTGTTCACTAGAAGTGAGTCACTAAATTCAGCCTTCACTCCACGGGAGAGGATTATATAAAGTCACGAATAGTAGGTGGCAGAAAATCACTGGGGTGTCATTTTAAAGGTTCCCTACCATAAAAGGTGTCCTCATTCAATTGTAAGCCCTAAAAACTGTTTTTGGAGGCAAGCACTTCCTTAAGAAGTGTGTGCAAAGAGCAGAAAAGGAAGGGAGAATAGATAACCCTTACCCTAGAGGGAAATGAAATCTAGCACAAATTCACAGTGTGCTCTAAGATCCAAGTAAAAGGTAAAAAGAAGAGCCATGGTCTATTGCTTAAACCTAGAAGTTTCTCTTTCAGTCATGTGGGAACGCATGGCTAGATATACAAGCAAAACAAAATAAAACTTATCAAGGGCAGAGGTTAAAATAGAAAAATCTTAAACAAGTGAATTCAGAAGATGTGTGAATATCCCCTGTTGCCAGCACACCTCTAGGCAAACAGCCATAAACGGAAATAATTACCATATGAAGTCAAGAATGGAACCAACAGAGAGGCTGACTTAAACAACAGCAAGCTTAGAGTTATCAAGAGTTGAGATTTTAGGGCGCCTGGGTGGCTCAGTGGGTTAAAGCTGCTGCCTTCGGCTCAGGTCATGATCCCAGGGTCCTGGGATCGAGGCCCACATCGGGCTCTCTGCTCAGCAGGGAGCCTGCTTCCTCCTCTCTCCTCTCTCTCTGCCTACTTGTAATCTCTCTCTCTCTCTGTCAAATGAATAAATAAAATCTTTAAAAAAAAAAAAAGAGTTGAGATTTTAGTGAAGCTGAAGTGGGCTTTATATAAATTAGAGGTATTATGCCTGTGCTAAAGTTAATTCTTCAGTCAACTTACATGATATTACCATTTGGGTTTGTTCTCAACTAATTAACAATTGTTGCATCATTGTTATTTTCTAAGCAATGCTTTTCTCAGCTTCATAGCAATTCATTCAGCCATTGAAAGTCCCCTATCATCTAGGCATTCCTCACACAGCCTAAAAGCCAGCCAGGGAGCTTGATTTGAACCAAGCAGTTGGTCTCCAGAGACAGCGCACTCTTAATCACCGCTGCACTGTGAGGGCCCAAGTTAAAGAATCCCTCCAGCTCTTATGAACCGGATGTAACTACTCAATCAACCATCTATCAAAAACTTGGTCCTTAGCCCGGAGTCCCCTTGTTTCAGTTCTCTCACCATCAGCCACAGAATCACCAGTTCTACAATTCAGGACTGAAAAAGGAATGTCTTGTGTGTAGGGATCACGAGTTCACCAGTGTTGTTTGAGCTATCTGTGCTATGGGGCAGGAGAAGGGTTGGGATTCAACTCAATCTAAATTATAAAATTAAAGCATCAGTGAGCGCCAAAACATTTTCATTCACACAACTTCAGCCGTGGGAATTAAGATACTATGACCACACTGGTATCTTAAAGTCACCTGAGTGCCCATATTATCTGAAGCAATACCTATGGAGAGCATGAAAACAAATTGGTATTCTTTTAAAATTACAATATATCTAAATGTATAGGCAATGAGTTTTAAATTTCAGTGATGAGAGCTTTTGACTAGATTTATATGGATGGGTTCTTAATTTACTAGAACGTAAGCCATATTCTATGTTATTTCAGCTGTATAAAATTCTGAGAACCTTCAAGTCTCTGCCATTCAGTATCCTACCTCTCTGAAGCTGCATATCGCACAGGGAGTAGCCCAAGTAGTAAGGCTCTGGAAAATGAGGTTGATGCCTTGCCTGTGTTAGGTAACCATGATTCCTCATAAAGACATATGGGCATGTGTAATAGACTTTAATAGAAGGATAAGGAGCTCTGGTGCATTTCCCAGACTTCTCGGTTTGAGTTAGAGGGAAAAAAGCGATGTTAGAAGCTGCTGAGGAGGTCCCTGTCCCCTTTTGCTTGAACTGTTAGTGTCTAGTTGGGAAATAGAAATAAATAGATGTATTCGTGCAAATCTTCTATAGATCAAGGGAAGTAAATGGTGAAAAGAAGTTTTCTAAATTGTTCCTTTATGCTCCTGTGAATGGACACTAAAAGCAGCTAAGTATACTGAGCGCTTCATTTCAGGCACTACTGATTATCTCCTTGATTTGTTTAGAAAGCTACAATTGATTTATTCCAAGAAGAGAAACAAACATTTCATTTATGTAAATGCTTTCATTGTTTTTATTCTTTTAATCACTCACTTAAGCTCTGACTTGGAACACCTAAAATGTATTTTTTACTTTACTCTTTTATTTATTCTTTTAAAGATTTTTAAAAATTTATTCGTTTGAGAGAGAGTGTGAGAGCACTAGAGTGAGAGAGAGCATGAGAGCAAGGGTTAGAGAGAGGGAGAAGCAGACTCCCTACTGAGCAGGGAGCCTGACTCTGGGCTCAATCCCAGGACCCTGGGATCATGACTTGAGCTAAAGGCAGAGGCTTAACCAACTGAGCCACCCAGATGACCCTTTACTCTTTTATTTCACTCAAAGTCTGACTCTGTATGTTAACTTCCAAGAAAATTATTTGAGTTTTATTACCTGTTCTGATTAAGCCTGGACTTTGAATACTCTTTCAGGGATGCAATTAAATTGATGAATGTTTGCAATGTGTGGTTTAAAAAAAGGGGGAATCTCTAAGATTATGGGGTTTGATTTTGTTTTAAAAGTGCTTTTATAAAAATTATTGCTCCTATTAATTTATCTACCTGTTTGTGTAAGAACAGCATTATCACCCCACAGCACAGATTTTTTTTTTCTTTCACAAAATTACTTGGGTCATTCTTCAATTTGAGTTTCACAAAAGTATCAGTCTCTATCAGAATCCAGCAATTAAATTGCTGTCAGTGAAAGTAAGCAAAGCTAAAAATTGAAGTAGCTTTAAACAAAATATCTACTTTAATTTTGGTGACATTCATTAACACTAGTCCTCATTATGTGATTTGTTATTTATTTTTACTATTTTATCTTTAGTCTCAAACTAAAAGAAATATACACTTTTCACTGGCTACCACTTACCTGTTTCACTTACTATATCCTTTTTTTAATCTCTACATATCAGAATACCCTAGAGCTTAGATTCAGACCTTTTTTCTTCTTCTACTTTGATGACGTACAAGAAACTTTGAGTTCTATGGCTTCTAATTGCATCTATGTGCTGATAATCATCAAGTTTTATTTCTAGCCCTATATTTTCTCTTTAACTGTAGACACACATCCATATGAATATTTAACCTCTCCACGGGATGTCTAGCAAACATCGCAAGTTTAGCACATTCAGAATTGGATTATTGATTGCTATTCCCCATACTCCACTAACTAAACTTGTTCCTTTCACAGTGTTCTGTTTCAGTGAAAAGTGCTACTATTTGCATGTGGGCTAAAGTCAAAATCTTTGAAAAGAATCCTTACATCATCTTTTACTCCTAATCCATAGCCTACACAACAAACTTTGAGGGCTTCACCTTTAAAACGGATCCTAGAGCCAATCACTTCTCACCAATCCCACTCCTCTCCATTCATTTGAGAGAGAGAGCAGGGGATATGGGAGGGTCAGAGGAAAACAATCCCAAACTGACTCCCCACTGAGGATGGCGCTCCACTGGTGGCTCTTTATGGAACTTGATCTCAGGACCCATGAGCTCATGACCTGAGCTGAAACCAAGATTCCAACGCTAAAGCTTAACCACCTGAGCCAGCCAGGTACCCCTGGAAATCCTTTTAAATCGTTAATCATATCAAATCATTTTGCTGTAAACCTTCAGGGGGTTTTCCTTCACACTTCACCCAAAGTCACTCCCATCGCATATGTGATCTGGTCTCTGCCTAGTTCTCCAAATTCATGTTTGACTCCGTTGGCCTTTGTTCCCTGTTCTTTCCCCACCCTAGACTCCTTGCTTTTACTTGAGTTCACCAAGTCTTTTCCAGCTTCTTTGCTTCTTTATGCCTGAAAATCTCTTAGGCCTCTATCTGGGTAACTCAATTGCCTCAGTCTATTTAGATCTCTGCTCAAGTATCTCTTGTTGTTCAACCTAAAATAGCATCCCTCTTCTCACTTTATCCTCTGACCCTGCCATATTTTTTCTTTGTAGTAATTATAACTACCTAACTTCAGATTATATATTTATTCATGTTTTTACTTCTCTGCTGTATTTCTTATCTGCTTTTTTAATTGGATGATTTGGTTCTAACCTGCATTTCTAGCCTAATTATTTACAACTTCTCACCACATGGACCTCTACCTAAGTGGACAATCACAAGATCACAGAACATAGTATATGCTCTCCTAGCTCCATACATTTTCTTTTCTTCTTCCTTGACTTCATTCAAGTTTCTTGTCATATGCCACCACAAATTATTCAATTTCATGTTAAAGAGATAATTATGATAAAGTCCTGTCCTAACACAATGCCACTCAAACTTATCCAGACTCACTTGTACTTCCTTTATGCTACTTGATCTATTATTATTTCTCGATGCTGTCAGCATCTCTTTTCTTGCTTGCTGAAGTCAAGGACTTGACATTTCATTTTTTCTCTCTCTTCAAATATCAGATAATCATATGTTTGCTGAAAAAAATCATGATTTCTTGTCATTTGAACGTGATCTTCAAAAATATTTTATTGCCACAAATCTTAATGATTTTACTTGACCTTTATAGTTTGCAAACTTGCACTGCTTTTCACACAGCTAAGCACATGTTCATTATCAAATTATAAATCTAAAATATTGCAAGTAGGACATTTTTACTTTAGTTGTATTTTAGGGAACCAAACTACTTTAAAGTTTAGGGAACCAAACTACGCTTTTATCAGTGTAATTGATTTTCTTGAATAAAAATCATTTCTTGAATAACATTAAATTTTTACCCCTTCGATAGATAATTTTAAGATTTATTTTTATTTCCTTACCTCACTGTCTTCATAGATACTTCAACTATGTTTTAGAGAAAATGAGATGTTCATTTTCATAGTCGTTTATGAGTCTATATCTGAGCAGCCTCAGTCACTTCCTTTACTTTTTAAAAAAGATTTACTTATTTATTTATTTACATTTCCAAATTCACTCCCTACCATCCTCAGTGGGACACCTGTGATGCTTCCCACTGTGAGCCTAGTTTTATTTTTTATTTTATTTTTACTTTATTTATTTATTTATTTTAAAATTTCAGTATAGTTGACACACAATGTTAAATTAGTTTTAGATGTAAAACTTAGTGATTTGATAAGTTTATACATTATGCTGTGTTCACCACAAGTATAGTTACCATCTGTCCAATTACATCGCTATTACGATATCATTGCCTGTATTCCTTATATTCTGCTCTTTATTATCATGACTTACTCTGTAATTGGAGGCCTGTATTTCCCTCTCTATTTTATCCATTTCACTCAACCTCTCACCCTGCTTTCCTTTAGCAGCTATCAGTTCTCTGTATTTATAGATCTGATTCTGCTTTTTCTTTGTTTACTCATTTTTAGATCCCATTTATGAGTGGAATCATATGGTATATGTCTTTCCAAGTCTAACTTCTTTCACCTACCATAATACCCTGAAGGTCCATCCATGTTGTCTCAAATAGCAAGAACTCATCCTTTTTTATGGCTGTCTAATATTCCTCTGTGTGTGTGTGTGTGTGTGTGTGTGTGTGTGTGTGTGTGTGTGTGTGTACCACATTTTCCTTATCTATTGACAGACACTTAAGTTGCTTCCATGTTCTGGCTATTATAAATAATGCTGAAGTAAACACAGAGGTGCATGTATCTTTTCAAATTAGTGTTTTCATCTCCCCTGGATAAATACCCAGTAGTGGAGTTTTTGGATCATATGGTATTTCTATTTTTAATTTTTTGAGGAACATCCATACTGTTTTCCACAGTGGATGCACCAATTAACATTCCCACCAACAGTGCATGAGGATTCCTTTTTCTCCTTGCCAATACTTGTTTCTTCTTGATTTTAGCCATTCTGTCTGGCATAAGGTAACATCTAATTGTGGTTTTGATTTCCATTTCTCTAATGATTAGTGATATTGAGCATCATTTGATGTATCTGTTGGCAACCTCTATGTCTTCTTTGTAAAAATGTCTTTTCAGATCCTCTGCCTATTTTTTAATTGGATTTTTTTTGATGTTGAGTTGTACAAATTCTTTATATATTTTGGATATTAACCCTTTATCAGATATATCATTTGCAAATATGTTCTCCCATTCAGTAGGTTGTCTTTTAGTCTCGATGGTTTTCTTCTTCATGTAAAAGCTTTTTATTTTGATGCAGTCTCAATAGTTTATTTTTGCTTTTGTTTCCCTTGCCTTAGGAAACATCTAGAAAAACGTTGCTCTGGGTGTTATCAGAGAAATTACTGCCTGGTTTTTTTGTTTTTGTTTTTGTTTTTTTTTGGATTCTTACGGTTTTAAGTCTCATGTTTGGATACTTAACCCATTTTGAGTTTATTTCTGTGCATGGTATTAGAAAGTAGTCTAGTTTCATTCTTTTATATATAGCTGTCCAGCTCTCGCAGCACCATTTATTGAAAAGTCTGTCTTTTCCCATTTCAGTATTTTTGCCTCCTTTGTCTAAGTTAATTGATCATAAATATGTGGATTTATTTCTGGGATTTCTATACCGTTCTAGTGATCTATGTGTCTCTTTTTGTGTCAGCACCATACTGTTTTGATTACCACAGCTTTGTAGTATATCTTGAAATCTGGGATTTTGATACCTTCAGCTTTGTTCTTTCTCTGGATTGCTTTGGCCATTTGACATTGTCTGTAGTTCCATACAAATTTTAGTATTATTTTTTCTTTCTTTTTTAATTTTTTTAATTTTTTAATTTTTTTTATTAAAGATTTTATTTATTCATTTGACACAGAGAGAGAGATTACAAGTAGGCAGAGAGGCAGGCAGAGAGAGAGGAGAGAGGAGGAAGCAGGCTCCCCGCTGAGCAGAGAGCCTGATGTGGGCCTCGATTCCAGGACCCTGGGATCATGACCTGAGCTGAAGGCAGCAGCTTTAACCCACTGAGCCACCCAGGCGCCCTTATTTTTTCTAGTTTTGCAAAAACCGCTAATAGTATTTTGATAGGGATTGCACTGAATCCTTAGATTGCTTTGGATAATACAGACATTTTGACAATATTAATTCTTCTAATTCATAAGCATGGAATATCTTTCCATTTGTGTCATCTTTAATTTCTTTCATCAGCATTTTATATTTCTAGAGTACAGGTCTTTCATCTCTTTGGTTAAGTTTATTCCTAGGTATTTTATTCTTTTTGATACAATTATAAATGATGTTTTATTTTTTAAAATTTTTCTTTCTGTGACTTCATTGTTAGTGTATAGAAATGCTATCAATTTCTGGGTATTCGTTTTGTATCCTAACACTTCACTGAATTTGTTTATTACTGCTAGTAGTTTTTTGGTGGAATCTTTAGGATTTTATATGTATAGTATCATGTCATCTGCAAAAAGTGACATTTTAACTTCTTCTTTACCAATATGGATGTCTCTTATTTCTTTTTCTTGTCTGGTTGCTGTGGCTAGGACTTCCAGTACTATGCTGAATAAACGTGGCAAGAGTGGACATCCTTGTGTTGTTCCTGACCTTAGAGGGAAAGTTCTCAGTTTTTAACCACTGAGGATGATGTTTGCTGTGGGTTTTACATAGATGCTCTTTATTATGTTAGTCTTAGCAGAGTTGGAATATCTTAAATAAAATTGAAAAGAGAAGCCAATGTACTCTAAAGTTCCAAGTGTTCCCTACCAAGTTGCCCAAGTGGACCACTATTACAGCTTATTTAGCTACATATCAGCCAATAAGCATGGATTTCTCATCCCAAGATGGATATGTTTCAATCTTTCTGAAGTATACCCTTTAGAAGTAAATTTAACATTCACCTGTTGGTAGTAAATACTTTCCATTTTTTTTGAAAATGAATATATTTTACTCATGTTCTTGAATGATATTTTTAGTTAGTATTCAATTTTAGGTTGTCAATTATTTCTTCTCAGTCCTTCAAAGATACTTTCTTCTGGCTCTCATTTTTTGTTACTGAGAATTCTGTATGTTGTCATTCTTCTGTAGTTAATCAGAAATTTTCCTCTTCTTCCTTACTATCATCTCGTTTTCTCTTACATTCTGCAGTTTCACTACGGCATGTCTATGTATGGACTTCTTGTTATCTATCCTGTTTTGTTCACATAATGCCTATGGACTTATGTCCTTTACCATGTTTGAACAATTCTCAGCTATTATTTATTCAAAGACTAGATCTGTATCATTTGCTCTAGTTTTTATATCTGGGTCTTCAAGTGGGCATACATTGGACAGGTTCATTCTTTTTTATCTCCTGAATTCTCTATTTTTATAAATCTACCTTTCTGTGCTGCCTCTTGGGTAACGTTTTAGGTACAGTTTCTAGTGTACCACTTTGGATATACATTGCAGCTCATTTTAGGCCAGTCTAATTTGTTTGCTCTCATTGAGTTTTTTATTTCAGCAAGAATTATGTATAAATTTATTTTTATTTCTAAAACTTCTATTTGGTCTATTTTCAAATTTATCTGGTCATTTTGGAGTATCTTTTTTCTTTTTCATTTTTTGTCATTGCAGTTCTTGTTTCTTTAAATATTTCACAAATGTATGATTGAATCTTTTACTTTTTAAAAATAGTTTGTTCATAAAATTATTGGCAATCTTTCTCTCCCTCAAAAAGATTTTCTTATAAATTTGATTATTTTTGATAAAAACTCATATTTGATTGATCTTAACATGTATAAATGTTGGGGCCTGAATTGAAAATGCTTTCATAAAGAGATATGGCTTTTTCTTTTCTCCACCCACCCCCTTTTTTATTTTGCCAAGGAATATTAAAAGTTTGAGATACCAATCTTATTCTCCTTTTCAGATTCCCTGTCTTAATACAGAGACTCTCTGGTTTACCTCTCTCCTCTTCCTTTAAGCAATCATATTTGGAATGTTCCTTAGAAAAAACCTACCTTTCTCCCATACTTATTAATTCAACCTCAGATCAGGGCTGTTCCCCACCCATCCTAGGAGTTCCTTTACTTCCATCTTCCCCCCAGCTAAGTTTTCCAACAAAATTCATTATTTTATTCAAGGGTTATTCACTTTTCTACATTGATAAAACCCTAGGTATACATGCCGCACTGTTAACAAAAATCAATTTTCTTTAATTGCCTAATTCTTTTATTTAGTAACATTTTGTATTACATTTCAAAGAATTCCAAAACAAAACTAATTACATTTTTAAGAAAAGGAAAAGAATTTAATGGCTCAAATAACTGTTTTGAAACACTCCAAAATGGTCAACAATGGCTCCCAGAAATAATTGTAAAATCTTTATGACTCCTGTTGCTAGTTTTGCTCTACAATTTACTGCTTTTCTGAATTGCAAATTTTTTTCTGAAATGCTGATCTTGTCTCTAATGCTGCCAAAAAATGTGTCTAACTCAGCCAGCATTTACAACTATTTCATTTTGCTCTGCAAAGAGTAAGTTGTCCTTTTAGATTTTCTATAACCCTCTTTTATCCACTTAATAATGTGGAACAATTTCCCCTGGGCTGAGTCAAGGTACTTTTGACTGGTCATTCAGATACTTCTTCATTTTTAGCATCCCTCCATGAGTGGTTGTCTTTTGAGAATCTCATGAATTTAATGAAAGGCCTTGATCCTAGTATCCTAGTATTCAAGGTCTTCGCTATTTAACAGGTGAATTCTAACCAAATTGTCATGCAAACAAGACTTCTGCCAGTTTGCTTTGATATCATACTTTAGCAAAAATATGGGTATTTATAATTTGATAACTGCCATAAATGTAAAGATTGCTATGTGAGTATAAGCTAAATCTAATTTTTGAGATGAGGAAGGACCAGGGACAGCTTCTGTGGAGAAGTGGAGATAACTGAATAGTCTATGGTGGAAAAAAAAGGAAATGAGGAAAGAACCTCTATAGGGCAGAGGGAATACTATGTGCCATGACCTTGAGGAAGAACAGTGGAATGGCAGTTATAGAAACAAAAGCACAGAATGACTAATTTGTATTCAGTGATAGAAATGGCTAGAAATGACCTTGGGAGAAGTAGGAGGAATTTTAACATCAGATAACATATGTTAATAAAGTTAGACTTCAAATCTAAGAACAATGCGAGACATTTGAGGTATTTATTTACTATGTAAAAAAAGAGAATCACATTTGAAATTTAAAAAAAAATTCCACTCATAGTGGAAAAAAAAGAGAGATTTGGTTGAGAGTAGGAGCTAGAGTGGTTCTGAAGAGATTTGTGGCAATGTTTTAAGTGAGAAATAATGGTGGGTTGGACTGTGAAAATTATAATGGAAATGGAGAAAAGGATAGACTAAATAGATATTAAAGCATGTAACTTATAGGCTTTAGCCACCATTATAGAATGATGAAGAGTAAGAGTCCACAAAATCAGCATCATTTTTTGATGAAATTATTCTTTTCATCCTGAGGTGGAAAAGTAATCTAAAATGGCTGCCTCACTGAGAGGAGAAACCCCTGGGGATGACTCAGCACTCCTCCACCCAGTTGCTTCCACACAGCTTTAAGAACTTCCACATGGACCCAAGCCAATCGACAGAAAGACCCTGTGAAATGTCCCTAGTTTACCTATAAATATCCGCCCCAATCAGAGCTGGGTGCTCAGTCTTTGGGAACAATCCCGCTGAGCTCACCAGCATTAATAAAGCTGTGTTCTCCCAGCTCTCCACGTGCCGCTTGAGTTCTCAGTCACCTCAAAATTTCCACAACAATCCTTTGCCACAAATGGCCAGCAATCCCTGTACGGACAGACGAAAGTTTACTCCAAAGTTTTGCTGTGAAAGAGAGAAGGCAAGGAGGTCAACGCTCAGAGAGGAAGACCCTTTGTTCTTCTTTGCTTCTGCTTTTATTGGTCCTTCAGAATAATCATAATTTTTTTTTTAAATTTTGCTTATTTATTCATGAGATACAGAGAGAGAAAGAGGCAGAGGGAGAAGAAGATGCCCCCCTGAAGAGCAGGGAGCCCAAAGCGGGACTCCATCCCAGGACCGTGAGATCATGACCTGAGCCAAAGGCAGATGCTTAACTGACTGAACTGCCCAGGATAATTATAAATCTTTATCATTGTTTCTTAAGCATGTGATGTGTGAGAAGGGGTCTTACTGGAACTAAGAGGATCTGTTTATGGGAAAGATGTGATATGCTACTCTGCCCGTTCTATGAGTTCTGCTAAACACATAGCCTATGGGACAAAGCATACATCTCTTAGATCACAGGGTGGCTTATTTGAGTTAAGAAAGCTTCAGGGAAGGCAACTCCCTGTGGCATTCCTATGAGAGAGTGGTCACACAGGCCTCAGCATTCCAAGGGCCAACGCCTTCTCCCAAACCTTTTCTGCCCCCAGCGGCCTCCCTGTTATATTTTAGCAAGCCAGGTACTATGGATGATTTCATGCTCTACAATAACCCAACAACCGTAGATGAATGGATGATGGAAAATCCACTATTTACGCTTCCCTTTTCCCATTTTCAACAGACTCTCTTTTTTATGCCTACCCTTTCCACCAAATATCTTTTGCCACTTGCAATTTTCCCCTCAAAATAAATGAAATTTCTCTCTCTCTCTCTTTGTATTAGGCACAACAGAGCACTTGAATTCTTTTCAGTAACCTCCAATGTCCACTCTATTTTGTTTATTTATTTGGTTTTGTCTTTGGAAAATTAAAATAAAAAAGATTTCAGTATCAGAATCTTTCATATCTTCACTGCACATAGAGGAGGGAGACGAAAAGAGTTTCTTTGTCTTTTCCCAATTCGGCTTTCGTAAAAAGATGGACTTACTTTAACCTCAAATATACTTGGAATAATTGTTGTAGAATAATAAATTCTAAATGAGAAAGCTCTCTTTTACTTATTAATGGTATAAGCTTAAATTGACAGGAAAATCTCCTTCTTGTTTGCCTGACCTATGATACTATTCTCTGAGGACATATTCTCAGCGCCTGAGAATGGCTTCTTAAGATCTAAACTGGTTTTAAAGTTGATTTCATTATTTGTTTTGAAGTGGCAAGTCATCTTATACGGCTTAGGTTCTATCTTGCAATCTTTCTAAAGTACATTAATAAGAATCTGTGCTACTAGTTTAGAATTTACTAACGTTTAAATCTTCCATTGGAATTGCATTAGGGTTCTCCAAAGGGGGAAAAAAAACCCTTTATATTTATTATGAGGAATTGGCTCCCATAATTATGGAGGCTGAGAGGACCCACAATATGCTGTGTACAAGCTGGAGACCTAGGAAAGCTGGTAGTATAATACTGGTCTGAGTTCAAAGCCTTGAGAACCAGGAAATCTGTTGGTGTCAATCCCCATCCAAGGGCAGAAGAAGACTGATATTCCAGCTCATGAGGATAAGCAGAAAGGGAACAAATACCCCCTTCCTTTGTTTTTTGTTTTATTCAGGCCCTCAATAGACTGGATATTGCCCACCCACACTGGGAAGGATAATTTACTTGCTGAGACCACTGATTCAAATACTAGTATCATCTGGAAATACCTTCACAGACACAACCAAAAATAATATTGAATTTAGAAATCCTGGTGGCCCAACTAAGTTGACACATTAAAATTTATGATCATAAGAATCATTTACTATACAAAATAGTATATTATAAAACAAAAATCAAAACACCTTATTGCATTTTATATTGTTAAAGACAAAATTAAAAAGTCATTTTTCAGTGTTTTGCAATAGGGAAAGTATTCCACATCTGAAAAGTATTCCACATCTGAAAAGTAGAGTGTTGTGATAGGGCGATTTAGAGTTGTGATTGTTTTACAGGCAGAAGAAGTCGCCATCAGTTAGCTGAATGGGAAATGCTTATCTCTGTGTCTAGCTCTTTTCAGAGAGACAAACAATTCTCATCTCAGTTAATCATTTTTTTTATTATCATAAAATGTATTATTTGTTTCAGGGGTACAGGTCTATGATTCATCAGTCTTACACAATTCACAGCACTCACCATAGCACATACCCTCCCCAATGTCCATCTCCCCGCCACCCCATCCCTCCCACCCTCCTCCACTCCAGCAACCCTCAGCTTGTTTCCTGGGATTAAGAGTCTCTTATGGTTTGTCTCCCTCTCTGGTTTCATCTTGTTTCATTTTTTCCCTCTCTCCCCCTATGATCCTATGACTTGTTTCTCAAATTCCACATATTAGTGAGATCATATGATAATTGCCTTTCTCCGGTTGACTTATTTCGGTTAGCATAATACCCTCTAGGTTCTATCCATGTCATTGAAACTGGTAAGATTTCATTTTTGATGGTTTCATAACATTCCATTGCATGTATATGTGTACACACACACACACACACACACACACACACACACACACTACATCTTCTTTATCCATTCATCTGTCGATGGACATCTGGGCTTTTTCCATAGTTTGGCTATTGTGGACATTGCTGCTATGAACATTGGGGTGCATGTGGCTCTTCTTTTCACTACATCTGTATCTTTGGGGTAAATACCCAGTAGTGCAATTGTGGGTCATAGGGTAGATCTATTTTCAACTTTTTGAGGAACTTCCATACTGTTTTCCAGAGTGGCTGCACCAGCTTGCATTCCCACCCATGTAGGAGGGTTCCCCTTTCTCCACATCCTTGTGGGGAGCATCTGTTGTTTCCTGACTTGTTAATTGTAGCCATTCTGACTAGTGTGAAGCAGCACCTCGTTGTGGTTTTGATTTGTATTTCTCTGATGCCAAATGATGTTGAGCAATTTTTCACGTGTCTGTTGGCCATTTGGATATCTTCTTTGTGGAAATGTCTGTTCATGTCTTCTGCCCATTTCTTGATTGGGTTATTTGTTCCTTGGTATTGAGTTTGATAAGTACTTTATAGATTTTGGATCCTCGCCATTTATATGATATGTCATTTGCAAATGTCTTCCCCCATTCTGTCAGTTGTCTTTTGGTTTTGTTGACTGTTTCCTTGCTGTGCAACAGCTAGTCATTCTTTAGACAAAGAATAAGAATCCAGAGGGTCCATGTTTAATATTTATTATTCATATTTTAGGAACTTGTCTCCAGGTCTTATGGGAGTCAATAAAAGAGTAGAGTGAGTCTTACCTAAGTCTTATGGAAAAATGTCATTCTTTATAGTAAACTGTTTTCTGGAACACAAAATGCTGTGAAGGGAAGATTTCAAAAGCAAACATGTAAGGACATTTCTTACAAGTAACTGTTTTCTGGGAAAACAGGGCTCAGGTAAAGTTTAGCATTATTAGTTTTTTACATGTGAATTTTAAATCCTTGAAGTAAATTTATTTTGGTCACTACTTGCCAGGTGCTACTTATTTTACAAAAGTGAGTCATAACATGAATTTGGGAAATTTTTGAATAAAGAGATGTTAATAAGTTACTTTGGTGGGAACATGTTTAGCTTTATCTAGAATTTGCAGGAATATGAGGCCATCTGCTTTATGTTTATGTTTACTTTAGTAAGTTGGTCATTTTATGTCTTTCATTCACTTTATTTATATAGCTAAAATTCAGAGTTTTACTAATCATAATGAGAATATCCTGCCACCAAATAGAATCAGTTCCTTGGTTGAAATGGAACAGTAGCTTGCTTGGGGAATGATTTTTATAGTGCTTGTTTAAATTTGACCTGTTCCCATGATATTGATTAAATATAAATCAAATGTTTCGGGTATCATTGTTTTAACATTTTTCTTGGAAACTTGACAATAAATTTCCTATATTAGTTCAGCAAAATTATACCCATGCTTATATTCTATCAAACTATGTACCCTCCCATCCTGCACTGATGAACATCCTTCTGTTTCAGGGGAAATTTCAAATAAAAACTCCACTTGAGTTTTTTGTTTTGTTTTGCTTTGTTTTTTTTTCAGTAACTGCTTATCCAACCCTGGGCTAGTTGCCAAGCAAAAATATGATTGTTTTACAGTCAGTGGGAAGTAATTCAGTGGCACTTTTCCATTTGTAATGCCTCTCAATGAGAAAGGAGGTTGTTAGGCAATGGATGGCATAGGGTAGGATCAGGAAAAAGACTTTAGAGTTAAGAATTCAAGCCAAATACTATTCCAAATTCTATACTGAGTCAATGTTTTAAAGTTTTATTTTGAAATAATTTTAGATTCAAATAAAGTTGCAAGAATAGTACAGAGTTCCTGTGTACCTTTCAGCTAGGTTCCCCTAATGATAGCATCTTACAAAACCATAGAGCAACTATCAAAATCAGGAAATTGAAATTGGTACAAAATTATAAACTATAGACTTTATTAATATTTCACCAGTTTTTACATGAACGTCTTTTTTTTCTTTTTGCATTTTGCTGTTGTACAATTCTATAAAATTTCATCACACATAGATTTGTAAAACTTCCACTAAAATCAGGACAGAAAACTGTTCTGGCACAATCTTGTATTTGCTGTCTGTTGATTTTCTTCTCCCAAATTGATGTTTCTGATTGTCAATACAGTGAATAATTTTGGAATATATTCTGGAAATTTTAAGTCATATTATAAGACTACTGCTGTTTATATCTTCTATTTCAGTAAGTAATCTACGTGCTTAAGTTCAGGATGCATGTCCTGGCCCACTTTTGTGCACTGTAGTTTAAATGCTAATTGAGATTCCAAAACCTTTGCAATGCTATTCCCGTCTGCTCTGTTTATGTGCTTTTCAGTAAGGAACCAATGTGAAACCTTGGTAATATTCTGGACCACGGATTGGTTTTCAAATATTTTGCTTTGTGATTCTAACTGGTTTCATGCATAGGTCACTCTGAAATCTGCCCAGAATTTCATACACGGAATCCCTTTCCGCAGCTCCCTTTCTCTCCCTATGCATGACTCCTACTTTCTAGTTGGGTGGAAGTTGGGTGCTTCATCTTTGTAATCATTCTTTGAGAGCAAGTTTAGGATAGTCAACAGGACTCCCATTTCAGTCTCCACAGTACATGGCAGAGAGATGAAAGGGTGCTATTTCTTTGCTGATGTTCACTTATTTTAAGATTGGGATTATCCATATAGATTAATTTCAGTTTCTATAGCTACAATGCTCAGTGTGGAGGGAGGGAAATGCACTTTTGCTCATGTTAGTGCAGTCTGGGGATGGTATTAAGGCTCTGACACACAGTCTCCACAATGCATGGTGGGAAGAGGTATGGATGCTGCCTACTTAGTGTAGGGCAGAGATGGACAGCATTCTGTCCAGTCTCTACGGCACCCCATGGGGCAACAGTGAGGCACAGCACAGCTTTTATCTTATTATTCGACCTGGAGGGAAGTCAAAAGAGATATGTCTTACGGGGTCACCCTTTTCCCAGTCTTTGTGTAAAGAAGCTATGCTTTCTTGGGGCTTTAAAAAAAATCTTTTTGCATTGGCATTCTAGTTTATGGATTTCTCTACTAACCAGCCTAAGATACACAGGAGACAAAACAAACAAAAAACAGAGAATTCACTTCAGCATATTCTTCAAGCCATAAAATTCCTAGTTTGCCTTCCTTGCTTTTCGATTGCTCTGATATTTATTTATTTTGTCCAGGGTTTTTAGTTATAATTAGTAGGAAGAATAAAGTAGAATGTACTAACTCTTTCTCTAGAATGGAAAGACCAATGCTTAGTCAATTTTAAGGCCAGATATTCAGTCTAGCCTCATTTTCTGTTTTTCAGCATTTGTTAAATATATTCTATGTGCTATTAACTCTCCTCAAGAGTTATAAAGGAAGTAGAGGACTTAGTCCCGGATCTCAAGTCTATAACAATGAAACTCAGTCAAAATATGGGAAAACTTTCTCTTTTCCAGAAACATTTCTGAGCTAGGGATAAATATCATAGTCTAGTTGGGGAACAGACATTCATACACATGATCCCATTAGAAATGGGTAAATAACATATTGTGAAATGATTTAAAAGTTTACTGAAACAATGAATATTTCTTTTTTTATATATGTACATTAATGCTACCTTGTGATAATTGAGTTGGTTTTTGGAAGTTAGGCAAGAAATTGATAAACTCTTTGGGAAATGAGAAAAGCACAAAAATATAAATTTTCATACAACAAATCCCCCAAATCACATGAATGACCAACGAAGCTTATATAGACATATAATTGTTAGATGTGGGAAAAGGATAAGGAGTAGGAGAAATGAGGGAAAGTGTATTGTGATTTGGTTGTGTGGAGCAGTATTTTAGCTGTTAAGATCAGTCACGGAGGAAGGTGAACTATGTGAATTCAAGACATAAGAGAAATGTGGGAAAAAGTCACATGGTTTTCTTACTATGGGATAGTCATGTGCTCCTATTTTGAGAATGGTTATAAGCAAGGAGCTCATATTACTCATTTCAATTTTATAGACGTCTTCGTTCAGACTGCTTTAATAAGTTACCACAGACTGAGTAGCTTATAAACAACAGAAATTTAGTTTTCACAGTCTGGGGCCTAAAAGTCCATTGAGATGGGGGTGCCAACATGGTTATTTCTGGTGAGCTCCCTCTGCTGAGTTGCAGACTGTAGACCTCTCACTGTATACTCACATGCGTGGAAAAAGTGTTTAAATGCTCTCTGGGGTCTCTTTTGTAAGGGCACTATTCCCACTCAGAAGGGTTCCACCCTCATGATCTAATCTCCCAAAGCCCCACCTCCTAATATCATCACACAGGAAATTAGGATTTTAATACATGAATTTTTAGAGGGGGGACACAATATTTAGTCTGTTGCAATAGGAAAGGGAAATACAGGGCGCCTGGGTGGCTCAGTGGGTTAAAGCCTCTGCTTTCGGCTCAGGTCATGATCCCAGCGTCCTGGGATCAAGGCCTGCATTGGGCTCTCTGCTCAGCAGGGAGCCTGCTTCCTCCTCTCTCTGCCTGCCTCTCTGCCTGCTTGTAATCTCTCTCTGTGTGTCAAATAAATAAATAAAATCTTAAAAAAAAATGAAAGGGAAATACAGAGCTGCTAAAATAAAAAATCAGTATAGTACCTGTATAATGCAATGCTTACTAGTGTAAATGAATAATGAAAAAGAAAAGAAAGTTAAAGAAAGCTATGGCACTTAATTAATGTTAAAATCATTCTAACAGAATGACTCTGAGGTGACATGACCATTTTTTAAAAGACCAGAGAGAGGAAATATGATAATAATAATTCTTGATGAAACATTGTTCTGTTTTTAAAAATTAAAAATGAAACAATATTTAATTTCTAAGTGACTTCGCAACTGTTTCCCTTTAAAAAGAAATTATAATTTATTTTTGAAAATGTCATGCCAATTTCAGAATCTAATCATATTTGATATTAGGTCAATTATAATAGAAGGAAGACCCAAATCACCTTTTAAGAATTGCTTTCATACTACATTGAGTTATATAATAAAATTAATTTCGAAATAGTTGAGTTATCTGATTTTAAATAAACCAAGGTATTAAGATTAAAGATGTGGAAAATTAAATTCCTCCATAGTGTGATAAAATGACTTACAATCTCTTCAGTATGTAATAGCAATCAAATGAGTCCACTGAAATCATGTATTGGTTTCTTAATATTTCACTAACTGATGGCATATTATGAACACTGCTACTCCAAAGGAGGGAGGACTGACTATCGTCAGACATAATTGTCTTACTTTCATTTGCCACCTAAAATGTTAAGAGAAAGACAGTGGGTCTTGGAAGAGAGAGGGCTTCTCTTGGAGTCTTGTAGGAACATCTGATAATGCTGAAGGAGGAAGACCAATATGGTTCCAGGAGTCTGGCCGGGAAATAAACCCTTGTTGTTGGAACAGGAGTGCAGTTAGCTGTAAGCGACAGCTGACCAGACTCGAGACTTGTAGGGGTTTAAATGCTTAGGAGATTGTTCATTTTACATAACAAAATGTCTGAAGATAAATAATCTAGGGGTGGCACCACTGCTCAAGGAGAGCAATGGGGGCTCAGTCTCCTATCTTCCTACTCTATCATATTCAGCATGTTCCTGCCACCTTCTTTGTCTGAAAATGACTGCTGTGTCTTTAATCACTGTATCCATTGTAAGAGAGAAGAGATTATGAATTGTTTGTTTTTGAATGGAACCAAAGCACAGAATACCATTGGACATGGAGAGGATGTTGCCACATGGTTGATTCGGTGTAAACTGATCTTAAGAACAGCTGAGTTAAATAAATGTAGTGCCCTTGAATATTCAATACAGTTTGGATTACAAGAATATACTAAATTGCCACATCTTCTGGAATATCTCCTTGGGCCTATCTTCTGGTCCAACAACTGTTTTAACTAATCTCTTTACCTTTAGTCTCTTATTTCTGTTGACTTATTACTTAGACACATGGTCTCTTCTTCTAGTTTTAGTATGATTATAGTTCATTCCAAAATTTGCTTTCTGTCTAGCTAAAAGAGTTTGATTTCTTTTTTCTCCCAGCTTTTGTAGTATTTTGTCTCTTTGTCTCTGTGTATTTGTTGCCTTAAACCTTCCTGTGTGTGGAAAGGTTTCTGTGTGTAGTTTTCTTGATTAAGTTGCAATTATGGACACTAGTAGCTCCAAGGTTCATATCTTTTCAGCTTCACCAGTGGAAATGACACAATTCTTCTTTTTATAATTCTCTATTAAAAATGTCCTAGAGAAAGACTGTTGACATTGTCTAGTTCACACGCTCACCTCAGAAAACATGAGTAGTGAGATTAATTCCACTGTGAAATATGTGTGAGCAAATGTTTAACCATTTCCCTAAAAAGAATAGGGGATTTCTTTTTCTTTCTTTCCTTCTTTCTTTCTTTCTTTCTTTCTTTCTTTCTTTCTTTCTTTCTTTCTTTCTTTCTTCCCTTCCTTCCTTCCTTCCTTTCTTTTTCTTTTTTTAGATTTATTTATTTATTTGGGGTGGGGAGGGACAGAAGGAAAGAGAGAGAATTTTAAGAAGGCTCCGTGCCCAGCATGAAGTCTGACTCAGGGCTCGATCTCATTGACCCTGAGATCATGACCTGAACTAAAATCAAGAGTCAGATGCTAATGGACTGAGCCACCCAGGTACCTCGGAGTAGGGGATTTCTTAGCAGAATAGGGAAAAAGTACTGATAGGTTAAAAAAAGGGGGGGGGAGAAAAAAAAAGATATATATTATTGTACCATATAAGGTTTTATTTATTTACTTTTTTAAATTTACTTTTCTAAAAATGCTATGCAATAACTTTTTCAAAGATTTATTTCTTTAGAGAGAGCATGTGTGCATGCACGAGTAGGGGGAAAGGCAGAGGGAGAGGGAGAGAGAACCTCAAGTAGACTCTGCTCTGAGTGCAGAGCCTGAAGTGGGGTTCAATCTCATGATCCCAAGATCATGGCCCAAGCAGAAACCAAAAGTCAGACACTTAACCACTTGAGCCACCAAGGTGCCCCTACACAATAACATTTTGTGGTATGGCTTGAAATTCTTTTAAGCAGTTCATAAATTATTTCAAATTTCAAGAGATAATCCTTTCTTCTCCCATTTTTATAGTTTTTATTTAAATTCTAGTTAACACACGTTGTAATATTGATTTCAGGTGTAGAATTTAGTGATTCAACACTTACATACAATACTGGTGCTGATCACCACAAGGGCACTCCTTAATCCCCATCACCCACTCAACCCACTTTGCCACCCACCTCCCCTCTGGTAACCATCAGTTTGTTCTCCTTAGGTAACAGCCTGTTTCTTGGTTTGCCTTTCTCTTTTTTTCCTCTCACAATCATTTGTTTGTTTTGTATTTTAAATTCCACATATGAGTGAAGTCATATAGTATTTGTCTCTCTCTGGATGACTGGATGACTAGAAAGCCTCTCTTCTCTTAAATCAGATTACAGGTTGTTAACTACAAAGAGTACAGCTATGCTAAGTGATGATTCTAGGAACACATTTAATCTTACCTAGGGCAAACAGAAGTATCAAGTAGTGTGAGTATGTATTTTCCCAGGTCCTGTTCTTCTAAAGTGGACCCCAACAGTTCTAAAGAGAAAAAGAGAAAAAATATTAAACATATTTTACACTTACTAAAATTGTGAAGTAAAATACTACCTTTTGTCTGATAAATACTGAACTTGACTCTACCCAGAGTTATAGTTCCATTTTGACATTCACATTTAGGACTGTGACTATGATTTAGCAAAACATATCCCCATTTAGATTCAGTTCAATCTCATTATCTCTGAGAATAGAGTGTTACTGCAGTTTGATTGAGCAGGTGATATTGGTGGTTTTCATTCAGGTGGGCAGTAAATAATAAATGCAGTGATTTGCTGTGGCAAGTGTAAATGGAAGGAATTACCAGATGCAGAAGAGTGGTAACACCTTCCATCTGAAAGCAACAGGATTGTGTAAAACAATTGTTAACAAAGCACTTCCACTGCTATTATATCACTAAATTCTTTGTGTGTCAGTGAGGTATAAAATATTTTCTTCATTTTAAAAAGAAGAAAATTGTTACCAGAGATATTCACAGGACTTGTTCAAGATCCTCAGACATTAAGTATAGCCCAGACCCTCAAATCCAGGTCTTTTGATCCTAGTTCAGTTCTATTTTTATATTACAGCCACTTCTTTGAACACAAGAAGAAATATTCTCTGTCAGTTCTATGACAATGATATGAAGGGACTTGAAGTAAAAATGCAATATGCTTATCTTTATGACAAAGTCAGAAGATAATTATTCATTTATTCATTCTACTGTGAATTTATTGCAAGTTTTATCTCAAATAACCAGAACAATGTGTGATACATATAGCAAGTGAGATAAGAGATATACATGATAAATGAATGAACAAATGAATGAATGAATGCTAAGTCAAGCAAGCATCATGTTCCATTCATGATATGGTGATATGTTAAAGACCCTACTTTCAAAAAACTTACTAATTAATAGGAGATACATACATATCAGTAAGAAAATGCCATATGAAGTGAAAGATGTGAAGTAAAAAATATACAAGATGTTTTGAGAGCATTTAAGTTGAGGAAATCTTTACTGAGCAGGTAAAACTTGAGGATGACTCTGAAGGACTAATCAGATCTTCCCTCACGGAGAGAGGGAGCATCATGCTCACATACGAAGGTAAGAGAATGTGAGTAGTCCCCTCTGAGCAAGCGAATGGGTGAGGGGAGCTTGGTTCAGTACGTGGCAACTGTGGAATGTTCTTGGCACCGTGTGAAGAACATGGTTTTGCATTCCATGGTGATAATAAATTTGTATTTTAGAACATGAACTCTGGTGGTAGCAAGGAGGATAGACTGAAGTAAGCAGACCTGCTAGTTAGACATTTTGTTTGGTGTCTGGCTTTTATGTGAGAAAATGAACCAGGGCAAAGAGGGTGAGGAGAGGAGACAGATTCTAGAGATGTCTAGACCCAGATTTGTGAGGCTTGAGGCTTGAATTTGAGAGCTCTCTCTAAGAAAAATGACAAATACAAAATTATATATGAAAGCAAACATTTATTCATATGGAGAAAAGAATCACGATGGATGACTAACTTTGAAAGGCTGACAAATATTAAATATTTCATAAAATCCAGAAAAATAACCAAATATTTCTATGAATTACTTTCCTGAGATAGCTCTAATGTGATATGTAATACATAGATTATATATCTGTGATATAATATGTATATAAACTTTTGGATGCATATTATTTAACATCCTCATATGACAGTCATTTTGTAATAGTATTTTCTGTGGAAAGATTTGGAGTAAATTAAGAATTTTTTACTTATAGAAGATTGATTTTTTTAAATTGATAGTCTGGATCCAAAAAAAAATTGTGTCTTTACACATAGTTGTATCTGCTGCTGATAGTTGTGCTCCAGATTGTGCCCTCAAAACACAGGAATTCTGAAAAATTTTATTTCTAGCATTTTTAATCAAAAAAATGAAGAAAAAATATGACACGTTTATAATAATTGTGCATGCTGACTTATGAATCATAGCTCTAACCACAAATAACTTTTGTTTTGATTAGCCATTTATGGGAATCAAATATTCTTTTAAAATTATGTTTGAAAATTAGAAGAATTTCCCATAAATTAGCTTTTGGTTCTGTACACATTAAGCCACATTGGCCTCCATTCTCACAGCTGTAGTGGCCCATGTTAGAGGGCACCTTCACACAGTGATACATGTATGGCTTTTCGCCTTCCTGCTGTGATGTTGGGTGTGTCAGCATAGTGGGTGGAAGGATTACTTCTGGAAGCCATTTCTATGGTGGGAATGCTAGCAATTATGTAGCCATTCATAGAAGTGCCTATAAACCACACTGAGATATTCCAATAAAACAAAACTGAAATATTGCCAACTGAATTGACTCTTAGCTGGACTCTACACATGCTTTGTGATCACCCTGGCACTACTCCACATAAAGGGAAGTGTGATGAAGGAAAATCACTGTGGAGGCAGCCGTCTTAACTGACAGTGATGATTACTTTTGAAAAATTAAAACATATGAATAATGAGCACATTGGTAGAGCCCATCTCAGAGTGTTGGAAGGGGTCCATCCCTGCAAGAGGCCCCAAAGTTTATACTACATTTATGATGAACCTGCCTCGGGAGGACTGGATATGAAGGATGAGACAAATAGGAATCATGGAAGGCCAACAGATTTTTCTAGCTTATAATACTGCTTGGATGATAATATGATAAACAAACAGACAAAAAATAGAGTAACCAGTTTTCCAGATTTGATGGTCCCTCATTCTGGTAATATCTCCCGATAGTAAAAACCTCATTCAGCACTAAAAGTCCCTCATCCTAGAGATACTTCCTCAGTATGTAAAAATCTCATTTTTCAGGTGAGGAAATTAGGGAGAAAATACCAAACTGAAAATCCAACCCAAAAAATAGGGACTGAAAGGAAAAAAAAAAAGAGCCCTGTTTTTAGTGTTAAATGAAGAGAGCATAGACAATCTGCCTTTCATAGTTGCTGCTGTTTTTACCTCTGGCCACTAATGTTAGCAACTAGGATTTGCATTTTACAATAATGGATCATTCTTTGTTGGATCACTCAAAGTGATGCAATTTTAGGGCGAAACTTTAGTGCACTGTGATTGTCAGTATTAACAATCTGTCTTTGACTTGCCCATGGATTAATTCTTGTGCGTTGTATTGAAATACTGTTTGTGGAAATAAATGAAGATCACCCAAATGAGAACAGACAGAGGCAGTTTATTCAGAGCTTATTATAGCATGAGAATCCACCACCATCACCTGCATTTGGTAGAAACTCAAAACGCAGAAGTACTGAAAAGCTTTATAATGGGAAAAGGGAAAGGCTTTGGGTATGCCCTGATTAGAGGTTATTGGCACAAGAAAGCTGGAAGTGGGTTGAGTATCAGCGGAACATCCTATGTAATTGGTTTGGGAAGCATATTTGGCTTTCTCTGGGGAAGCAAGGACAAGAATTAGAGAAACAGCTATTGACCAAATCCTGACTATTCTGGCTTATTGCTGCAGAGGTGTGGATTGGTTCCATGGGCTGACTGTTGGAGAAGTTGTGGGTTACAGTTCTATTGTCATGTATAGTTTGGCCCTTGTCTATTTGTATAGTCAGTCTTTCATATTAGTTTGATTTTAATATTGTGAATGTTATGGCTGTTTTCCAAGAATTCAAATAATGAAAATAAGAACAATTATAATACTAATACCAGCATTACCCAGATATCACCAAAAATGAAGGCTCAACAACTTTGTTATTTTAATGACAGGACACATATAAACACATTAGGAAGATAAATGATCAAAACAAATTATTTGGCATAATATGCAGAAAATAACTGGGACTGGGAACAGTGGAGAAGGGGATGGTGACACACACATAGAGACTAAATCTCACAATTGTTTCCTTAAAATGTTTGATGATCTTTGAAGAGTCCCTATGGTGATGTGAAAAGGATGAACTGACTGCATTTGAGTTTCTCAAGGTTACATGTAAGCTGTTACAAAAACTTATGCAAAGAAAATGACTCATTTTTAGAAATAAGACTGCTTCAGGATGCAAGAAGATGTTACCAGGAAAAAAGGCAGTGAAATTAAATATGACCTTTCCAAATTCCTTAATGAAACTACAACTTACTTGGAATTCGACTTTGATTGAACAAATTCAAATTACATCTGTGCTGTAAAATGATTTTCCCTAGATAGTGTTACCTTATGATAACATCCAATGTACTTTGAAATGTTTAAAATGATGACATTTTAGACAAAGGAAAGTCTATATGATAAACTTATAGATGAAAAGAACCTGACTGACATCCAGCTGGCCTACCAAAACAAGCCTGTAGACACAAAGAGGAACACTTTAGGAGAGATGGAAACTAATCCCTGTAAGTCCAAAAACCTGCTGTTACTAGTAAGTAAAATCCTAAATAATCCATGTTCAAACGCTTTCAGAGGGAGGATATTTACATTAATGTCATCACATTTGACTGACACCAGAAATCAGTGTAATATGGGTTCGATAAAAGTAAAGCTGCTTGTCAAAGAGAATTTTATGTTTGTCTGTATTTAGGTTTATGATTACATAAAAGAACAGGTATTCGTCCTAAATCCTGAAGGCAGTTCAGCGAAGTATTATTTGAAAAGGGAACAGAAAAATATTCTACTTTCTTATGGGACAGAAAGACCCATGACAAAGTTATTTTTTAATTAAATGAAGGTGATGCCTGTTTAATTAGACTGCATTTTCTTCTTTTTAATTTTCAATTTTCATTTTTTAAAAATTTTATTATGTTATGTCAGTCACCATACAAGTATATCATTAGTTTTTGATGTAGTATTCTATGGCTCATTGTTTGCATATAACATCCAGCGTTCCATGCAATACGTGTCCTCCTCAATACTCATCACCAGGCTAACTCATCCCCCATCCCCCTCCCCTCTGAAACCCTCAGGTTGTTTCCCGTAGTCTATAGTCTCTCATGGTTCATCTCCCCCTGACTTCTCCCCCTTCATTTTTCCCTTCCTTCTCCTAATGTCCTCCATGATATCTCTTATGTTCCACATATAAGTAAAACCATATGATAGTTGTTTTTCTCTGCTTGACTTATTTCACTTAGCATAATCCCCTCCAGCTCCATCCATGTTGATGCAAATGGTGGGTATTCGTCCTTTCTGATGGCTAATATTCCACTGTATATATGGACCATATCTTCTTTATCCATTCCACTGTTGAAGGGCATCTCAGCTCCTTCCACAGTTAGGTTATTGTGGACATTGCTGCTATGAACATTGGGGGGCAGGTGCCCCTTCTTTTCACTACTTCTGTATCTTTGGGGTAAATATCCAGTAGTGCAACTGCTGGGTCAAAGGGTAGCTCTATTTTTAACTTTTTGAGGAACCTCCATACCGTTTTCCAAAGTGGCTGTACTAGCTTGCATTCCCACCAACAGTGTAAGGGGGTTCCCCTTTCTCCACATCCTCTCCAACATCTGCTGTTTCCTGCCTTGTCAATTTTTGCCATTCTAACTGGTGTAAGGTGGTGTCTCCATGTGGTTTTGATTTGAATTTCTCGATGGCTAATGATGTTGAACATTTTTTCATATGTCTGTTAGCCATTCATATGTCTTCTTTGGAGATGTGTCTGTTCATATCTTCTGCCCATTTTTTTGACTTCATTATTTGTTTTTTGGGTGTTGAGTTTGAGAAGTTCTTTATAGATCTTGGATCTCAGCCCTTTGTCTGTAGTGTCATTTGCAAATATCTTCTCCCATTCTATGGGTTGCCTCTTTGTTTTGCTGACTGTTTCCTTTGCTGTGCAGAAGCTTTTTATGTTGATGAAGTCCCAAAAGTTCATTTTTGCTTTTGTTTCCCTTGTCTTTGGAGACGTGTCTTGAAAGAAGTTGCTGTGGCTGATGTTGAAGAGGTTACTGCCTATGTTCTCATCTAGGATTTTGATAGATTCCTGTTTCACATTGAGGTCTTTCATCCATTTTGAGTTTATTTTTGTGTGTGGTGTAAGAGAATGGTCAAGTTTTATTCTTCTGTATATAGCTGTCCAATTTTCTCAGCACCATTTATTGAAGAGACTGTCTTTTTTCCATTGGATATTTTTTCCTGGTTTGTCAAAGATTATTTGGCATGGAGTTTTTTTTTTTAATTATTTAACCATAGTGTCCACAACCGGGCTCTCTATTCTGTTCCACTGGTCTATGTGTCTGTTTTTGTACCAGTACCATGCTGTCCTGGTAATCACAGTTTTGTAATGTAGCTTGAAATCAGGCAACGTGATGCCCCCAATTTGTTTGTTCCAGCACTTTGAAAAATGCCATTGGTATTTTGATTGGGATGGCATTGAAAGTATAGATTGCTCTGGGAAGAAAAGACATTTTAACAATGTTTATTCTTGCGATCCATGAGCATGGACTGTTTTACCATGTTTTTGTTGTTTTCTTCAAATTCTTTCATAAGTGTTCTGTAGTTTCTAGGGTATAGATCCTTTACCTCTTTTGTTAGGCTTATTCCAAGGTATCTGTGGCTTTTGGTGCTATTATAAATGGAATCAATTCCCTAATTTTTCTTTCTATAGTTACATTGTTGGTGTGTAGGAAAGCAACTGATTTCTGTTATTTTCTTCTTTTAAAATGTCTTACAGGGCGCCTGGGTGGCTCAGTGGGTTAAAGCCTCTGCTTTCGGCCCAGGTCATGATCTCAGGGTCCTGGGATCGAGGCCCGCATCGGGCTCTCTGCTTGGCAGGGAGCCTGCTTCCCCCTCTCTCTCTCTGCCTGCCTCTCTGCCTCCTTGTGATCTCTCTCCCACTGTGAAATAAATAAATAAAATCTTTAAAAAAAATAAAATAAAATAAAAAAATAAATAAAATGTCTTACATTTTAGTCTCTTAAGAACACATAAAAATGTAGCTTTCGAAATTTAAATATCCAATAAAAGGTTTAAAGAGGAGTGAAAATAAATTGTTATGTAAGAGGACAGGAAGAAAATGATAACTATAAACATATTGTTATATTTTTCTTCATATACATTTAACTATTCAAATATTTACTTAGTCTTAATTGTTTTATTAATTTGTTATTTACTTCCAATTGCAATTATCAACTAACTCTATTTCTGTTTTAAATTATAGCACTTATATAACAGAAGAGTAAGTAATAAATAAAAATCTATCTGTTTTGATTCATAAATAATTCTTCTAGAACTTTGAAAATTCACAGAAGTCTACATAAAAAATTTTGATAATACCACTTGGAAAAATGAGCTAATTATATTTAAAGAATCCTGAATTTCTATGCTTTTGAATCCATGATTCTGATTAATATATTTATAAGTACAAAGATCAGAGTATATATAGCCTCATTAAAATGATATAAACCACTACAGTATATGTGAAAATAAATTTTTGTTTTTCCTTAGAACATGCTGAATGTTATTTTGTCTATTATGTTCTAACCTTTGAACTTCCAGTTTTTATTTTCATACAGTAGAGATCATTACTTTCACTCAGAGAGTGTTTTAATATCTCAATGTTTGGCTTAAGATAATAAATATTTTTCTTTGCAGTCAATGTTCTAAGGCTAATAATATACATTCCGTGTGTGATTTTTTTATTAAATCATTTATGTTATCTTATCATTATCTCCGATATATTTGCCTCTAGGTCTATTTACAAGTACTAAAGAAAAAAAGCTGTAAAAAAGCATTGCTGAATGTTCCCTCACATGCAAAATGACTATATTGCCACATTATAAATATTGAATAGGTTTTCAGAGCCCTCAAATTAACAAATTATAAAGAAAAGTTATATTTCCATATCATATAATTTATCTTATCTCCCTTAAACATATATATTGAGTTTCTTAAATAGCTATATTCATAACAATTAACTAGAAGAAAACTATGACTTAAATGCTTCCTGAAATGTTAAGTTTTATCATTTGACAATTGAATATTAATGGTTTAAAATGAGAAACAATCACCAAGTTTATTCTAAAAAATACAGAAGCTAAATAATTCCAAGAAACATTCTGATGACATTTTTGATTGAGATTTTTGTTTCCAGCTAAATTGAGATGGAAATAAAATTATTCTTTGTTACTTTTCTCTCAGCCGTCTCAGAGATTTCAAATACACATTGCCCTTCAGTGGAGCACAACAGAAGGGAAAAGGCAGGAAGGAATGGAGGGGACAGAATGACACTTGTTTTTTGTTTTTTTTTTTTTAAAGATTTTATTTATTTGAGAATGAGAGTGAGAGCATGAGTAAGGAGAAGGTCAGAGGGAGAAGCAGACTCCCCATGGAGCTGGGAGCCCGATGTGGGACTCGATCCTGGGACTCCAGGATCATGACCTGAGCCAAAGGCAGTTGCTTAACCAACTGAGCCACCCAGGCGCCCCAGAATGACACTTGTAATCAGATCTGGCTTTCTGACACAGATGTGTCACTTCCTGACTAGATGATCTTAGCCAAGTCATTCTTTGAGCTTGAATGATCTTATCTACAAAATTCTTAGTCCATACAACTTTTGAAAGAACTGAGATTGCATTTGTGAAAATGTCTGACGTGAAGTCTGGAGACTAAATGACATTTAATGCATGTTCATTTTTCATTCTTTCAGTTATTTATTCTTTATTCATGATACATTTCTACTTTTTTAGTCCCTAGATCCAACTCTCAATCCCAGATAAGCTTTTTTTCATTCCTTCTTTTCTCCAGCATCACTTAAGCATTTAGCTTGCATGTAGCTTTTTCACTCCTTTTGGCTATTCTATAGAAAGGGGAGGCACCTTCTAAAATACCTTAATTTTTACTTCTCTGAGACACATATAAACTATTACTAGAAAAGTGGAAACTAATATAATCACTGATATTCCTGAACTTTTCTCAATAGTGAATTGGGCTTAGGATTCCCTATATGCTCCCTTCCGCAATGTTATTTGAGAATGTTTTAGTTCTTTTCATGTTGTCAATCAGTTTAGCACAATCTTATGTTGATAACTGATAAAACTGATCATCCTTCAGTCCAAAAGAGGATTTCATGAAAGTTATGTCAAGATTTATGGGATCTTCAGTATTCACCAGAATGTGCTTAGATTTCTATTGTGACAGCATCCTTTTCCCCTTCCCAACCATTTCCACCACCTCATTCCTTTTTCTTTTCTTTTATTCTTTTCTCCCCCCCCCCCCCCNNTTTCTTTTCCCCCCCCCCCCCCGCTCTGGAATTGATGAATTTCTACCTTGTAGATTCCTCAAAACTCTTAGAGATCTGCCTTTGCCCATCTCTGGATGAAGAATGAAGTCTCTCTCCTAGCTCTTCAATTTCCCCCAAACTGTATGTCTTCTACTTTGTCCATCTGAAAGCCCTCATGGCTTTAGTTCTGGAAGCTCTACACTCTCCTCTGAACTATTTTACTCACATATGCAGTTTTTCCATTTCTAAGCAATGTAAAGCTCAAGGTTAGGGGCGTGGTATCTATGAAGCTGTGTGCCTTTATGTATTAGCAGAAACTAGTCTTTCTGTTTGTCGGTGTGCTCTGATGACAGATCTATTTGTCTTTTCTATTACAAACCATCTTCTCCTGAACCAGGAAATATCCACATCTTGTTTTTAAAGTTCATGTCCCCTCAAATCATTCAGTCATTCTCCAATAAACATTTTTGAGCTCCTTCTTTATTCAGATCATGGATTTGATGATCAGGTCTTAATGTGAAGACAAAACAAAACAAAATATAGTCCCTAATCACATGGGTTTCTCAATCCAAATAGTTAATTTGTACTCTATATGATAGTGTTCTAGAAGCAATCAAAGGATGCCATGTTTAGAAGAAATGAACCCAGAAAGCTTCAGGGTATACTTGAAAGGAGTCAATTTAGTTTGGTGAAGTGCTAAAAGATCATTTTAGGACCTCCTGCACAAATACAAGGAAAGGTGAAAGGCCGTGTTTCTTAAAAGGGTTTGTAAATCATTCAGTGAGCTGAAGGGGAAAGTACATTTGCAAAATGTTAGGAAATATCAAAATGCGATGTATATAGGAGCTAAATATGGAGGACTGAAGACATTAGTCCACTGAAGGAATTTATTTGAAGAATTACTATACACATTTCTGCTTTTGTATTTATTTTACTTAATTCATCTTTGCCAAAAATTGTGTTCTCTGTTTCATTCGTCTTCCAAAATCTGATAACCTAGTCTACACTGCAGTAGTGTTGACTGGAAATGGCTAATGTGTTATCTCTCCAAGTACCAATTACTGCATAGTTGTATCTCCTGGAAATGCTCATGCTGTAGCACATTCACAAAATGTACATCTAAGGGTGAAATTTTAACCCACTTAGGTAGGTCTGCATGGGAAATTGTTTTAAGCATTAGTTTTTTTCCAGCACTGGAAATAATTCCTGCTTCCTATATGTCAGTTTCACGCCTGAAAACATATATACTTGAAGGTTGTATCCAATTTGTAAGATTTATTCATTCTACCCTGATGACTAAGACTTTAATGATCAGTTGTGAAACTTAGGAGGTCCATATTACATACAGATCTAATAAAATGTTATGATTTTTAGTTGAATTTATGTGTATTTGCTAGTTTATATCTTCTAAAGATTTGGCCCCTTTTGGGCACCTGGGTGGTTCAGTTCATTAAGCGACTGCCCTCAGCTGAGGTCATGATCCCGGAATCCCAGGATCGAGTCCCTCTTTCAGCTTCCTGCTCAACAGGGCATCTGCTTCTCCTCTGACCCTCTCCCATCACATGCTCTCTCTCTCTCTCAAATAAATAAAAATCTTTGAAAAAAAAAAAAGATTTGGCCCCTTTCATCTAAGTTATTGAATTTGTAGTCAGAGTTATTTATAGTACTTCTTTACTATGTTTTTAACATGTCTGTACTTGGTAGTCGTGACCACCCTTTTTTTTCTTTTAATCACAAAGCATTATTTCAAAGAAAAACAAAACATCATCAGAAAAGAAAATTTCATGACATGCACATCCCGGCCCCGACAAGTCCTTTAGTTAACCCGGGGAAGGGTCATTGCTGACTTTTTTTCCCCCCTCCTATCCCTTTTATTTTATTTTTAAATTATTATTTTTTTTTTTATTATTTGCCCCAGGGTACAGGTCTGTGAATCATCAGGCTTACACCTTTCACAGCACTCACCATAGCACAAACCCTTCTCAGTGTCCATAACCCATCTACCTTATCCCTACCCTCCCACCCCCTCAGTAACCCTCAGTTTGTTTTGTGAGATTAAGAGTCTCTCACGGTTTGTCTCCTTCCTGATCCCATCTTGTTTCATTATTTTTCCCTCCATACCCCCCAAAACTACCCCCCGCCCTCCCCCTCAAGTTCCTCATATGAGAGAGATCATATAATTGTCTTTCTCTGATTGACTTATTTCGCTTAGCATAATACCCTCTAGTTCCATCCACGTTGTTGCAAATGGCAAGATTTCATTTCTTTTGATGGCTGCATAGTATTCCATTGTATATATATATATATACCACATCTTCTTTATCCATTCATATGTTGATGGACATCTAGGTTCTTTCCATAGTTTGGCTATTGTGGATATTGCTGCTATAAACATTTGGGTGCACGTGCCCCTGAGGATCACTACCTTTGCGTCTTTAGGGTAAATACCCAGTAGTGTGATTGCTGAGTCGTAGGGTAGCTCTATTTTCCACTTTTTGAGGACTCTCCATACTGTTTTCCAGAGTGACTGCACCAGCTTGCATTCCCACTAACAGTGTAGGAGGGTTCCCCTTTCTCCGCATCCTTGCCAACATCTGTCATTTTCTGACTTGTTGATTTTAGCCATTCTGACTGGTGTGAGGTGGTATCTCACTGTGGTTTTGATTTGTATTTCTCTGATGCCGAGTGAAGTTGAGCACTTTCTCATATGTCTGTTGGCCATTTGGATGTCTTCTTTGGAGAAATGTCTGTTCATGTCTTCTGCCCATTTCCTGACTGGGTTATTTGTTTTATGGGTGTTGAGTTTGAGAAGTTCTTTATAGATTTTGGATATAAGCCCTTTATCTGATGTGTCATTTGCAAATATCTTCTCCCATTCTGTCATTTGTCTTTTGGTTTCGTTGACTGTTTCCTTTGCTGTGTATGACCACCTTTTCCTATCTGTTACTATAATTTGTGTCTTCTTTCCTTTTTTTTTATTAGCCTAACTAGAAATTTGTCAATTTATCTTTTCAAAGAAAATTTTTAGATTCATTTTCTCTATTCCTTTGTTCTTTATACAGTGGTATATAATGGTTCTTTGACACAAAAAAGACTAATACACAAGAATTTGAGGGTGTAAGTCAAATGTTCCATGCTCTCAAATGAAGCATGCAATAAGGATCATAGACGTATACACAAACACACATGAGAATGCATGGGAGTGGAGTTGCTAATGCATGCACTTAACTTACTATAGATTACAATACTGTCTTGTTTAATTCACATTCAGTTTTTAACTTGTTCTTTTATTCTTGCATCCTGCAATTATTTATGGAAAACTGACTATGGCCCTGGCACCTACTATGGTCTGGGAATGTTCAGCAAACAAGTAGCCATTCCATGAACACATGGAACTTAAATTATAGTATGAGATATAAACTATAAAAAGTAAACATTAGATAATAAGTGCTATGAGAAAATAAAATGAAGAACATAAGTAGGTAGTGCTGGGGAGGGTATTATATATACACTGGTACTGGGAGGTCTTTTGATAATATTTGAGCTGAAGAAGAAAAATTGAACCATATAGATTAATGGATAAGAATATTTTATGAGGAGGAGGAAAGAGCAAGTCCATGAAGTAATAAAAAAAGCCTTGTGATGGGTATTAAGGAGAGCACATGTGATGAGCACTGGGTGTTGGACAGAACTAATGAATCGTTGAACACTGAATCAAAAACTAATGATGTACTATATGTTGGCTAACTGAACATAAGGGGAAAAAAGCCTTGTGTTCAAGGAACATCAGAGTGGTGGCTCTAAAAAAATGTACTAACATTTAATAAGATGAAACAAGAATAATTATGAAGACATCAAACAGACTAAACCATTGAGAAAGCGCAAGCTCTTAGAATTCAGAACCCATTCCATAATTACTGTAGAAACATGAGAGCTATTAAAGCTCTGGTATCTGGATGATGCAGAGGTTGGATGTTAAAGTCAAGCTAGTAGGAACCCTATCCTAATCATCTACATAGCCTCCTTCCATTATCCATTATGGATTAAAAAGTTATCTTGAAGATAGGATCATTTGAAAGTTTTGGTACCTTGATAGAACTTGCACTATGTTTTTTCTTTTACTCTAGTAGTTTGGTGACTCTCAAATTTTCAAGTGCATACGCATGACTATACACAATCATGCACACAAAATTAAGTTAGAAAGACATTGTGTAGAATACCACCCCCCCTAAAAAAATCTAAGTTGCCCCCAAGTTTTATTCTCTATCTCCTACTAACTTCTATTGTTTGGAGATGAATTTTGTTAGAACTGACCCTGCTTATGTAGAGATTTCACAGTGGAAATTTATGCCGATTACCTCTATTTAACATTCATTCAGCATTTGTGACTATAATACTCTGACTAAATGTATGAAAACATTATTTCAGATCCATTCATATTGATCAGAATATACACTGGAATTAATTACAAAACCAATCTAAAGGCAAAGCCTCGAAGTGAACAATTAGCTAAGCCTTCAGCTGAGTTCAATAAAATGAAATCCCTGTAAATATGGATGTAGTACAGTACCATTTTCTATTGGTTTACATCTGTTGTTACACATTATATGCCCAATAACTTCCCATAAATGAAACTTTCACTTCTGTATTAATAATTGTAATACTAACTAAAATTTTGACCAAATTCTTGCTAATCTCCAGATATATATTTTTTAGTATTACTAGTGTTTGGCTATAATACAAGCTTTTAAGAAGCATATGTTTGAGAATTTTTGATTAGTAAAGGAAAAAATAATCTTGAACTTGGATTATTTATTAATATAGAAAGAAAATACACACACACATACATGCCTATACATGCATGAAAACATGTAATACTGATCATGTGATACACTTATGCATACACTTGGATTTTTTATATACTGGTATTTCTATCACATTCTCAGTCATCAGTCATGAGGCTAAAGCTCTTCATCATTCAATTGAAGATTCAGTTCAAAATTGGATTCTCAGAGGCCAGAACGAATTATGTCTCAAATTTTTGATTTAGTGTTAGTGTGTTATTTTTTTGTTTTCTTTTTTGATAAACAGAATAAATTTTTTAAAAGATTTTATTTATTTATTTGACACAGAGAGAGAGAGATCACAAGTAGGCAGAGAGGCAGGCAGAGGGAGAGGGGGAAGCAGGCTCCCTGCTGAGCGGAAAGCCTGATGCAGGGTGGAATCCCAGGACCCTGAGATCATGAGCTGAGCCGAAGGCAGAGGCTTAACCACTGAGCCACCCAGGCGCCCCCAGAATAAATCTTCTAAAAAAATATCAAAATGAATAGCATGACACAACTACTGATTTGCTTATTTTTTCTTCAGTGTTTGTGATAAATTGTTAGAATTTATTACACAAAGAAGAAATATTGGTTCTGAAGCTATTACTTCATGTTAACCACCAAAACATAAGAATGCCCAAAATTTATACATTGAGTCTTGTACTGAACAAATATATACTGGCTAATTATTCTAATTTAGTTTTTAAAGTAGTAAATCATAATTTTATAAAAATAATTTTATAGATTAGAATAACATAGACTTTATCTGCATATCTGTATTTATATTTTTTAAATGCCCCTGGTCTTGGAAAGAGTTCAGTTTTTATTTACAGTGTCTTGCATTTCTCCATGTAAATTAATAATGACCAGTCTGTTGTGACACTCTTCAAATTCAAAATGATTTTCAACTATTAATAAATCTTACAGCTCTATGATGTAATTAAATATTGAGAAGTGTGATTAAGAAGGCTCATGAGCCACTTACTTTCTAGGAATCTATGGAAATTTACTATTACATGATGACAAGGTGTTATAGCAATGAAAAAGAAACATTGAACAATGTAATTTTTTTGAATGCATATTACCGAAAATGTAAAGACATTTACTAGGTGTTTGTTTCTTATCATTGGCATTAGTAAAAATAGAATATGTCTAACATTTTTTAAGTAATATATATTTTATGCTTGTAATTCTTCAGGATCTCTGTTGATTTGAAAGCAGAGTTCTGATCTTTGAGAAACTAGATAAATAGCATGTCTCTTAGCATAGTTCTCTGGAATACTAATCATTTCTATAGCACTTTGGGCAGGACTTGGAAAAAAGACAATAAAATATTAATACTCCTAAGAGTTCCTAAAATGCAAGAATTCTGGGTGGCTGATTGAAAAGACATGTGCATTATTTAGATAAAATCAAGCAGATGGCAATATAGATTTTTTTATCTTTTTGATTGGGATTATAAAAATTTTAAAGCCTGACATATTTTAGCTTTGATGGAATATTATCCAGATTCTATGCTTATAAAAACTATAAAAAGGCAGAACTAAGATTATTTCCTTTCTGAAAAAAATAAAATTAAAAAAAAAAACCCAAAAACAAAACAAAAACCACAGCCAGTTTTTGCCTAAACTCAAAGTATATAAGGGCTCCATTTTGGAAGACTGTGAGAGCAAGACTGCACTATTTTGAATATATTATTGGGAATAGAAAAAAAATACTTGATAAGGCTGCTGAAAATTACTTCATTTTAACCAAATTGCATTTTTATGTTCTTGCCAGATGAGTCTGTAAAAGAAAATTACATATTTTCAACTAAACAGACTAGCATGGCATTTAATTTTTTTAAATATATGTGAGTAAATAAGACCATATACTGACAAAATATATGATTATTTTAACTGAACTTCTCTATTTTACTTACTTGTGTTGTTTTAGTCTGTATTAGGGAGAAATAAACACAAAGCTTGGGGAGATCCCCGTCTGGCATGCCAGTGTGAGGAGCTTTGCAGAGCAAATCCTCAACAAAACAACCATAATTGGTGAAAATTATTTAAACACACACACACACACACACACCCCAACCATTTAAAGTATCTGGAAATTGTCCTAAGGACATAACAACAACAAAAAAAGAAACATTTATTCAAGAGAATCTACAAAAATTCAGTAAGAGCAGAAGAGCAGTAAGAGTATGTGGAACTTGTGTTCACTAGAGACACAAGTATGATCTGTGCCCCCACCAACTCCTGCACTCAACATGACAGAAGCTCCACCATAGGAGTGTATGACCAAAAAAAGGAGACTTCCTTTCCCCTAGTTCCCAGTCAAGGACTGCGGTATTATACTAGTTTCCTAGGCTGTTGCAATAAATTACCACAAACTTGGTGGCTCAAAATAACAGAAATTTATTCTCTCAATCTGGATCAAAATCAACATGTCAACAAAGTTACACAAACTCTGAATGCTCTAGGCGAGGAACCCATTCCTTGCTTCTTCCACCTGGTGGCTCCAGGTGCTCCCTGACTTGTGGCTACATCTCTCCAGTCTGTTTTGATGGTCACACTCTTTCCTCCTCAGTGCATCACTTATATGGATACTTGTCATTGGATTTAAGGCTCCTTTAGATAATCTAGGTGAGTTTTTTGCCAATATCCTTAATTTAATTACATCTGCAAAGACCCCTTTTCCAAATGAAGTAACATTTATAGGGTCTCGGGATAAGGATGTGAAAATATCTTTTGGAGTCACCACTCAGTCTATTACAGTCCACCCCCTAGTCCTCCAAAATTTACATCTGACCCCCACACAAAATACATCTATTCTATCCCAACATTCCCTGAAGTTTCAACATGATACAGCATTAACTCTAAGACCAAAATCTCATTTAAATATCATCAGTTGAAAAGTCCCAAATGTCATCTTCTAAATCATCAAAATCAGGTCTGAGTGACAGACTGGATATAATTCATCCTGGAGCAAGAGTCCTATCTGTGAAACTGTGAAACTAGAAAACAAGCTATCTACTTCTAAGATACAATGATGGGACAGGGATGTAATAACAGTTATGAACATTCTTATCCCAAAATGGAGAACATACAAGGAATAAAGGCAACACTGGTCCCAAGCAAATCCAAAACCCAGCAGCCAAATTCTATTCGATTTCTAGGACTGGGAATAATGCCTTGCAGTTCAGAGGTCTGCGCTCTGGGCCCCCAGCTCTGTTGTCCAGATCTATTGCAGCTCCCCAGCCCTTTGCACTCAAACAGTTTCACAGTCTCTGTCCCCAGACAGTGGCTCAGGAGGTCTCTACTTCTTGTGTGTCTGTGCCTCCAACTTCTGTATCCATACACATGCTTCTGACCTTTGCTTTGGAGTTGTAGCTCCACAGGCCTTTGTGCTCACGTCTCTGTGGGCCCCTATGCTGTGGCTCATTCTTCTCTGCCATTCTTCATTTTTCTTAAAGGATAGTACATGGTTGTTTTGGGGTTAAGGTAGAGCATGAAATCAGTCATAATACCTGGCTTGCTAAAATATAACACAGAAGCCACTGAGGGCAGAGAAGGTTTCAGAGAAGGGCATAGGCCTTTAGAATGCCGAGGCTTGCGTGACCGACCACTCTGCCTTAGGAATGCCATTGGGTGTTGCCTTCCCTGAAGCTTTCTTAGCCCAAACAGCTGCCCTGGTGATCTAAGAGACAGATGCACTGTCCCCTAGGCTATGCTTAGCAGAACTTGTAGAACACACAGCATATCATATCCTACTCATACAGAGATCCTCCTAGATCTAGTGAGATCCCTTGTCACACATCATGTGCTTGAGAAACGATGATAAGAATTTATGCTTATCCTGAAGGACCAATAAAAGCCGGAGCAAAGAGGGGAAAAGGGTCTTGTCCCTGAGCATTGACCTCCTTGCCTTCTCTCTTTCACACCAAAGTCTGGAGTAATCTTTCATCCATCAGTACAGTGATTGCTAGCCATTCCCAGCATGTTCGCACCTGAGTAGCAATATCAGGCTGTTTCCTACTGTAGAATTTTGAAAGCCTGGCCACATTCTCTCCTTTCATTTTGCCCTGTCCCTGTCCCTTTCAGTCCAACCTGGAAGTATTTCTATTGATACAACGTTCTCTAAAACCTTGTGGGTCTTCTGTATATATCATGGGGATTCATAGCATTAGACAAAAAGGTCTTCAACGGATATTTCTTAAATTATCCTATCTCTGTCCTCTTGGATTATCCAGTCATTATTCCTAGTTTTTGTTTAGATGGTTGAGTGGAGGTATAGAGTCACACATCTAATTTCTTCATTAAATGCTTTTCCATCCACATGCTTGGCCTTCTCTCCAGAGCACACTTTCCTAGCAGTGAATTTATATTAGTGTCTTCTGTAATTTGGGCAGACTGAGAATTTTCCAAATTATCAAAAGCTGGTTCCTTTTTGCTTAACATTTCATTTCTCAATTTATCTTTTTCTTATATTTTACTATTTGCAACAAGAAGAATCCAGGCCACACTTTCCACATGTTCTTGAACTCCCCTCAGCTAAATATTTCTACGCAACATTAAGGCATGTTCAGCCAGGTTGTCTGTGACTGTATAACAAAGATCACCTTTCCTCCAGTTTCGAATGACATTTTTTTCCCTTTCTGAGCCCTTACTAGAAGTGCCTGTAAAGTTCATACTTCTACCAACATTCTCTTCATGACTGTATATTAAAAGTATTAATGGAGAAAGAATATTTTCTTACACTGTTGCTCTTGTTTTCGTAGCTAAGACCAGAATGGAAATGAGCAACCATCAAGTTTGTCTTGCAGACACTATGGGAATCTTGTTAGCAGTCATTTCTGAAGAGGCCATTTTCTGTTGTTTTTGAGGGTTGGTGATGATTCTATATAATACCTAATAATGAACTGCTGGCTGTAGAGCTCTGTTTGAAGAGATGTTTATGTTTACCTCGTGTACTAAATTAGAACAAATCAATCCTGGCAATTTGAGTACAGTAAAATTTACTTGATTGGTCACTAATTAATTCCCTAGGATCTAATTCAGAGTAAGTGCTACTTACTAGCTGATTACATGGAATTTCCCATGAGTTACCTTGTTCTGAGCCATGAAACAATAGTAGTTGTTGCACTTTCAGGGAAATCAATGAACCAAAAATAAGTTTATTTACTTCTACATACAGCTAGCAGGAGTGTTTGAAATTATAAATAAAGAAATAATCTAATTTAATTTCTGATATAGTATTATTTTTATAAGCAGATTTAAATATCATTATTTGTTGAAATTTTTGGTAAATTACACACATACAAAAATATGTATATACATGCATTTGTTATGTTGTATATATAAACAATATATGATTCTTAGTATCCATCTATTACACATATGTACTTATATGTATGTTACATATAATGTATCTAATCAATTCCTAATTATGCATGCTTTCGAATGGATAACTGAAAGCCTAGATTGAACTAAGCTTAATTATTGGAAAAATACTTTCAATTACTTGGGCCAGGCCATATCAGATGTTAATTGTTTGAGGTAGCATTTTTTAGAGGTTTTTCCCCAGATTAATCTGTAACTCAATAAACCTCAGTCTTATATCTGACTCTGTGGACATGGGTTTGTTTTTAAAAAAAGAACAATGATTTTGTTTCACTTATTTCTCTTATAAAGTAAGTACATTAATAACGATTCATTAAAAATAGGAAATAAAGGGGTGCCTGGTTGGTTCAGTCAGTTAAGCCTCCAGCTTTTCATTTTAGTTCAGATCATGGTCTCAGAGTTGTGAGGTGAAGCCTGGCCTGGAGCCTGCTTAAGACTCTCATTCTCTCTTTCTGTCCCCCACCCAAATGAAATAAAAAAATGATCTTTTTAAAACCAAAACGAGCCCATAATCTTACTGCTTAGTGATAAGCAATTGAAAGCACTACAATTTTATAAACTTTTTACATATATACTCTTTTGGCATGTTTTCATGAAACAAAATAACATTTTAACTTGCTTTATCAATTTATTTTTTAAATTTTTTTATTTTTTGAGAGAAAGAGATAGTACATGTGTGCATGNCAGGGAGCCCGATGCGGGCCTCGATCCCAGGACCCTGAGATCATGACCTGAGCCGAAGGCAGAGGCTTTAACCCACTGAGCCACTCAGGCGCCCTAAACTTTTTACATATATACTCTTTTGGCATGTTTTCATGAAACGAAATAACATTTTAACCTGCTTTATCAATTTATTTTTTAAATTTTTTTATTTTTTGAGAGAAAGAGATAGTACATGTGTGCATGCAAGAGCAAGGGGTGGGGGCAGAGAGAGAGAGAGAGAAACTTAAGTAGCTCCACGCTGGGATTTCACAACCCTGAGATCATTATCTAAGCCGAAATCAACAGTCGGACACTTAGGTGACTGAGCCACTCAGGTGCCTGCAATTTATTTTTTTTAAATCATCTTTTCATGTGAATTTTTGTTCACTTGCTACCTAACTTTAATGACAGGGAGTATGCCACTTTTATGAATACATTTCCTTTCCCCAGGTCAGTGAAGCTCTGATAATACACCAAATACTAGGCTCTGGTTAACTAGTTTCCCTTGAGAGCAGGCTTTCTTAAGAACAAGGGTTCTTGTTCTCTGCCCCAGCTGGAAGCAGGAACAGATTATTCTCTGATATTTACTGTGGTGATTGGTTGAGCAGCTGAAGGTGACTCTCATAGGATTGTGGGGTCCTCCCTTTGACGGGGTCCTCTTGAGGTTTTCAACTCTCAGAGTTGCCCACACTGGGCCTCCAGCCATTCATCAGTTAGAATTCGGGTATTCTTACCCTGGCACCATTTCCTGGGTAGTTTCAGGTCATGAGTGCCTGTTTCAGTCTGTTTCGGAGCCATGACTCCCTGCAGTTTTGTCTTTCTTTCTAATCTTGGGGCAGTGGTTTTCCCTGTGTATTTCCTCTCTTAAAGATTGAAGAAGAGTTGTTGCTTTTCAGTCTTTTCAGCTTTTTACTTATTGTTAGGACAAAGTGGTGACTTCCATGCTCTTTACCTGTGGAACTGGAAAGCCTCTCAGACATATCTTTCCTTGGTTTGCTAAGATTCTTCAATTTGTACTTTTTAAAAATAAATTCAGAAATATTTCGGCCATAATTTCTTTTGAAGACTTTTTCAGTTCCCGTTTTTTTTCTCTCCTGGGACATGCAGAATAGAACTCCTGATGTTCTTATACACGTCCCAGAGACTTTCTTAATATTGTTTTCTAATTTTTTTCTCCCAGTTCTTTAGATTGAATCAATATTATTGCTCTATTGTCAGACTTACTGACCCATAGTTTGTCATCTCTGATCTGTTTATAAGCCCTCTGATTAATTTTTGTCTTTCAGTAATTGTAATTTTTAATTCTAGAATTTCCGTTTTGTTCTTTTTTTATAGCTTCCATTTCTCTGCTGGGATTCATATTTGTTCCTTCACAACAAGTATATTTCCTGAGAATATTTATAACAATGGCTTTAAAATTTCTGCCTGTTACTACATCTGAAACACTCAGGGACTGGTATTTCTTCATTGCCTTTTCTCTAGAGTTTTGGCCATATTTTCCTGTTTCTTTGTGTGTTCAATAATTTCCAATTGTATCCTGAACCCTAGACACTGAATGTGATAGAGACAATAGATTCTATTATGTTTCTCAGAAGATTATTGATTTTTTTTTATTTGCTTGTTTTTGTTTCTAGCAGGCAGTTAACTTGGCTGAACCCTATCTCTAACCCTGCTTCCTTTTGATGAATAGCACTGAAATCTGTTTAGCTTTTTTTGGCTTGGCTGGGCTCCTGGTGGACTGGCCCACACATGCATAGTTTAGGGGGTCAGTCAGAGATTTGGGCAGAGTTTATATCCAGAACATGGGACTTTCCATCTGTTTCTCTCCTTTTCTTTATTCCTTCCTTTTCTTTCTAACTGTTGTGGTCACCCTAAAAACCCCATCCTCTGTTTTTTCCTGCTATAAACACTCTGGATTCCCTCTCTAAATTTTAGCCTCGCCAGTCAGCAGTGTTTGGTGCTTGTTTTCAGGTGAAGAGATGTACAAAAGGGTACCTCATTCAATGATGCTCCTTTTTTCCAAATGTCAACTTTCTCATTTATTATTAGGTGATACACAATGAAGACTGAAGAAGAGAGTAGAATGAAATTATTCTGCATGAACTTCAAGAGAAAATGATGTGAGATATGAATATTGGTCAAGACAAAGCAGTTTTATAGGAGATTAAGAAACCTTAGATAAGGGTAAAATACATATAAATTAAATATTTAGAGGGAAATGGATAGATCATATACAATGTCATGGTTATAAGGTTGGCATGGAACAAATAAGCACTTGAATTTCATGAGAATTTAATTCTTCTTTTTTTTTTTAAGATTTTATTTATTTGACAGAGAGAGACACAGCGAGAGAGGAAACACAAGCAGAGGAGCAGAAGAGGGAGAAGCAGGCTTCCCGCCAAGCAGGGAGCCCGATGCGGGGATTGATCCCAGGACCCTGGGATCATGACCTGAGCCGAAGGCAGACGCTTAACGACTGAGCCACCCAGGCGCCCCCAAATTTAATTCTTCTTAATTAAATACAATTTTAATCTATCAAGGATATAGTTTTTAGAGCATAAACTGAATATTTGCCAATTTTTCCTCAAAGCAAAGTTTCCCAGGAATTATATATACTAACATTTTATTCTATTTGATTGTGTATTTTTAATAAATCAAAATATTTTGCATGCATGCACTGTCAGAAAAAATTAGTCACCACTACTTTTTACTTTTATCAGCAATAACTATCAATCTCAGGTATCATTATTTATTGAAGGTCAGCCTCCTGTGATTGAATGAGAAAATGGCCATTTATTGTCTTTGCCTGAGAGACCTTCACTCAACTGAACTAATGGTACTTTAACAGTGTGAGGATAGAGATCATTTATTAGGAGGAGCCCATTTATTATAAAATCTGAGAACATGAATTTTGTTCCTTTATTCAGTGTACTTGAAAATGACTTATCAAATGTTTTGCATTTCATATACTATTACCATCCACAGCTGAGGACAAATAGATAGAGTGTGGAGATTGTTAATCAGACTGTGATTTGGCGCTAATTTCTGTGAAGCCAGCGGATGTGCTAATTGGAAGAAAGCTAAGAGGACCGCAGTGAAATTGTTCCCAGTGTCTGTTCCTAAGAAAAGTTAGTCTACTTACTGCCAAAGGGGGAACCACTGTCTACTATATGGCATCCCCTCACAAAGATTCATAATTTGTACTAGCACATTAGTACAAAAAAGGTCCTGAGATTTCTGTGGTAAAGAAATCTATTTAATGGTGTTTCATCTAGAGTTCCCTAAATATATTTGACCACAAATCTCTTTTCCACATATGAAGGGATAATAAAGGTAGTGTTCTCTAAAGACTGGTGAAACTGGTTATTCAATGTGTTAATGAGACCTGACACCTTGGGTGATTAGGCATGCAAAATGAGAAGGAGCCTAATTCCATTAGGTTGATCATCTAAACTTCAAGCAAAAAGTCTCTTTTAATTGGGATTTTTCTGAGTGCCTGATTATGAAAACCCATTTTGGCGTCCCAAGGGAAAAGAAGATTTCACACTGAACCACCTTAGATCTGATGATATTAGTAAAGAAAGCAGCATTCTAGATATGGGTCTCTTCTTTCCTCATTCTGTGTGTTTGGCAGACAAAAGAGGAAGTGTGTGTCAAGGGCAACTTGCAACAAATTAACACTGGGTTTTAGTGGATGAATATGAATGTCTGATGTCAAATGAGTGGATAGGCCTCTCGGAAGTATTGTTTGGACCCTTAGAGTGGGCCATCAATTTATTTTAGGAAATCTCACGGAGAGAGTATCCTTTTCATCCCTGTGGCTATAAACATGATTAACTCACTTAAAGTATTCCTATATGTACTGATATAAGGATGATCCTTAATATCTGAGGAAGTCACACTCAGTGGATCATATGAATACTTACAAAAACAAGTTTTTTCTAATAGTTCTCTTAATGATGTTAGCTCTCACTTCATAGTGTTGTTACAAATGCCATGATCATTGCTTACAATTCTCTTCCCTCCTTGTTTATCCTGGCAAATGTTCTAAAGGACTCCGTTCTGTATCACCTCCAATGTAAAACATTCATCAATACCCACACTAACAGAATTAACTGATCATTCTTTTTTGCTTCCTCAGCACATTCTTTGTTAATATTGTATTGGAGTTTTTTGTTCATTTGCTGTGACTTTCTTGTGGGTTGGGTTTTGATGTAATCATTTTGATCTTACTTATATTTGTATTTAAGCCATGTCCAATATCTAGTGGTGCTCAACGTGCTCAGTAAATGTTAGTTGACTGAATAAAGAAATAAACATGAGAGTTTCTTTCTGTTTTCTTTCTTTGTTTCTTTCCCTCACTCTTGTCCAGGTCTAGGTTATAAGACTTTTAGTTCCCTCTTTCAAGATACACTTTTCCAATTATGTACCAAAAGGACAACAGTCTTGGCCTCTTCTTTTTAAAAAGGGTACATTCAAAGAAGTCATGAGTATCTATCATTTTTGGATGCTTCCTACATGAGGGACTACTTGTTTAATTTTTACTTAATATATTATACAAAGTAGAAGAGTGACTATTTGTGACTAATAGAAAGTTATTTTAGTGCAACAGAATTACATTATTTTTTCCCTCATCTTTTCTATCCTTTAGGCACAATATTTTCAACTGAAGAAATATTTCTGATAGTACCTGTTTGTTTTTAAAATCTGTCTAGAACAGGATGTCACATTTTTTTAAGAAGATAAATTCATTGTTTATTAGTTCCAATCAATTCCAGGAAAACTGCTAACTGGCACAGAGCAGTTAGCAGCAGCCAGGGGTCACTTCACAAGCATTCCTGTGTACCTACTTACCAACTCCTCCACCCGTGGAAATTGTCAATTGGATGGCAAACAATTAAAATGAATAATAAACAACAATACTCATTGCTCACATACTGAAAGGTGATTTCTCTCTCTCTCTCTCTCTCTAGAAATGTTACATATATGTTATATATAGTCTCAGTATTGTTGCAATTTGTTCAGGATTTGAGGCAGTCACCAGGTTTAATGTGGTGATGTTACTTTAACTACCTAAAGAATGAAATGTTTTCCCAGTGTAGACTCTTGACTCTTGGTAAGTTGATCTGTAATATGTTAAGAAACACTTGTAAGGAAGAGGGACAGGTATCACTGGAATGTTTAAATGTAATAAAAAAATGATGAAAATTTATAAAGTGGTTGGGCACGTAGGTAAGCAACAAATGCTACTACTATCCCCATCCCTCTTGCAGATGAACTACAATGTTTGGGTCTTGGGGAATGGAAAAACAAACTGAAAAGTTCAACAGGTTAATGTTAAATCTGTATTTTATATATATATATATATATATATATATATATATATATATATTTTTTTTTTTTTTTTAAGTAAGCATTCTAGGGACAACTGGGTGGCTTGGTCAGTTAAGTGTCTGCCTTCGGCTTAGGTCATAATCCCAGGGTCCTGGGATCAAGTCCTGCATCAGGCTCCTTGCTCAGTGGGGAGCCTGCTTGTTCCTCTGCTTGCTGCTCCCCCTGCTTGTGCTCTTTCTCTCTCTCTCTCTCTCTCTCTCTGTCTCTTTGACAAATAAATAAATAAAATCTTTAAACAATAAATAAAGTAAGCATTCTTAAAGCAAGAACTGATATACATATTTTCAATGCTTATTAAACTGCAGAGAATTGAGCAAATACCATTGTTATGAGTAAAATTTCACACCTTTAACGAACTATGTTTATTTTAGCACCTATTTAGGTTGATATGTGTGAATGTAATTGAAAGTCCTATCTTAAAATCACTAATACATTTAAAAAACTCACTTTTTGCTACTTACTTAAATAAGACTTTTAGCATCTTCATATGAAGTCAATTCTGAAATTTGATGAATCCATATCATTTCTGATTCTGGGTATGCCCTATGTTTTGAAGGTCTGTGTCAACTTAACTGTGCATGATTTAGGTATGAGATAAGTAATGAGATTATGACCATTTGCAATATGGAACTTAATATTCAAAGAAAAATTCATGAAGTAAATCAACCACGAAGTAAGTAACTATTTTTTCAAAACATTGTTAATGATATTTTATGTTTTACAAATTTACGCATTACCTATTATCAAGGAAAGTTTTCATAAATGAGAGATGCTTCTGGGGTTGATAAAAAGGAAAGAACCAAATAAAGCAGATTTTGTGAGGAATATATTAACACAAACTGAGGAAGTTTAAGCCACCACAGTGTTACTGAGATTGTCTCATACTATTATATCTGTATCTAAAATTTTGAGAGCACATTGAGGTATAAGGCATATTAGCTTTAGGATAAAAATATCTGGGTTCCACGCCCCATCTTTTAGTGACAAATTTCTTAGTTTTCTCTCATTTAAAATGGGTGTGTTGACACCGAAAGTAAAGGCAATAAAAGCAAACACGAACAAGTGAGACTACATCACACTAAAAAGCTTCTGCATGGAAAAGGAGATGATCAACAAAATGAAAAGGCTACTTACTGAATGGGAGAAAATATTATCAAGTCATGTATCTGATAAGAGGTTAATATTCAAAATATGTAAAGAAGTCATATAACTCAATAGCAAAAAAACAATCTTATTTAAAAAAAATGAGCATAGAATCTGAACAGACATTTTTCCAAACAAACAGATGGCCAAGAAGTACAGGAAAAGATGTTCAACATCACTAATCATCAGGAAAATGCAAGTCAAAACCACAATGAGATATCACTTCATGCTGGTTAAAATAGCTATTAACAAAAAAAGGTAAAAAAAATATATCAAGTGTTGGTAAGGATGTGAAGAAGAGGGAGTTCTTGTGCACCACTGGTAAAAATGTAAGTTGGTACATCCACTATGGAAAATAGTACAGACGTTCTTCAAAAAACCAGAACTATCATATGATCAAACAATTCCAGAAGAATATAAAATTTACCAAAGAAAACAAAAACACTAACTCAATAAGACAGATGTATCACCATGTTCACTGAAGCATTATTTACAATGGCCAAAACATATTTAAATGCGCATCAATGGATGAATTTAGGATAAAGATGTGGTGTGGATAAAGATGGATTATTGCCATAAAAAATATTGCCATTTGTGACAAGATGGATGAACCCCAAAGGCATCATGCTAAGTGAAATAAACCAACAGAAAAAGAGAAGTACCATATGATCTCATTTATATGTGGAATCTTAAACAAATAAACAATAAAACAAAACTGAGCTCATGGATATAGAGAACAGAAAAAGATTGGTGGTTGCCTGAGGTAGTGTTGGGGGTGGGCAAAATGGGTAAAAGGGTCAAAAAGTACAAATTTCCAGTTACAAAATGAATAATGAATGGGGATGTAATGCACAACATGGTGACTGTAGTTAATAATATTTGTATTAAATATTTGAAACTAGCTAGGAGAGGAGATCTTGAAAGTTCTCCTCATGAGAAAAAAAATGTAAAAGTACATGCTGACAAATATTAACTGGACTTACTGTGGTGATCATTTTGCAATGTATTACAAAACCGAATCATTATATTGTACTACTGAAACCAATATAATGTTATTGTCAATTATACCTCAATTAAAAAGAATAAAATCAAAATTAAGTAAAAAAGATGGGTATGATAATGACTATTCTATCTTATCACCTCATATAGCTATTTTTTTTTATTTTTTTTTATTTTTTTATTTTTTTTTTCATATAGCTATTAAGAGGAAAGCACATGAAGGTCAGGGGAATTTTAAAAGTACATACAAAACAATACAGCTTTCTAGAGTAGTAAAAGAATACAGGTATTTGGAACTCAAAAACATTTCTGTTTATGAATTTCCTTACATTTTCCTTACATGAACTTTGGTTTCACTTTCCAAAACTTATCTTTACCAGCTTTTCAGAATACTATTGCACTGTTTTTCTAAAAATAAATACTGATACTTCCCTCAATGAATAATCTTTTAAAAAAAATAATACTTGCACTTTAGTTCTCTTATATGATTCTAATTATAAAGAAAAGACTTCAATGGGTATTTTATTTTGCTACAAGTTTTTTATTTTGTTTTGTTTTCTCTCTGTTGTTGTCATTTTAAGTAATACTTCTATCTATGGAATTTTTCTCACATTTTGAACTATAGTCTGAGTTTTCCAAACAGAAGACACATTTTTTTAATCTCAAAAAATACATTAGCATATTGAATGTAATGAAGAACGATTGCTGACTCTTAGTTAATACATGCCTGAACTAACTAACTTTTGCTGAATCTCTTATAGGATTGGCATTGACACAGACCTTGAAGCTTTCATGTCTTTTAGAACCTGGGGTGATGCAGTAAATCAGCTGTGGATTAGATAATATAAGGATGTGGGAATGAAGTTCCCCAAACTCTTAATGGATTATTTATGGTGCCTGCTAGGTACAGAGGACAGTTTAATTCATTTAACCACGAGGCTTTTTTCCTGACTAGAAGATTTATTTTTAACACTTTAAAAAGGGTGAAAATAGGTTTCCAGATACTAATACCAAAATCACAATAGCCCACGGCAAGGGATATAAAGATTTCTTCTTAAAGTTTATTGCCACTAACAAAATGTTAAAAGTTTACCAAAGTTAATTCTTTAAATTTAAAGAAATACAATGAATAAATAATACAGTGATTCTTGGGGAGAAAAAAAGAAATACTGTATGGTATTTTTTTTAATTTTATTTTTATTCTTTGCCCAAGGGGCACAGGTCTGTGAATCATCAGACTTACATGTTTCACAGCATTCACCAAAGCACAAACCCTCCCCAATGTCCATAACCCATCCACCCTACCCTTACCCTCCCACCCCCCAGTAACCCTCAGTTTGTTTTGTGAGATTAGGAGTCTCTCACGGTTTGTCTCCTTCCCCATCCCATCTTGTTTCATTATTTTTCCCTCCCTACCCCCCACGACCCC
>LNAC01000004.1:7548897-7626670 GCA_002007465.1 Ailurus styani | reverse complement strand
CACTACCTTTGTGTCTTTAGGATAAATACCCAGTAGTGCGATTGCTGGGTCGTAGGGTAGCTCCATTTTCAACTTTTTGAGGAATCTCCATACTGTTTTCCAGAGTGGCTGCACCAGTTTGCATTCCCACCAACAGTGTAGGAGGGTTCCCCTTTCTCCGCAACCTCGCCAACATCTGTCATTTCCTGACTTGTTGATTTTAGCCATTCTGACTGGTGTAAGGTGGTATCTCGCTGTGGTTTTAATTTGTATTTCTCTGATGCCGAGTGATGTTGAGCACTTTCTCATGTGTCTGTTGGCCATTTGGATGTCTTCTTTGGAGAAATGTCTGTTCATGTCTTCTGCCCATTTCTTGACTGGGTTATTTGTTTTATGGGTGTTGAGTTTGAGAAGCTCTTTATAGATTTTGGATACTAGCCCTTTATCTGATATGTCATTTGCAAATATCTTCTCCCATTCTGTCGGTATTTTTTTTTTATAGTTAAAATGTTTCCTGCTTTTTTTTTTCAGGCAGCCAGGAAAATGATGGACACTGAGACTGAGCGTGCCTACCAAAATAGCCAACCATCTTTCAAAATAAGAGGAGGGTTCTGCTTGGAGAAACTAGCAAGGAGAAACTCCTGCAATACTACAAAGAAGCTCAAGGGGGCCATGGAGGGCACCCATATTGACAAGAAATGCCCCTTTACTGGTCATGTCTCCATTTGAAGGTGGATTCTGTCTGGTGTGGTGACCAAGATGAAGATGTGGAAGACCAAGGTCATCCTTGGAGACGACCTCCACTATATCTGCAAGTACAGCCACTTTGAGAAACACAAGAACATGTCCATGCACCTGTCCCCTGCTTCAGGGATGTCCAGATCGCTTCAGGGATTGCCACAGTGGGCAAGTGCTGGCCCTTGAGCATCATTGTGGGCATCACTGTGCTCAAAGTCACAAAGGACACTGGCACTAAGAAATGATTCCAGAAGTTCTGAGACTAGGCATCTCCCCACACTCCCAAAGAAAATAAAGTCACTTTCCCACTCAAAAAAAAAAAAAAAAGTTTCCCAATGCAACACTTATTTGAGAGCTTCCAAAATACATCTCCAACTTCCATTCTCTGACCAGCTTATAACATTGGTTTCTGTGTTTGGTATTTAACTGTATTGCACAATTTGGAAGGCATACAGGGATATAATGTGAGTATGGTGTGTTATGGAAGAGAATCTCTTCGTATGTAGTATTAAAGCTGTAAATTAAAATTTCAGTGTGGTCTTCTTGTCTTTTTTCCAACTAGCATATTCCACTGACTGCACATAAATTAGCCCCAAATCACAGCCTGGCTGATAATCTCCACACTGCATCTATCTATTCAGCTATGGGTGGTAACAGTATATAAAATGTAAAACATCTGGTAAGTTATTTTCAAATATACTGAATAATACAAATATTCTTGTATGTGTAGTTGAGTGGTTAGTGATGCCAGAAGAAAAACAAACACATGTCCATCATTTAATCAAGAGTTCCCGTGCAGTACTTTAATTTTTTCACAACTTATTAAAAAAGACTCTATGTTATTTAGTGTGTGCTATTGGTTTTCAATATTGAAAAATATTACAATTAGCTTCTATATTTGCTATAGCTAAGTATAAGGAGTATAAGTACAAGGAGTCTACTGAAGTTTTCCCCAACTAACACATTTGAACCATTATACTGAATTCTCAATACCAGTCTTTTAGAAGAGAAAAGAGGACTATCTATTAAAGTTAAGTGGAGAAAAAAAGCATAGCAAAAATAAAAGAGGAAAGAAAGATATTCTATTTTCTCACTCTTTTTTATCATCAGAATATGTTTAGCAGCACTTTCTATGATTTTGTTTGTTAATTTTGTCCTGTGGGGTATATCTGTTTGATCATCACCAAATATTCCTCTCTACTTACAGTTTGGTGGGGTCAGTCTGTACTTCAGATGTAGGTGGGGTCAATAATAATACTTATCAATCTGGCCAAATGCTAGTATAGGAATAATTATATGATTCAAGTTAGGGCAAGCAGAGTCTCTCTGTGGGATTTTTCTAAGTGGGACTAGCAGGAGGAATTCTCTCTTCTCTAAGGGCATCAAGTACTAAGTGTATGTCCAAGAACTTCCTTGGGATCAAGTCTTTTACACCACGTGAGAGAACCCAGGAAGCTTATGTGGAGTGGAATGAGTCTTAGAGGATCAAGCCCTCAGGTCCAATCTATAAAGCTTCTGAGACGCGCTGTTCTTACAGCCCTTCATTTAATTCTCAGAGATATTGTATATCCTTCCAGTCACCCCATGTTTATCTCTAACTATTTTGATTTGGGTTTCTTTCACTTGGAACTGAAAATCACTGCCTTAAGTTGCATATTCAAAAGGGAATGTCAAAGGATACTGTAGTATGCTTGTCTTATAAACCTCTTTCCACTGCTCCTCAGTGATTCATCCCTGCCAAATCTTACATTGAAATTGGGGATCTCCATTTCCTGGGCTTATTTATACCTATAATGTGGCTGTCATTGGGATTCCCCATTTACCTTCATCAGCTTCTGCTATTCAGTGATGCAGTGTGTGTGTGTGTGTGTGTGTGTGTGTGTGTGTGTGTGTGTGTGTGTGCACGTTTACTGGTTTACTGTGTTTACTATAAAGGGTGGATCTTTCAAGGAGACCCAGGATGATTAGTTTTCTTATTGGTCCCACAGGGCTACAGAACTTTTCCATGTAACTTCTCATGTTCACTTTCCAAATCCTTATGATAATCACTTATCCTTTTCCTTAGTAGATATCCTAAATTCTTTTGCAATTAAGTTGCAATGTTTAACTTATAAAGAAAATTGAGAGATGTCCCCAAGTTTCCCCCCCAAAGGAAAATTTTTTTTCATGTATTTTAAGCATGGCCTTCTTTTAAAAAAGTTACTTTAGCCCTGTGAAGAAAATCTTTAAGATTTACCTTACATCTCTATCTTTTTAAATATCTGTATAAACACTACCCCATCTAGTACCATCTGAAATTTATAATTTATTGACAAAACATTTTTCATCATTTATGCATTCTCTATATTTATACTGTATTTATATTTTTCCATATTTTTGTCTGGAAAAGAAAAAATACCAAGTCTGAAGCTAATATACAATTAGACATAAAATTAAAAGCAATACAAAAATTAATAAGAAAGTAAAAATTTCCCCAAATATAAATATGTAGTTAAATACTTAATATTCAGGTGAACATCTTATTTTTCAAAATTAAACTTTTATTTTTAGATCATTGTTTACTTATATGCAATGCTAAGAAATAATATGAGGAGATCCCTTGTTTCCTTTTACCCAGTTTCCGCCAATAGTAGCATCTTACAAAGCAAATGATCAAAGTGGCATTTCAAATTACTGAAAAAAGAGACCTATGTAATATATGGTGCTAAAGTAACTGGCTAATCACTTGGAGAAAAAAAAAATAACATAGCTATGCTTTATTACTCCAAAATAAAATGTGTATAGAACCTGTACGAATGTAAAGCTGTATCTCTAAAAGACCTAGAAGAAATATGGAGGTGGGAAATACCAGTAAAAGGTAGAATAAATGCCCAAAATTAACAGACATAGAATGAAGAACTTTACTATACAGAAGATATAAACATCATTTAGCAGATCCTCTGTATTCCCACAACAAGGAGAGCAGGGAAAAAAAAAAAAGAAAACTGGTTCCATAGTGGAAGGAAATAAACTAAATGCTCCATTTTCAGAGTAAAGAGTTATATGTTTTTGGTAGCTGCCTTCTTTTTTATATGATCTAACGGAAAGTTTGCTGATCAAAGAGCATGCTTCATCACAGCCACAGAGCCAGCACAGCAAAACCATGGATGAGCAAAATCAACTGGATACTATGCATATTACACACACAACTGCAGAGGGTTCCATCCATCTGTTCATGAGCATGACTCATTATTTATAAATATGAATAAATAGCCTAGCACTACGAAATCAAGGAAATACAGAAGTATGAATGATAAAAAATAAGATGGAAAATGAAATAACTGGCCCCAGAAGTAAATAGTTTTTACTTGACTATCACTTTATAACCATTTCATTGAAATCTCAGAGATGTATGATTAAGAAAATATTGAACTAAGAAATAATAATAGGTCACTATGTACAATATTAGGAACAATAATACTGCAACGATAGTACAATAAAAGAGCAATCTAAGAACACAAACCGAGTACCTGAAAACAACAATATTGCCAGGATAAAAAAATGGATCCAGGGCAAACTGAGAGAATTTAGGTATTAAGTAACACCTAGAATTGTAGTCTTTGAGAATATCAGAGACCAAGGCCTTTCTGTCAAAGCTGTTTTTTCAGCCACTATACAGAATGTCCCCCAAACTCCTTCAAAAGTAAAATTAAAAAAAGGCTACATCCTCAAATAGCACAAAGACCAAAAGTGGAGCGGTTATGACTAAGGGTTCATCTGAAGGGGTAGGTTGAGTAGCTCTAAAATTTAACAGGAATATTAGAAGAAAAGGATAGAGAGAGGAAAACAATGAAAAACATAATTGAAGATAGTTTTTCCAACATTATAAAATAGCCCTGAGTGCCCAGAGAAAATAATAAAGCAGAGCTTACACATTCAGATAAAAATTAAACAGAATACACATTCTCTTTTTTTTTTTTAAGACTTTATTTTATTTATTTCACAGAGGGAGAGAGATCACAAGTATGCGGAGAGGCAGGCAGAGAGAGAGGAGGAAGCAGGCTCCCTGCTGAGCAGGCAGCCCAATGCGGGCCTCGATGCCAGGACCCTGATATCGTGACCTGAGTCAAAGGCAGAGGCTTTAACACACTGAGCCACCCAGGCGCCCCTGAAATACACATTCTCACAGCAAAAAATTTATAAATTAAAAGTTCACAAAAACCCTAAATTTTTCCAACTAAAAGCAATTTCTGACAAAAAAGCAAAAATCCCTAATAGTGGACTTCTCCGTGACAAGAAGACAATGGAGTGATGTGGTAAGAAATCAATAGAGCAATAATAAATTTATGGGTGGACATGCTCTGAACCTCAATCCCTATAGGAATCTTTTTCTTTCTCTTATAGTATCTTATTCTTACTAGAGCAAAATAATGAAAAATTTAATATGCCAAGACTCAGAGAATCTACCATCCACATAACTGACATTAAAGAACAAAAAACACTTCAGATGTACTTTAGAAAAAAATGCATTTAAGGCAAATTATTATTATTTATGCTCTTAAGGTTATTTGTGTCTACTTTTTCTGTTTGTTTGAAATAATGTATAATGGTGTAGCTGGGCATATTTTCCTAACTTTACATCCCGTGATACCATTTAGATAGCTTGAAATGAGCCTATGATATAAATCAGGACTTGATTCAATAATTTGTTATTTGCCTAGACTTAAGAAAGTGATGGAGATCATGTTAATAGTGTAGATTAAAAGGTGCCATGTCTAGTGCCGAAGCCTAAAGATGTTTCACTTTAATGCATATAATTTGCAAAAGGTAAGAAAGAGTCTAACAGCAGATCACGAGTAAGATTTAATGACAATTCATTTATTGGGAAAAGGACTAGATGATTAGCCTAGAACTCCATTTGCTGAATTATGGTTGGGTTACAACCATACTTTTTCTTTTTTAAAAAAATATTAATTTTAGAGAGAAGGAGAGAGAGAGAGCAAGCACACAAACATGGGGAGGAGCAGAGAGAAAGAATCTCAAGCTAACTCTGGGCTGAGTGGGGAGCCCAATGCAGGGCTTGATCTCACAACTTGAGATCATGACCTGAGCTGAAATCAAGAGTCGGACACTCAACCAAAGAGCCATCCAGTGCCCCACAACCATAGTTTTTCTACAGATTAAAGAGTTTGGCAAAAATCCATGAAAGCATTCTGTGAAAGTTAATAGGTTAGAAAGAATTGACAATAAAGAGTATCGTGTATTTTAGTGTTATTTGTATATCACTAAAATTTATAAAAACTTAAGTAAGTATCAACACATTTCAAAGAGCCTGTTAAATATTTATCAGTGCACTACTGGCTATGAGTGATTTTAATATTCCTTTCTCTTATAGTGTTCTATGTGTCTGAATTAAATAGTCATTTTAATTTTATAATAAAAAAGCATATTCTATTGAAACAACAACAGATTGGCATACCATATAGCTTTAGCTTAGTGCTTTGAATTTTTTCCAATTGTGATAGTAACAGCACCAGAGGGCTACAATATTAAAGTGGTTGTTGAGTGAGCTCTCAAATTCAGAAAGATAAGTAAAGTTACACGAGGCCTATATAAAATGCATGGGACCAACCTTGTTTGTATATAATCTGATTTAATACCCATTACAAATCAACAAAGTAGGCATTTTTGACATTTTAAAGATAGGCAACAGGGAGTTCAGGGATTTGAATTGGAAAAACTTAGACTTCTGGAAGCTGAGTAAAATGGTATTTACCTGATCCGTTACCTGACCTTACCTAGGCAAGTCCAGAAAAGTTATTTTGCCAGTGTACTTAAATTGAATGACTCAGGAAGATTCAACCATAATACAGTGAACTATATAAATCAGGATTCATGCATTAAATTAGAATGAGAAATGTGACTATCAACAGACTCAGTGTCTATGAAGGCTTGATCGATATGACTTAAGGAAGCTACCTAAGTTATCAGACAGTGCTTGGTAAGTTTGGTTTGAGACCAAGAACAATGAATTACATGATGTTAATGTGTAATAGCTCTATGTTCCAATATCCTAATACATCTATTCCCATAACAGGGATAAACTTGCCATAGGACAGGATAATTTATAAATGTTGATGGGGTTTGCAAGGCTTTGAAAACTCACCTTTTTCAAGGCTTCCATTGTTATCTTATTGTGATTGATATTCTCTTCCCTTAGTTATAATACTTGCAATCTTGCTACCTTGAACATCTAGAAGCTATGTGTTGATTTATAATTTATCTTTCAAAGAACAACCCAGATACACTTATTTCAAAGTCCTTTATGTGAGAGGAAGGCTGTTTTCTCCTACAACCTAAGGATATAAATTCCTTCATTCATCCATATCCTCCTCAGAGGTTCAGAGAATGTAAACAGGGAAAGTAGACATAGATATTGTATGGCATCCGGAATCCGGTGGGAATGGGCAGGAGTTTATTGTACAGACTATTTTTAAATCAAATACTGGAATCTTAGTCAATGCTTCTATGATTTTTATACTCTATTCACTTGTGTTTGGAATTTAGATTTTTTTTAGCCAATTCTTGATGAATGAAATAAATTAATGACTTGGATCACTTTACTATGCTCTTAGAATATTCCTAAGGATTGAATTAGCTTTTAGCTGTTCTAGCTAAAATTAATGTACTGGTTCTGGAAATGTGAGAAAAGGTACCAATTTACTTTATGGCAGTGAATGTGGAAATCATAAGGTCCAGAGAAGGCCTATGAATACCTTCACAGATTTTCACTAAATTTTAAACTATTTATATGGCCTCTATTATAATCTATTGAATTTCATATATACATGTATCATGAATATCTGTTTATATGACTATATAGGTAGGTATGCACACACACACACACAGAGATACACACACCTACATACATACACAGAAACACATACACGAAAGCTCACTGATAGGAATGGCAATCTAAAATGCAAGAATATCTTTCTAGAGATTAGTCTCCTAGCAAATAGTAAGAGCTTAACAACATGGTATTTAAGAATCCAGGGCGCCTGGGTGGCTCAGTGGGTTAAAGCCGCTGCCTTCAGCTCAGGTCATGATCCCAGGGTCCTGGGATTGAGGCCCGCATCGGGCTCTCTTCTCAGCAGGGAGCCTGCTTCCTCTTCTCTCCTCTCTCTCTGCCTGCCTCTCTGCCTACTTGTAATCTCTCTCTCTATCAAAATGAATAAATAAAATCTTTAAAATAGGGCGCCTGGGTGGCTCAGTGGGTTAAAGCCGCTGCCTTCGGCTCAGGTCATGATCCCAGGGTCCTGGGATCGAGGCCCACATCCGGCTCTCTGCTCAGCAGGGAGCCTGCTTCCTCCTCTCTCCTCTCTCTCTCTGCCTGCCTCTCTGCCTACTTGTAATCTCTCTCTGTGTGTCAAATGAATAAATAAAATCTTTAAAAAAAATCTTTAAAATAAAACATGGTATTTATGATATAAATCTGAATATCTATAAATGAATTATACATACCCTATGTATAACATTCTCCAGGCTGATCAATTTCTAATATGCTCTTCAATTGCTGATGTAAAGGAAATACAACTTTAGTTTGTTAGAACAGTGATTATGAGTAATGACTTTCCCAGAATTCATACAGAACCTCTTCTCCCACCCTACTGTCCAACAAATGCACAAATCATTACATCTCATTACTGTCACATAGGGTAGTTATTTTTAGTATACATGATTGAGGAATTAGTAAGAATAGGTGCCTCTACAACGTTCCAGAAACCTTGCCCATCAAGAGTCAGGCTTCAAGGTTCCTGGGATGGGGCAAACAGGGATCCATGGTAAGAGCATCCAAAACGACTTTTGTCAAGATGACAGTGGGCTAGCAGACAAAGTTGTTTAAGACTGAACATTATTTAGTGGTCTCCTCAATTATCCTGATCAATTTAAACTCAAAAGTGGCATTGGAGAGATATACTACTTAGGGAAAAGAGGTAAGTCACAGATGACACACATACTTTCTCTTTCAGTAAGACTTCCTTTAAAAAATACAAACTTCCAGTTATAAAATAAATAAGCTATGTGGATGAAATGCACAGTGTAATTATCAAAGTTTCCCTAGGAGCTATTTCTAAGTGTATATCAAAACACCAAATAAATAAGCTATGTGGTGATTATAGTTAATAATACAGTGTATTATTATGTGTTATATATGTGTTATGTATTATATATGTGTTGTGTATTTGAAAGTTGCTAAGAGAGTAGATCTTAAAAATTCTCATCAGAAGAAAAAAATTCTCGTCACATGTATGGTGACGGATGTAAACTAGAATTTGGTGGTAATTTGACAATATATACAAATATTGAATTCTTATGTTGTACACCTGAAACTAATATAATGTGATAAGTCAATTATATATCAATGAGAAAAAGACCTCCTTTATTACACTCCAGACAGCATGCTGGTAATGAGAATCATCCAATGAAACAGGTAGATAAAATTTCTGTAAGAATCTGAACCAATGAAATAATGACATATTTAAAAGACTTCAAAGGTAATTTGGGGAAATTGGGCAAAGGATTTATTATTGTTATTGTTACAGTTTTTTATGCATTGTTAATTTTTTTTTAACTTCTAAAAAGTGCACCACCCCTACTTCAACCATTTGAGATACACTTTAATACCAGTAACATGTTTTTTCTTTGGTATGAAAGTCAACGACTGTCTGGACACTGCCTCTGTCACCTTCATCTTGGCATCTTTCAGTACTGCCTTGCAAAAAAGGGTCAGGGCAGAATACGAAATAAAGAACAAAGCCAAATATTGATGCTTATCTACCCTGACTTTCTACCCTTTTGTAAGATTCAGACATCTTCTTCACACCTGCACCCAGCTCTTTGTAGATGCCTTCAGCTAGTAAAATGAGCATCCCATTTATTTTACATCAAAATAAAAAACCCTTAATATAAAATATTAAGGTTAACATATTATATGACATTGATAAAATATTTAAAAAGAATATATTTTGATAAACTTTCTCATCTCTCTAATTTCTAGAACACCCTAGGATAGTGTCTTTGTGTGTCTGTGTGTATACACAATTTATATATATATATATATATATACACACATACACACACACTATATATATTACATATATATACACTATATATACACACAATATATATACAGACAATATATATATTTTATATATACACACAATATATATATTTTATATACATATACACTATATATACACTCAATATATATTCACTATATGTATATACACTATATATATTTATTATACACACAATATATATATTTTATTCCATGCATTCTTCTTAGAGTTGAATACTGTCATTGCTCAGATAACTCACAGAAAGTTTGACCTGAGTTTTCTCTGAGGTCTCCTTGTAGTTCTGCCTATTAGTAATCAGACTGCAGCTTACTCTGCAACAGACAACTTCATGCATAACTCCTCTGCCCATTTGCCCTGTCAGAATTGTTAATATGTTTAAATATTGCCTACTGGCAACCACTGTTCAGGCTGCTTATGTCACTTTCATCCCATCATTATTTTGTATGTGCATTTTTAAAATGCTCTATGATCCTCACATTTACTTTGCACTACTATTCCTATTGCTCACAATTTTTTTTTATAACTGAACACTAATGTTGTTAAATGTGTACGTTTTTCAAGCGGCAATTTTTCAAAACTTTAAATAAATGTAAAAGTGACAGGGCAGGAAAAGTGAACTGAGACACTTTTAAAGGTTATATCCCTCAATTTGCTTTCCAGGCAAAAGGGAAAAAAAAAACCCAAGACACAAAATTAATAATGATACACCTCCAGATACTATACCCTCCTTCCTAATTTGAAAATAATATTGTTTCCTACCTGTTCCCCCTTTGCTACTGTTACTACTAAAAATGAAATGTTTTTATATATATTTTCTTCCCTGTGGCTTCAATAATTTTAGCTCAATATATGACAACATAACAAAACACAATGAATATTGCATTAAAATCTTGTGGGCCAGGATTCATTCTCACATGTAGCCTTTAAGTGATTATTATCTCTCAAGAAAGTAGTGCTATAGAAACATTGGTTAACAAATCAGAAAGGTTCAGTCTAATGGTAGAGTAGGTAGAGATCTGATGAGTAAATGAGCTCTAATAATTCAGGGCAGTAAGTGCCATGATAGATGAAAGTGTGGTGGGAACAGAGAACATGGAGAGAAAACTAACCCAGTGTAATTATCAAATTTTCCCTAGGAGCTATTTCTAAGCGTATATCAAAAGACCACAATATTAAATTAGTTACATATAAAGTTGGTTATGTATTTCCCTATTCAGGAGAATATTATGGGCAAAACCCAAAGGCAAAACAGAGAATTTTAGAAACTCACCAAGAGTTTATGAAAAGAAGTAGACATATTTAAGATTTCTTTTTTCTTTTTTTTTTTAAGATTTTATTTATTTATTTGACAGAGAGAGAGAGAGAGAAGAGAGAGAGATCATAAGCAGGCAGAGAGGCAGGCAGAGAGACAGGGAGAGGAGGAAGCAGGCTCCCCGCTGAGGAGAGAGCCCGATGCGGGGCTCGATCCCAGGACCCTGAGATCATGACCTGAGCTGAAGGCAGAGGCTTTAACCCACTGAGCCACCCAGGTGCCCCCATATTTAAGATTTCTAAGAAGCTGGAAGAAATAAGGCATGGTGATTAACTGTATATGAGGGGTAAAGGGTAGGAAGGAGTTAAGAACCCTATCAGGATTTCTAGTTTAGGTGAGGTAACATATGGCCCATTTAATTGGACAAAGGAATTTGGGGACATAGGAATTGAAAATACAATATCTTGAGAGTTATAGTTACTGGATTTGAGGAGTCTGAGAACATCCAAGTGGAGAGGTCCAGTGGTCACTTGGATGTGAGGATTTGGAACTCAGTGACAGAATTGGGATGGACATGGAGAGCAGAATCCCGAGCAGAAGTATAGTTGTCATGTCATATTTAAAGTCATGGGAGTGAAGGGAATTGTTCCAGGAGAATATGAGGATGAGAAAGATAAGTTTAATCTAAAGATCAAGGGAATCACATGAGAAAAGAAATCTGCAAAACTACATTATAAAAGATGGCAAGAAAAATAGGGGGGGGAAAGTCTAAGCCTGGCTATGAGTCTAACAATCAGTGTATCCTAAACTATTCACTCAACTGCTGGGTCTCATTTTTTGTATCTTAAAAATAACAAAGACGTTCACATGTTAAATTTTACTAATTGTATAGCACTTTAAAAAGAAAACAGTGCATGTTATGGGCTGAACTGTGTCTCCCCAAAATTCATATATTGAAGTCCTAAGTCCCAGTACCTCAGAACACACACAGGCCTGAGGACTGCAAGTGTTTTCCTGGTTCCACTGCCCTGAGCTACTGCTTGGGACCTCCGAGATGGAGCTGTTGCCCAGGGCTGCAGAGACAGGGGCTGCTTCCCTGGTTGGCCTTGAGAACAGCATGTCAAACAAAGTTAGTCTTAATGAGCCCTAATATCTAATAATATGTGCCTTGCTAGTTTTCAGTCTTGCTGGGGGCTAGTGACCTCCCCCCCCTTTTTTTTTTCTGAGTTCTCCCTTTTGGAATAAGAATATCTACCCTGTATCTGTATCACCATTACATTTTGGAAGCAGATAACTTATCTGGTTTCATAGGTTCACAGCTAAAGGAAAACATACCTTAAGATGAATCTTACTTCAATTACATCCACACTTGATTTAGATAATATTTACGGATCTTGGACTTAGAGTTGAAGCTGTAATAGGTTAAGACTTTTGGGCTGTTGAAGTGGGAATGAGTGTATTTTTCATATGAGAAGATCATGAACTTTGGGGATTCAGAAGGTAGAGTGTTATGGGCTGAATGTTTCCCCTCAAATTTACATGTTGAAGTCCTAATCCCTAGTACCACAAAATGCAACCATATTCGGAGACAAGGGCTTTAAAAATGTGATTAAGTTCATATGAGGTCCTTAGGATGGGCCCTAGTCCAGTGACTGGTACTCCTGTAAGAAAGGAAATTTGGACACACAGAGAGGTATCAGACATGTATGCATACACTGAGAGACAACTGTGTGAAAACAAAGGGAGAAGATACCCATCTGTGAGTCAGAGAGAGGCTTCATAATGAAACCAATCCTGCTGACACCTTATCTTGGATTTCTAGCTTTCACAGCTGCGAGGAAATAAATTTCTGTGATAGCCACCTAGTCCATGGTATTTGTTATGGTAACTCTAGCAAACGAATAAAGTTCGTGTTCTTTTATTTCTAACAGTACTGAGATATAGATCTTACTTTCTCTTACTTTAAAGATGAAACAGTTGAGGTTTTGTGAAATTCAACCATTTAATCAAGATCAAAGAGTAAATGGCAGGAAAAAAGACTCAATCCTTGGTCCTAGGAAAGACCCAGTTATTTCATCATACCAGAATTGCTGCTCCTGATATTAGTTTTGTCATAAAAGTCGATGTGTGTATGCAGAACAGCATTTTCACAAGTTACTGCTATCTGATTAAATATCTATATTCTCATATTTAAATATACATACATTCAGTACAATATTTTATTCACCTCTTGAGAACTAAAGATAGATGAGTATAGAAACACTACATTTTATCTTAAATTTTATTTATTTATCTGAGAAAAAGAGACAGAGATAGCAAGAGAGAGCACAAGCGGGAGGAGAGGGAGAAGCAGACCCCCTGCTGAACAGAGAGCTTGACACAGGGCTGGATCCCAGGAGCCTGGGATCGTGACATGAGCCAAAGGCAGACGTTTAACCAACTGAGCCACTCAGGCACCCCAGAAACACTACATTTTAGAAGGTTCAAATGGAAACTGAAATTTTACTTTATTTATATTCACTTACGAAAAGTAAAAAATATTTATAAAGGAGTATGGGTGGCTGACTGCTCAGACAGGAGTGATATCTGAGTGCTTGTTATATATCAGTTTTATTAATACTTCAGTACATAATGCTTACTATGAAATAGTTATATTATCCCTGTTTTAGATGAGCTACAGAGGTTAAGTTACTTTCTAAAAGTCGTTTCTCTAATAAGATATGTGAACCAAGGTCATTTGGTTCCAGAGTCTCTGCTTTTAACCACAAAACTATAATCAGTCTTTGCAGCAACTTGTCCAGGGTCTAGACCTTTTTTTTGAAAATCATAGAGAAAACTTCTCTAGTCACTAAAGTATTTGTTCCTTTAACACACGTTTCTTTTTCCTTCAATAGTGTGATATTAATTATTTTCTAGGATTGTGCCCGCAACTCACATTCATTTTCAAGTGGGTTAATGTAGATTTGGATCTAGAAAAAATATTTGGGCTATGCTTGCCACTACAAATGTGAATAAGAACACTGAAATTTTTAAGTAAACAAAAAAGCTACTAAAACCATAAATTTTAAGAAGACAGGCTATTTCAGATGTTTAAATGTCTAACTATATATAGATAACAGCTACAGAGAACCAATTAACAATGGATTGTTTATAGTATGCCAAGAAGAGAAAAACAGTAATTTTTAGAAACCATCAATTATTTTTCTATGCAAAAACTATAGCAATGGAATCTGCTATAAAATTATCTTATCAAATTTTGACAAATCAGAGATTTATAGTTCTATAATTATTAATTAAGCTGAACAAATACTTAATGAGAAGCAAAAATATGAGTTGACACTACCACAGTGATGAAGGGAAAGAGTTTGTGTATGAATGAATGGTAAAATTACAAGAATACATCCTTAGGACACACCCTGATTTCATAGATAGACAGAGAAAGATCTCAGGAAGATACCAGGGAAGTAAGTTCACAGAAGTGGAAGGAAAAAAAGACTGTGTCCTGCATGTCAGGGGAAGAGTTTCATTGAAAACTGAAGATATTGTCAATTGAAATCGAAAAGGTAGTTAAAAATGTTCCAGAGACAGCAAGGAACGTGATGGAAAACATTTTACACTAGAAAGCATTATACATCAACCTAATCCATCCTTTTCATTCTCTCCTGCCTTCACAAATAACACAAGAAGAAATTTTGAAGGAAATAGATATGGAAACTCACAGCATTTCACTTAAACTGAGATTATTCTTATTTATAGATTCTCTGCATTTTGTGTTTCATCCATTTCTTTATCCTACTAAGTCTGGTAAATAATAGTATTAAATCTCCCACATTCCACCATTGAAAGAAGAATCTTCAAGGCCAACATTCCCCCTGCTAATTCTCTCTTCTAACTTCTATCAGCATCCCCTCAGCTCTCTGGACTTCTACTGTTTCCACAGTCTTAAATCCCCTGAATTCTTTCAATCTTAAAAAAAGAAAGAAAGAATATGAAATTCAACAACAACAACAACAGTCCTCTTTTGACCTTGGATTTTCTTCCAAGTATGGCAGGATATGCAATTTTAGCATTTAATATGGAAATCCAATAGCATAATTATGAATATTGAGTCTGGAACCATATTGTTTAAGTTTTCACTTCCAGCTGCAGCACTTGGGCTACTTACTTAATATTGCAATGCCTGGGTTTCCTCATTATACCCATTTCACAGATATCCCCATCTCTCTCTCTTTTTTTTAAAAGATTTTATTTATTTATTTGACAGAGAGAGAGAGAGAGATCACAAGTAGGCCGAGAGGCAGGCAGAGAGAGAGGGGAGGAAACAAGCTCCCCACTGAGCAGGGAGCCCGATGTGGGGCTCGATCCCAGGACCCTGAGATCATGACCTGAGCCGAAGGCAGAGGCTTTAACTAACCCACTGAGCCACCCAGGCGCCCCGATATCCCCATCTCTTGAATGGTGATTATAAGTACTAAATGCATAAATATGCATACAATAATTAACAACAACTCAATTTGTGTTAGCTATTGTTATTCTTAACATTATTACTTGGCTGTTTTCTCTGACTCACTAGGAAGATTAAATGTAGTATCTCTGCACCCCTTCCCATGAAGGGAGTGAATATTAAGCCTTTCGAGACCACACAAAAGGGGAAAAAGTCTTCAACTGATTTCGACTGAGTTTAATAGGCTGTTAGACTAATATTTCAAACAGACTGAGTTTAGAAAGGCATGACATAAAAATGGGAATCATACTGAAAAGAAGACAAAAGCTAGAAAGAAACTTATGCTTTAAATCAGGATAAACAATCATTCCAGTTTGTTCTGGTTTTAGTGCCAAAAGTCACACATGCTGAAAAAAAATCCCTCAGTCTTGAGGCCAGTTGGGACAATTAGTTGCCCTTACCCTTGATCGCCAATTTTCCAAAATCAAATTTCAACGTTTCAAAGTCTAGCTAGTATGTTCTTTCTTTTAGATGCTTTCTCTGATCTTGAAGGCAGAATTGTGTAATTTCTCCTATATATGTTTCTATAATACACACAGAGCAATTTGAATTAGGTGTTTGTATAAATGTATGTCTGATCTCCCCAATTAGCTTGGAACGGCACTTAGAACCAAGAGCCATGTGTCACGCTGTTATTTCATCCCATACTCTGCTTGTTGCTTAAATAATATATTCCCATTTGTGTGACCAATGAACAAAAGCATAGAAATACAGGCATGCCAAAAATCCCTGCAACGAAGGGGGGCCTTTTAATTGAAGAAACAAAAGCTGTTGTATTTTTCAAAGTCACACCATCTTCTAACTTCACTACAGAATTCTGTTAGGCTTCAACCATTATCCTTGAGCAGTGAGAACTAAAATAAATCCAAGTGACACCAGAGAGAATCTAGAGGATGCTGTTGGGGAGAATAGAAAAAATAATGAATATTTTTGTACAAGTGGACTTTAGCAATTTCCTGTCTACTGTTAAGACAATGAAACTGAATTTATTTTTCTGCTCTGGCAGATTTACATGTAAAAAATACCATGCCAACATTAAGTAATACAAAGAAGTTACATGTTGTTTATTAAATGGGGTAATGAGTAAAGAAGTAAACAAAGTAAACTTACTGAAGGATTCAGTGATGCTTTAGTTTCTAGAATTTTGGTCCAGGAGAATTATATATGGGATGGTATTTCAATTTTAAGCCTATATATAATCTTTGAAAACTGTTACATCTACGTGAGAGGCTAATGAAAAAAATAGTCTTCAACAGGGGATAGAGACCTGTGAATTTTCAGAATGTTTTCTGAAATTCACTTTGCCCACATGAAGACTCATTTGAAATAAACTTTCTCCTTCCCAGGGCACCTGAGTGGCTTGGTCGGTTAAGTGTCTGCCTTCTGTTCAGGTCATGATCCCAGGGTCCTGGGATGGAGCAGTACATCTGGCTTCCTGCTCTGTGGAGAGCCTTTTTCTGCTTCTGCCTCTGCTTCCCTGCTCCTGCTTTCTTCCTCTCTCTCTATCTCAAATAAATAAATAAATAAAATCTCTTTTTAAAAAAAAGTTCCCCCTCTCTAAACCAAGTTTGTATCATCAATAGACACCTAAGTCTATTAGCCATAGACTTATTGGCCAAGTCTATTGGTTATCTCCATTGGTCATCCATTAAAAATAATTAGGCTGAATTAATACTGATCTCTGTCATTTAATATTCATCGGTTATTTGCCAAACCTCCTTATTTGTCCTCTTTCCCAAAAGAGACAATGATTGAAAGGTGAGCTTTACTCCCCAGTCCTCCTGGTAGGATTAGAAAATGCCAATAGCTTGTTTTTCAGGCAAGGTTCTGATTGTAATTATAAGAATGTCTATTGAAGTCTTATCTAATAATAAATACAGTATTTTAAAGCCTGTCCTGATCCTTGGGTAGAAATAAATTCTAAAAATATGTAAGTTGTTTGCTTGTATATAGGGCAAAATAGTTATAATGTGTTAATTATAATTTTACACATTATGTGAGAGAGTCTTACAATATGATGAACAATATGTAGTGAGATTCTTCAAGTTTGTTCATCAATACTGAAATACAAAGATCTAGAAGACTCCATTCACACTGCCACTTAAACTATTAAGGTAGCTCAACCCAAACTCCATTTCTCGCTTGAATAAGAAATAGTTTTGATTCTTAATGTTAATGGTTTTATCATTAAAGAATTCACAGCACAAAGGGGAATTTAAATGACTCATAGATAAGATGACCATATAATTTATCATCCAACCTACTCATAAGTAACCTATTCGGAATTTAGTATATAAAATGCCTCTTAGCAGAAAAATTTTTTTAAATAAAAGGTTTTATAAAATATTTTGTACTTTTCCCTTGTATTGTGAGTACATCTAAAAGCGAAAAGGTAGTTTATTTTTGTATTTGCTTTGCTGCAAGGGGATGAAAAGTGGCAAACTTTCCTATCTCCAGAAGATACTGTTATTTTGACTTAGCAAATTTGAAAACAAAATAAAACCATTGCACTACTTCCAGAAAAGAACTTCCATCAGACTTTTGTTTTAGAGAAGAATAGATCCAGGTTGTTCGAGGACAGAGGCTATTCACATAGGTTTGAAAGAAGTGTGGAAGGAAAGGGGTGAGCATTGATCAAACTGGCTACCTGTGGCAGAGGTACCTGCATGTGAAATCTGAGATGACAGACTCTCCAAATGGGCAGCATGAGAACGGGGGCTGCAGCAGACAGAGGGGAGTATGCAGGCCAGAACACTGATAGTAGTAAGAGCCCAGAAAAGCATCTCTGTGCACAAGCTTGTCATATAGCAACAGAAACCCCTGATTTCAAGAAGTTATGCGGCTTTGACAAGTGGGCCTGTGAACCCAACACCACATATTCTAGATTACTGAAAACCCAGTAGAAGAGACAACCCTATGAAATATGATTTTGACTTGAATTTACTAACAGTCCAATAGGCAGTAATATTGAGTAGGTGCTGAGATACAGAAAAATAAAGAGAATTTTTTTAAAAACTTTTTTTTAAAGTATTCTCTTTTTTTTTTTGCCCCAGGGGTACAGGTCTATGAATCATCAGGCTTACACCTTTCACAGCACTCACCATAGAACAGACCCTCCCCAATGTCCATAACCCATCCACCCTATCCCTACCCTCCCACCCCAGTAACCCTCAGTTTGTTTCGTGAGATTAAGAGTCTCTTATGGTTTGTCTCCTTCCTGATCCCATCCTGTTTCATTTTTTCCCTCCTTATCCCCTGTGACTCCCACCCTGCCCCTCAAATTCCCCATATCAAAGAGATTATATGATAACTGTCTTTCCTTTTTTTTTAAAGTAATCTGTACACCCAGTGTGGGACTTGAACTTATTATCCCAAGATCAAGAGTCACGCGCTCCTCTGACTGAACCAGCCAGATCCCCCAAGAGAAATAAAGAGTTTAATAGATGAATTTCATGTGTGCTACATACCCTTCACAAAAGTACTGAGAGATTTTTGTAAACCATCTGATTTATTTTGATTATCCACATCTATTAAATTGATTTGTGCCTACATTACTAGTTTGGGACTTTCTACTTGACCTGTGAAATAAATTTCAATAACTAAGGTTGATGATCATCAAGACTGGACGATCAGGACCTAAACTACTATTTTTCCCTATTTTTAGAGAATAGTCTACTGACCTTGGTATAAAGGATTTGGCCTTGGAAGATATTATTATACCCTAGGATTTTGGAATCTTGATAGTACAACTAGCATACTTCAAGCAAAATCGCAGCTGTTGTAGCTGTCTCTGACGCCAGGGGTTACTTATCTCCAAGATTCAGGTAGCAAACAGAACAGATGGTTTAATATATCTCCAACAAAAACTTTTAGAAGCAACTGCTAAATTTTGCTTGTAGGCATCAGAAATGAGATACCCAGGTTGAGGTTAAAAAAATGTTTTATTTTATCTTCATTATTTAAACAGGAAGAAAACTGTTTTACAGGGAAATCTATGAAAGACTTAGCCCATGTTATGTAACCCTGAAACAACTACCAGATGCAACTGTCCTTGTATGAGAGCATTATTATTAAACATTACATCATCAACCAAAACAGTAAAAAATAAAACCATGCCCATTTTTAGAAGCTAAAAATACACAGACCCTGAAATTCCATGTTTAACCACTTTTATCATTGACCTCTTTACAGAGTTCCATGACTGTGACTATACAATCTACTTGGATTCTCAGTGTCTCTCAGGAGTACCTTCTGCCTAGAATCAATGGTATACATCATTAATTTTATTGTGCTATACAGTCCTCAAATGTCGAAAACCTTGGATTCTTTGAGAAGAACATTGTGAAAGCAAGTTCCCTAAAGTGTTAAGAAAAAAAGGAGGGCTTCCATGTAGAATCAGTGTTTATTTACCCATTTATTAATACAACAGACATTTTTTTAAATCCCTACTGTGTCAGTTGCCGGGATACAACCTCTGTGTATGTGTGCTTTTCATAACTTTTAATGATGGCTAGGTCATATGCCAATACAAGTGCTAATATTTCGCCCAGTAATTCTTGACAGTTTATATTAGAAATAGAATTATTATTAGAGATAGAGTGCTGAATGGGACTAAATAAGAATTTTGACAACAGATCATGGATTTATCTATGTACTTATTTTTTCATGATGTTTTCAGTGAGTATCTATTGTTTGCATCTACCTACCTACCTGTGTATCTACCTGTCTATCTATCTATCATCTATCATCATCATCATTCCACCTTTAGAAAAAAGCATCAAATTTTTCCTAGAGAATTTCTTACTATACATGATCAACTGATGTCTTTCAGTGGGAATAGATATGTGACCATTAAACCATCACATCCCCTTGGGCCACAGGTTGAGCACTTCATTCAAACCTCGTCTCAGAGTCAAGAGGGTTGAGTTGCCACAAAGAATATATGTAAACCTAGAGTTCCGGCAGCCATCTTGGTACCATGAAAGGAGAACTACCTGGAAATGGAATTGCTAGAAAAGAAAGCTGAGCTTAGAAACTGGTTCTATTTTATATATAACTAAAGTATTTTCTTTTTTTTTTTCTAATTTATTTGACAGAGAGAGAGAGACAGTGAGAGAGGGAACACAAGCAGTGGGAGAGGGAGAAGCAGGCTTCCCGCCGAGCAGGGAGCCCGACGTGGGGCTCGATCCCAGGACCCTGGGATCATGACCTGAGCTGAAGGCAGATGCTTAATGACTGAGCCACCCAGGTGCTCCAAACAAAGTATTTTCTAATAGTTTTCATACACTGAATTTTCCAAGAATACCATGATCAGACTATTTAGGGAAGATTATACTTAGTTCTCTTTGATAATTTAACAAGTGGTGTCCACAGCTTTGGAAACTCAGATCACTGTTGTATCTGTTCCTAGAATAATTCGGTTTGTATCTGTAGCTATTATAAAGAAAGAGGTGTTGACTATGACAGGGTCAAGGACTGTTCCCTTGTATGACTTCAACTTGTCCAACCTTTACTCCTTGTTATCTCTTCAGCATCAATTTCTGCTTCTCCCTCCCTCACTTCCTCCGCTCAGCTCCATTTATACAATCTTCTTTGAATATCAGACATGGGACCATTGCCTGGCATGCTGTTCCTTCATTATCTCACACTCTCTCATCTCCTTCAAGTCTTTGCTCAAATATCAACTTCTCACTACCCACCGTATATAAGATTATACTGCCCATCCCATTCCAGAATTTTCTATTCTCATTGCCAGCACTAATTTTCTCAATAGCATTTTAAAATACCTAACCCATTGTATTTATCTTCTGGCAAGTTTCACTGAATAGAATGTAAACTCATTGAAAGTGGATGTGCAAAAGTTATCTATTTTGTTCATTGCTGCACTCCAAGCACATAAAATTAGCACTAGTAAGAGCCCTTCCTCTTAACGTTAGCCCTTCAATAGATATTTGTTGAGTGAATAAGTAAATTAATGATTGTGACTACATGGAAAACACTTAGAACAGTATCCACTACACAGTAAGTTCTCAAATGACATGCTATTATTAACAAATTTCATTTTGCTCAAGTAAGATTGCCTCTGAGTTATCATTTCTACTGATATAGACCTAACCAACAAAAAATCCTAAATCCAATATATCTAACTAAAAAGTAATATGGTCACATGACAACACAGGAGTTGTCAAGAAATCATGTTGTAGATACTTCAGAATTGTGGGCTTCATTAAGTTCTATCCCTTAAATTTACGAGAAAAAGTCTGTCTGAGATACTACCCATTATTAAAAAATATTCTTAATAAGAATTGGCACTACTGAGCTAAGATGTTTTAAACAATCAGTAATTTGTATGATATTGTATCACAATTGTTAGAACATAAATGTAATATGAAATAACAGAAGCAGTCATTCTGGAACAAAAATATTTTATTTTGCTTCCGATGAGTTATTGCATGGGTCTATCTATTATCATGGGTCTATCTGTATCTATCTGTTGTTCTATATTTTTAAAGGAAGTATAGTAAAAAAGAATGAAAAATATCACAGTAAGAAGACCATCTCAGCACAACAAATGATGCAGCTAATAATACAGCAAAATAATATCCGCTATCAGGTCAAAAATTTAGAAAAGCTTCAAATGAATTAGCAGTATAATACAAGCAAGAAGATAAGTGTTCTATAGTTACTCAAGGGGATATATCAAAGAAGTATAAAAAATATACATTAGAATGGGTCAGACATTCTTAGATCAGAAGGGGAGAGATAAAGAAATGATCAAAGAATAGAATATAGAATTGAGTGGCTTGAAAGTAGAAAGAAAAAAGGCACAAACATTTAGCAATGACAAAAATGACCACAATACCTTTGAGGTAGTGGATCCGAGGAAAGAGGCTCTTGAATACAAGTGATAATTCTGATTATGGTTGGGAAAAATGATTGCTTATTTCCTTGCTCCTGCCTCAAGACTTCAACCTTCCAATCCCTCTCCTCTGAATATGGCTGTCTGTGTATGTTCTAGTTCTTCAAGGTCTGCCACAACTGTTCACCATTCCCCTACTTTCTCTTGCATCTTTGCAGTAATCTCTGCCACCTGAGGTAACCTCATCATCCCTCTGATCTTCGTCATCTGACGAAGTCTAACAAACAGGGAAAATGGGTGCTGTACTCTAATGGAAGAAACCGAGCCTGTGTATGATAAAGAAAGTCATAATGAAAGAAAGAACTTAATTTAAATAATCAGTGATTAAATTATGGGATAATTTATGGATAATTATGATAGATTTGAAATATTTAAGGGCCTTCTATTATGGTAATGATCATAAAGATACTTTATATATTGGCTAATTTCAATATTTTGAAAACTGTTTTGTTTTCTAAGTATTGTCTTTTAATTTCCCTGAACTCTAAGAGGTCAGTTCTATTATTATGTATGTTATATAGATGCACCTAGGCTATATATAACATCTGCAAGTACAAAGAAGAGGTGGCTTTTGTTGGAACTGAACATAAGTCTGTTGTTCAATCCCTGGTTTATTGTACTTCCTAAGAGGAGGTCATGTCATTGCATGATGTTTACTTTTCTTGATATCTGGTAACTTAAATACTATGATGTAAAATTAACAATGCTTAAATATTATGAAAATAAGTCAATGCATTTTGTGTTACTTTTAATAGAAACTGATTCATCTTCCAAACGAAATAATGAGAAAAACTGGACTGATATGAAGAGGAATGTATGTATATCAGTGAATCATTGAACTAGCACAAAGGTAAGTCACAGAAGGCAAACAAAAAATATTAAACAAAAAATATGAAACAGAAACCACAAGGAGGTACGTAAGTCAATTTTATCCTTATGCTGAAAATAATATAAAATTAATTTATAATAATATTCTAAATAATTTAGAATTATTAATTTAGAAAGACATAATTAAACATATAAATCTAACAGCAAAGGGTATACAACCTGTAAAGAAGCTTATGAAATTTTGATAAAGGACATTTAGGAAGCTCTAAATAATGAAAGAAATTGTTTATTCATTAGTTGGGAGAAAATATATCAAAGATAAAAAACCTTCCTAAATTGGCCTATATATTCAATGCAATTATCAAATTTTTATAGGATTTCTCATAGATACTTAGAATACATATAAGAAATAGCAAAATAAGATTAGCCAATATTTTCAAAAGAGATGATAAGGAGTCCTATTCTCTCAGGCAGATAAACACATATGAATCAAGAAAAATATATTGATTGTCCATATCAGCATGTTTTAATAACAAAAAATATTAATTGGTATCCACTTACCCATGTCCCAGTTCTTCAGTGGACATGCTGACCAGTACTTATGTTTGAGGATGTTCAGCAACTCTAGTACTCCAGCAAAGTCCTGATAATCATGTATCAGTTTAACCATCCCCAGTAAAAGGCTTTCAGAGCACCATAGTAACCTTTCCTGTGTGTGCTTTCTTACATGACATAGTTCTTGACATCATCACCTCTCTGGATGTAACTATCTATTCCTTCTGTTATGTCCCCACCGTAGATTATCGAGCAAATGGCATCTACAGCACTTTGTCACTGAGTATTTTGTTATTCAGAGATGTTATGAGTATGTATAGTCCTTGCAGAATTTTCAAAAAAGCACACTGTACTGCTTCAAGTTCTTTATCAGTAGATTAAATGTGGAACTGAAGTTAATCATGTTACAGAATGTCATATAGATGACATCCCAGATTTTCTGAGACCAACAAGTGAAGAATGGTATAAAGATAGGGGAAAATAGAAATTTGAGTGTAATTTTCAGCCAACTGTAGTAATCCCAACTGTCGTTGGGATTAAAGTATCTTTTTACCTTGACCATCACTGTGAGGCCTTTGATAACTTGAGCAACAGTACCGGGTAACTCAGAACTGGACATACGGGCAAACACGCAAAAGAAACCAAGGAAGCTTCTCAGTCTAGTAGATTACACACAGCATGTCCCATAATTAATAATAGAGTGACTGCAGGAGAAAGGAACAAGACAAATACGAAGTTTGAGAAACCACATGGTTTCTTGATATCCATTACATAAGAGGGTCAAGTTTTAAACATTGGAGCCAACAATTTACAGGTATTTAATTTAAACAGCAGGTTTAAGTGACTTTTTAGAGCGAATTCTTAGCCAGATTATACTTAAGGACAATGGAAACAAAGAGATGGCTTCTTCTCTCAGCAGCCATGGGAAAAGAACTTTAAATATCAGAAATGGTATCACAACACTGAGAAATGGCAGGGAGAACATGGCAATATTAGAAAGAATTTCCTAGAGGGAGAAAAATAAAAATTATTTTATGGTAATGTAAAAAATATGCTGACTAATGGAAACATTTGACTGAGTTAAAAGATGTCACCTTGTAGATATCCTTTAGCAAGGTAGAATAGGTTATCCAAACACAGTACAAATGTTTTTATATTTGTGGGGAGAGGTATAGGAACTAATAATCTCAGTTGCATCAAGATCTTTACTGTGCATAGTTCTGTTTTTACTGATATGTACTCAACAGTTTATCCGATCCATTTGGTAATTACATATGCCAAAATATTATTCTATTCGCCCCTCAATATTTTGAAATCTTATTACAATTAAGTAGGTATGCTAATGACAGTCTATAAAAATTCCAAGTAATTACAGATTACATTGTGTTAAATGTTTTACATTTTAAATTTTATTTATTTATTCTGAGGTTTACCTCAGTTTCAGGAAATGGGCTTTCTTCTCAAGGAATGTATTTAGTATTTATGAGAGTGAATGAATAATGATAATTGTTTAAGCCAGGTGTTGTAGAAAGATGCTGTAAACTAATCAAACAAAGAAGTCTACCAAGATCTATATAGTTCTCAGGGCTCGATTTCAGATGGCTTCTATTTTATCTTGGCTTCCTGTTCAGTAGTGTCTAAAATTTGTGCCAAGTCCTCAGAAAGAGATACCTTAAACTGTGATTAAAGAAAGCAAGATAATTTTAATCACTCCTTTAGGACATAAGCAATCTTCAAATTATTTTAATGAAGGTCTCATTATGTAATACATTGAACTTTTTCTTTTTTAGTTTCTTTCAATTTATAATTATTTCTTACTCTTTATGTTTTACAAGATGTAAAGAATTGAAAACTAATGATTGCTTTGGTCGATTATTTACTAATTGCTACTTGTCTTATCCAGGAATGGAACATTTTTCAAATTATTTTAAGATACTGAGTCATAACAATTTTTATATTTTATTGACATTTATATCATTTCACACTAATTAGTTTTTTCTTTTTATGAAAAACAGATATGCTGAGATGCATGCATCATTTCTGGTGCTGTCACTCACAAAGTAATTGCAATGTGAACACTGTTTCTAAGGCAGCCCACAAACTCTTTCCTATTGTATCTTTGGCAATAAAATTAATTGCCTTCTTTCAATATAGACTTTAAAAAGTATTTGGATTTTTTACAGGAAATATGTCAGATTTTAATTATTTAGACTTACCTCTTTTTAAAATTAATTTTATGGGTTTTCCCTAATTATTTCCATTGATTTATTTAAAAGTTTTCTGAGATTCCAATACATATTAAAACATATCAGTACAATTAACTGCAAGGGTCTCTACTATGACTTGTTTTGCCTTTTGACAAAGACTCTCCCTTTTAACCAAACATGAGGCTCTTCTGAGTCCTCTTTCTGACTAATCCCTGACCTTGGGCTTTGTTATTGTCCCAATTACTTCATTTTTAGGAAAAAATCCCCCATCCTTGATATCTATCTGCTCATATTCCTCATTCCCACCCTCACTGCCTTATCACCCTGTCCTACATTCAGCAAGAATCCTGTTGAGCTACCAAGAATGCCCATGGCCTTGATATTTCCTCTTAGTAATTTGCCATCCACTGACCCCCAACCTTCTCCTTGGCTACACATCTCTGCTGTCCTTGGATTTGTAGTTGAGCCCAATCCCCCTTCCCTACTACAAAACCCTACTACAATCCTTCTTCCCTACTACAAAAACTATGAAGTCTGCCTTCCTATCTTTAACAAGCATCATAATATTTTTTTTCTTTAATAACTCAAAGGGATCTTTAGGAATTATAATTTAAATATTTGTTTATTATGCAACACCAACAATTATCAAAGTTAATTTCTTACCTTAATTTCCTTCTGCCTCACCTTGACCACAAAATCTGTGTTCACTGTTTACTTTAAGTCTTTTTCTTAGTAACAAAAGATCTTCCTAGGTGTGGTGCCTCAGTGAAGTGTGGTATACAAAATATTTTACAGGTGACTTTGCTTATGGTCCAATTCATTCTGGTGTAGGCTTAAAGCTTCAACATCCTCTACTAAGTGAAAAGTTACATTTTAATAGCTTCCTCCTGGGATTCATACAGACATTAAGCTCAAGAAGTACTGATTAGGGCAGTGATTCTCAAAACTGGCTACACATTAGAATGCCCCAAAAATCTCTCTAAAATTAATGCTAATGCCTAGAATGTTTTCCAAACAACTTAATCAGAGTCTTGTAGGGCCTTTCTTTTTTCTCTCCCTTCCTTCCTCCCTCCCTTCACCCTGCCTTCTTTCCTTCCCTCCTTTCCTCTCCCTATACATTCATTCCTTCTTTTTCCCTTTTAAAGTTTATCAGGTGGAATTCCAAAATGTAGCCAGAATAAAGAACAATTATACTACTGATGATGGAAATATCCAGTTTCTACTCTATTTAGTACATATGTCACCTGCACAAATTAGTTAATATTTTGGTCTTAACTACTTCATCTATTAAACTAGAATAATAATGTCTGCCTTAAAGAGTTAATCATAGTGCTGAAATCAACATCTTATAGATAATAACTCTCACAAATGGTAACTGTAATTACTGAAATTATATCATCCTTATTTATTCCATAGATTTGGTGTATCTAAATAAAGACATGATCTGTTTTTCCTCAAACTTCAGGGTTTTGCATCATTTAGTTTAGTTTCAAGACTTTCAGTCTTGACTAAACCACAGTTCATACTCTCATGGATTCAAAGACCAAACTTACAGTTTCCTATATAGCTGCAGTATGTGATTTTTTATGTGATTTTTTAAAAAAATCAAGGAACGTTATAACGTATTTTCTGTTAATCTCAGAAAAAGGCCTTCTTTTGCCTATTAAAGGCTCTTCAACAATTCCTGCTCAGTTTTCTGACCTTTAGGACTTTATCTATTTCTTTCAATTTTGGTGAAATTATTAAAATTGTATATATTATACCTTTAGCAGATGCAGGGATAAGAGATTTTCTGCTTATTTTGAGGAAGGGACTTATTTTACTATACTGTAAAGGAAAAACTGCTTTTCCCACAATGGAAGTAAGATGAACACATTATAAAATCATTATTTAAAATTTATCTCCTTAGTAAATCTAAGCTGGATCTAATACAAATTTGTTTTAGATAACAAATTACTTAAAGAAATAATTTGAGAAACAGTTATTGAATAATATAATTTGACTCAATCTTGGAAAGTCAAAATGGCTAACATATATAAATATATTTGCCTCTTATCTTGGAGTACATATAGAAATAGACAAAACTGAATAAACTTATATAACAAAACGACTGGGGAGTATGATAACAAAGGAGGAGGGATTGCAAAGAAATTATGGAAGAGAGAATGCTGATGAGGTATGGTGGAAGATGAAATGGGCCTAGATGTCTGCATCCCAAAACACATTATAAAGAACCTGGAGTGGAGGTAAAAACAGCAGCTCTGGGCTCAGAGACAGTTGAGTAAGATGGGAGTGGAAAGTGGGGCGTTAAGCAGGAAGACTAATTTGGAGGCTGTGTGATGCTCCACTCTATTAGTCAGTGCACCCCTACATTGTTAGTGCACAGAGGGTCAGCACGTAATTAGCTCTTGAAGAGCAAAAACTGGAGTCTCTCCTAAAAAGAAGTTGAATCATACAGGCTTTTAGCTAGAGGACTAGTTCCCAACCCCTTGCCTTCTTTGTCCCTCACTGCAGAGATCTAGTAGTGAAAACTCCTCAGAGAAAGAAATGATGTAAACAAAACAAAAATCAATTAATACAATGATAGAAGAAACCCAAAACATGTACCAGTTCTTTCTGAAATTTAAACCAGACCATCAAGAATCACTGGAGGTATGTGCAGATCCATAGTATGAAGAGCAAGATAATGAACACCCAATCTAAAATAGTCAAACTCCTAGAAACAGAGAGTGGAGTGGTGGTTACTTAGAGTGAGAGGGATAGGGATATGAGGAGATGTTGGTCAAAGGGTACAAAGTTTCAGTTATGTGAGATGAACGAGTTCCAGAGAGCCAGAATATAGCACAGTGACTGTAGTTAAACAATACTATATTATATGCTTGAAACTTGCTAAGAGATCATAAATCTCACCACAGACTTACAGACACATAGACACACACACATACACACATGCACACACACACATCAGATACAGCATCACATCACATATAATATATATGTATATATATCAAAACATTAAATTTTATCTTAAATATATACAATTTTTATGTCAAAGATATTTCAATAAAATTGTTTTAAAAAAAGAATACTTTGACTAAAAAAAAAAAGGCAATGGATACCGCAAACCAACTGATCATAAAACAAAGAGATAATTTAAGGTAAAGAGTGATGGTTATCCTCAGAGACATGAGGGATGTTCCACATACACAGTGTGGAACTATGGCAACTAGAAAAAAGGAACAACAAAGAAGTATCAAAGAGAATTCGGGTTTAAAAATAAGAGCAGTGATATTGAAAATAAACACTGAAGGAATACAAAATGAGTGGACATCTCACAATGTAGAATAGAGAAACAAAAGAGTTTTATATGAGTTTTTTTAAAATGGCAGAAATTTACATGTCCAGAAAATTTACTATTAGACTAATAGAAATCATAGAAAAAGAGAACTAATGTGATAAAGGGCAGGAAACTATCAAAAGATAATAAAATTTTCCATTTATGAAGGAATTATGAGTCGTCACACTGAAAAGACCTGCTGAATATCCAGTTCAATGAGTAAAAGTCATCTATCTCTACTTGAGCACATTATCTTGAAACTTCAGAATACTAAAGACAAAGAAAAACCTACAAGTTTCCAAAGAGGAAAACAGAAAGTATTACTTTCAAAAGAACAAGAATTAAATTGTTCTTAGGCATCTTTTCACTAAGATTGGATGCTAGAAGACAATTCATATTTCTGAGGAAAATTATATTACAATTTTTACCCAACTAAACTCAATGAAGTATGATAGCAAAATAAAAATGATTTCTGACATAAAAGATTTAGCAAGTAATTCTCCCACATGCTGTTTCTATGAATATCTTGAATAATGAAGTTAATGGGCTCCAGGAAACAGTAGCTCAAAGAAGGCAGGAAAGGGAAAGCTGGACTGAGGGAGGCCTCAGGAATGACCCATCCAGATCAGATCAGCAGGCCACTAAAAAAAGTAGGAGAATCTATAAAATAAATAATGTAGTAAAAACAACTGAAAACTAGGGGCTTCACAAAGTCCACATAAAGCAAACAAAGCAAAACAAAACACCAGAAACTTAAAGAAGAGCAAAGCTCTTTATAAGGAACTCATAGTTCAAATATAAAGCAGTGAGATGTGGCATGATTTGAAGTAACCAATTTAGTAAAAAAGAAAGACTACTCAACCTTACTGTTGGAGATACTCACTTTTAGGTGACATCAGGTTGTGTGTGACATCAGACTTCCAGAAAAGAAAATGCAGTCCTAGAGAAAAAATTGACCAGGTGATGAATATTTACATATTTATATAAAAATGTATTATAAATGTTAATTATTGGTTTTCAATTTATAAATTATCATTAAGGCATAGATATAATGGGGCAGAATGTAGAAGTAACAGGATACAGACACAAGGTGGGACAAAGAAGAAACTCTTCTGTCCTGATATTATAATATGAGAAGCTGAGTATGGGTAGAAAAACAGAGGTTTGGGCGCCTGGGTGGCTCAGTGGGTTAAAGCCTCTGCTTTCGGCTCAGGTCATGATCTCAGGGTCCTGGGATCGAGGCCCGCGTCGGGCTCTCTGCTCAGCGGGGAGCCTGCTTCCTCCTCTCCTTGTCTCTCTGCCTGCCTCTCTGCCTACTTGTAATCTCTCTCTCTGTGTCAAATAAATAAATAAAATCTTTAAAAAAAAAAAAAGAAAAGAAAAACAGAGGTTTGAGAAGAGAATACAAAAAATTTTAAATAAATATAAATCTAAAATCTAAAATAGTTATCAAATCTCTATAGAGTTGAGAAGAGGTGCCAAGTAGAGGTCAAATGTAAGGGAATGAAGTGTTCTTCATAGAAAGACAAAAGTCATGTCTTCTGAAACGAACCAAGTAGAATAATATGGTATACAACTTAGAATTCTGATACAATTATCAAAAATATTAACAAATGTCTAAAAGTCTTTACAAAGTAGGAATAGAACTGATAAGGAGTGAGGTAATTTATTTTCTATACCCTGACCTTCTGTGGATTATTTTATTAGTTATTGTGTTCATTAATTTATTCTCATCTAAAAATCTAAAAAGTATTAATTTGGGATGGCTTAAACTGGCACCAAAGGCAGGCATGATTGTATACACAAAAAAACCCTCAAAATTCCACTGTAAGCACTAATAAATGAATCTGGTTAAGTCTGAGGGTACAAAATTAATATCCAAAAAGCTTTTTTATTTGTATAAACTAATCATGAAATATCATGAGAGATTAAGAAAATAATTCCATAATTACACTAAAAAGAATAAAATATGAACAATTTAATCAAGGACATGAAAGACCTGTACACTAAAAACATTGACAAAAAAAAACTGAAGAAGACACAAGTAAATAAAGATATTCCATGTTCATGGATTGGAAGAATTAATATTGTAAAAATGTTAATTAATGGTCAATTAACTTACGACAAAGGAGGAAAGAATATACAATGAATAAAGGACAGTCACTTCAATAAAGTGTTGGGAAAACTGGACAACCACATGCAAAAGAAAAAACTAGACTATTATCCTACACCATACATAAAAATTAACTCAAAATGGATTAAAAACTTGAATGTAAGACCTGAAACCATATAACTCCTAGATGAAACATTGGTGGGTAAGCATCTTACCATCAATCTTGGCAATGATTTTTAGGATATGACTCCAAAAACAAAGATTAAAAGAAGCAAAAATAAACAACTGCACAGCAAATTAAGAAGTTTCTGCGCAGCAAAGGACACAATCAGCAAAATAAAAGGCAATCTATCAAATGAGAAAAATATTGCAAATCATTTATCCAATAAGGGATTAATATCCAAAATATATTAAAGAACTCATACACCTTAAAAACAACAACAAAAAACCCCCCACAAAAAATCCAATTAAAGCATAGGCAGAAAACCTGAACAGCCGTTTTTAATAGACATATGAAAAGATACTCAACATCACTAATCATCAGGGCAACAGCAAATTCAAATCACAATGAGATACCACCTCACACCTATTAGAATGATTATTATATAAAAAAAAAGACAAGAAGTAACAAGTGTTAGTGAATATATGGAGAAGAGGGGACTCTTGTGCACTGTTGGTGGGAATATAAATTGGTGCAGTCACCATGGAAAACAGTAATGGAGGTTCCTCAAAAAATTAAAACTAGAACCGTATGATCCAACAATTCCACTTCTGGGTATTCATCCAAAGAAAACAAAAATCAATTCAAAGAGACAAATGTACTCCTATGTTCACTGCAGCATTCTTTATAATAGCCAAGATATGGAAACAACCTAAAATACCATCAATGAATGAATGAATAAAGAAGAAGTATACATATATAGTGGAATGCTACTCAGCTTTGAAAAAGAAAAAAACTTGACATTTGCAACAACACAGATGTACCTTGAAGACACTATGCTAAGTGAAATAAGTCAGTCAGAGAGAAAAAGACAAATACAATGTCTTTTATTTATATGTGGAATCTAAAAAGAAAACAAGGGGCGCCTGGGTGGCTCAGTCTTTAAGTATCTGCCTTCAGCTCAGGTCATGTTCCCAGGGTCCTGGGATTGAGCCCCGCATTGGGCTCCCTGCTCCGCAGGAAGTCTGCTTCTCCCTCTCCCCCTGCTTACGTCCCCTCTCTCACTGTCTCTCTCTCTCTGTCAAATAAATAAAATCTTTAACAAAAAATAAAAGAATAAAAAGAAAACAAATGAACAAACAAAACAAAACTCATGGATACACAGAACTGTGGTTAGAGGGGAGGGCATTTGGGGGAATGGGCAAAATAGATGAACGGGTTAGTCAAGAAGCACCAACTTCCAATTATAAAATAAGTCATGGGGGAGGCACTTGGGTGGCTCAGTCAGTTAAGTGTCTGCCTTTGGCTCAGGTCATTATCCCAGGGTCCTAGGATTGGGCCCCACATTGGGCTCGCTGCCCTGCAGAGAGCCCACTTCTCCCTCTCTTTTCCCCCCTGCTCATGTTGTCTCTCTGCTCACTCTTTCTCTCAAATAAATAAATAAAATCTTAAAAATAAAATAAGTCATGGGAATGTAATGTAAAAAATTATATATCAGTTTGAAGATTTTTAACAAGAATTTCGAAGTTATGTAAACAATTTCTTTACTAGACTCATTCTCTCTCCAGTTTGTTCCTGTATCTTTTTACTTTTCTTACTGTATTACATACATTTAACATCCTGCCCCTTACTGTTAACTATTTGCAAAAATACTCTCATTTTCTTTATTTCTTTTATTGATTATAGGCTAAAAATGGCAATTCATAGTGCAATATAAAATGAATAATCATTGAACTGAGTAGTTGTTGGTGAAGTATATCATGAACAATTTAAACAGTACCCTTACCATACCTTATCTGGATTTTAAATGGTTTCAATTCAAATGAGTAAGATTTTAATGTGGGGTAATTACATCTTTAATAAGCCTTTAGGTTAATTTTAAGTACTTTTTTTGAGTCATGTAAAATAACCTATCTGAAATAAGAAATTATTAGTAATTTTCAATTACCTGATTTACAGAAGTCAGCAGAAAAAAATGATAATCACACCTGCCATTTTAGTGAGCTGTGGTGTCATTAGTCAAAATTCTTTGCCTTACACTATGTTATTAGTTACTACATCTTGATATTAATTTTTTATTATGTGAATGGTATTATATTAAGCATTAATATAGAAAGGTTTTCTTAGGAAAACTTCAACTATTTAATTAAGCCTGTAAGTTGAATCTTGAAAATGAAAAGTGAGAGACCATTAACTTTAGTTAGAAGTATTTGGTATTTGACTCATAAGCTGTACTTGCCCGTCTCCTTTTACATTCATGTTTCTGCCAGTAAGAAGGCATTCTGGACACTTTGGGATTCCCAGCCTACAAGAGACCTCCTCCTCTTCTTCACAAAATTCTGTTGTTATTTTATGTTTCCTTTCCAGATATCTGCCCTCATACCAGCTCTATAGAGTCACCCTAATTTGTAAACCATCTGAGACTGTGCATTCTCCTGGTGATCAGGGTGTTATGTCCCAAGTTAAGGAAATTAAGGGAAGGATTGTTAGTTCACTGTTGGAATTGAATTTTTCTCTCCTGCTATATGCAAACAAGAAAGCATAGAGCCTTCACTACTACTGGGAGGCATTTTTGACAGTAGTAAACTAGACTGAGCATGAAGTTGAGTTCACTGATGGCGACAAAGAGGTTTGACTGACAAGAAGATTCACAAGAAAGGGAATAAAGTAAAGCAAGTGAGCTTCCTGATATGCACAAAACTGAAGGAGATACTCCACACTTGCATGACCCTAGCGCAGGCCCTGTCTCACAGGATCCCAAATGACAATGCTTAGAAATCTACATTTTATTGCAGAAAAAAAGACACAATACAGCAACAGTATTGAAGATCTTCATCACAACCAAAGGCTTCCTCACAGCTAGGGGTCAAGAAAGGCGAAGTTCAAACTTCCAATTCTCCTCCCTCTGCAAGGGCCTTAACTGATATGCTTTCTCCCTTGCTCGAGAACTATCTAACAAGTACCTGGAAACTCCTCAGAAGCAGGGTGCCCCAAACAGCTCTAGTCAGGTGATTTTTATACTCTGCTGGCCACCTAAGTATAGCCTCGCTCTGTAACTGGCTCAGGAGAACCTCCCAGGAGCCTCGGGGAACATGGTAAGTCTCAAGAGCAGATACACATCATCGATCTCACTGTTATCTATAAACAATGACTAATGAGCAAACTAATGACAACCAACCTGTAATCGTGATTACAAAGCTATACTCTTAATCAGTATGTTTCACATGTTGACCATAGTTCAGTCCCATGCAGGTACAATTCTTATTTCAGTAAAGCAACTGAACTTGCTGGAATGTCATACTCAACCTAGGCAGACAGACACTTAATTTTGATGATATCATTAAGCTGCTAAACAACCATCTATGGAGAAGTTTCTCTTTCTGTTTTTCTTGTTAAAAAAGACAATATGTGTATTCTTAAATTTTATACTGTTTAAACTGGTTGATAAGGAGCTTCTATTTTGTCAGCTCAAAGTATCCTAACATATACAGGAGAACACTCCTTTATCTGCAGTTATTTGGAGAAAAATGGGTGAATAAGGCCAAGTATTAATCAAGAGAAGGGCTCTATTTAGGCAAACATTGACTCAAGCATTGCCAAATACCTTTTTGGTACTCTTATACCTAAGAGACAAACATTTTTGGGGGGCAGGTAGATGTACTTCAGAAACAACCCTACCACATGTACAATGTGTTACTATTATACATTGTTTGGTTCCCTGAGTAGGTTTTAGGGAAGGACATACTTTAAGTCTGATTATCTTAAATCTTTTATCTCTACTTATTCCCTTTTTCATACTTCTATTTTGATAACAGTTTGCATTTGGTTTCACATTACTAATTTCATTTTTCCTGTAGAAATTGATTATTAAACAACAGTCTGAGCAATTTTTTGCATTCTACACAGGGGCCTCTATATATTTACATAAGAACTTGGCTGAGAATCTATATATTCACATACTTATGACCTCCTCTGAAATCAAACTGACCTTTGATTTTAGCCTTTAGTCAACCAAACTCAAATTATTAAATATTTTTGCCTATTTTGCTATAGCTGAAACTTTTACACTTGTTACTTCTTATGACGTAAGGTATTTCAAACTTTATGGTAAGCAAGAACAAACTAAGAAAATTAAACAAAAAAACCTACTCAAACTCTAGAAACAAACATTTTATAAGAAGGTAATTCAGTAAACTACGCAATGTCTGCCTGTTAGAACCAAGTAGCTGGTAGACTGGACCTGTGTATCCTGGGAAGCAGGGACATTTGCAATAACTTCACTGTCAGGGAATTTTAATTTCCCTTTGTGACCATGGTTTTGGTTGAAAAAAATTTCTGTCAAAACTCTTTTAATGGATCTGGAGTATAAAGTAATATATAGAGATAGGGAAAATGTTGGCACTAAATCCAGACTGGGTTATAAAAAATAAGATCTGTAAATTACACTGCCTCATGAATTTTGAACTTTCAAAACTTGCCTGAAAATTTTGGCCCCAAATAAATGTCATAAATTAAGTTTTACTTGGAGCTGTTTTTTATCAAGTTGATTTGGTGCCATTGTTATAAACTGACCAAATGTTTCTCTTAAAAACACCAAATGTACATGAAATGAATATAGATATTTGAAAACAGAATAGTCCACAGAAGGAGTGAATATATAAAAGTAGTATGTAGGGCAATATATTATCAAAGTTTTCAAATTACAGTTATAGTCGAGATCCAATTTCAATATAGGTGCATATTATACTACACATTCTGTATTTATTTAAATATTTAGAACTAGAATTTGATTACCTTTAACTATGATATTCATATATGACTGTTATGGAACTCTTAAAACTTCTCTATTCTAAAAAATGGTGAAACATAATAAAGCAATTTTTTAAGTAGGGAAGTAAAAAACTGAAGCCCCTCAAATCATGCTGGAAACAAAAATGGGTAAAAAATTACTTGGAAAGCATCACAGCATCATAAAATATGGTACTAAATTATACCTCAACGGGAACCTGGGTGGCTCAATTAAGCGGCTGCCTTTGGCTCAGGTAATGATCTCAGTGTCCTGGGATCAAGTCCTGCATTGGGCTCCCTGCTCAGTGGGGAGCCTGCCTTTCTCTCTCCCTCTGCCACTCCCACTTGCTTGTGCATGCGCTCTCTCTAATAAATAAAATCTTTAAATAAATAAATAAATATATAAACAAATCCTCAAAAACTTGGCTTTTAGCCTAGCTTTTCCAGTGACCATGTGATGCCGGGCAAATTATATTATTTCCCTAGAATTCACATTTCATATATTTCACAAGAATGGATTGGGCCATGTATTTATTATCTCTTTCAGCTTTCTTTTCATTAAGTCTTAGCTTCTATTATTTATACATGGCTGAGATTATATATTTCACAAGGATTTCTACCATTAAACTATCATCATGATTACAATCACTCTATAGGTATCAATTTCTCAGTTATTTCCTATCAAATGTTGTAGAATTACCGTAACCATCCAAACCTAACATCACAATAGAGGTTACTCCTAGTATTCCTGCTAATACCCCAACACTGATACTGTTGTTTCTACAATTATTCAATTCTGCCCTAATGTCCTTGACTCATGAGATTAATTTCAAATTTAATTTCCAGCTGATGCCTGTAGTACAAGATGCATAGTGATAATGTCCCTCTTGCTAAGCCCCACACACTGTAGTGGGAGAATAATTCCCCACAAGTATACCATAGAGCTCTCAGAAAGGGGGTCAAATATCAAGAGTTCAATACTGGATCAATGTCTTCTCAAGAGTTTACTTCACTCTGCTAAATCTGTTATCTTAATACAAACACATAGATTCCTGTTGTTGTTTTGTGAGGATTAAACCTGAAAGTAGGTTTGAATTCACACTTACACTGTATTCTGAATGCACCTCCCAGAGTTACATATGTCTAACATTTGACTGCACATACTGCAGCACCTCCAGATGCAAATGAGAGAGATGAGCATGAAAAAGGAAACCACAAGATGCTATGAGAGCACAAAAGAAATGATGACCTCTGCTCTGGTAAGTTAGATAAACTGTCCCAGAGGAAGCGACATTGGAGTTGGAATTTTGATGGGTTTTTGCAGTTCAAGCATTAGGCAAGTCATTTATGGGCAGGAAGGACAGCATGTACTGAGGCTAGGGAAATTGACATTGCTTGGTGGGCTTCAAAAAAAGGAAATTCAGAGTGCGTGGAAGCTGCAAAAGGTAGAATGAACAGGAAAAGTGGTTGGGAATAAGAGTGGGATTAGCCTGTGATGGAGATTTTTATGCCATGGCAAGGAATCTGCACTTCATTTTTTAAAGCATGGAAGGTCACTGAGACATTTTAGGTGAGAGAAAACAAGATTTGCTTTGCATTTCCCAAAGAGCATACAAGTATCTTCCAATGAAATTCTTCACAATGCTTGGAACATTCCTCAAACCTCTTGAATAAAAAATCAAGTTGTAGATACCTTGTCAAAAAACATGATAGGAAAATTAAGAGGTAGAAAATTTATTCAGCAAGATTTGGCTGACTTAGTTATACAGTTGATTCTCATTAGTTGCAATTGTTATGCTCTAAAAAGTTGCTGTGAACATGGAATTAGTAAACACTGAGCCATTGCTCCTAGGGGAAATACAGTGTTAGGTTCCTGAAGCCTCTGGTCATATCAACCAATCAATTCATTACGCTGTTTTATATATGGTTTCTGTTTGAAGACACCTTATTTAACATATATTGTTTGTTTATTAATGTTGAACTCACAGCCAACAGCACTATAACTCATGCCTGAACAAAGCTTATCTAACACACACATTGTCTCTGTAAGGCACATCAGAGCTTTCTTGTTTTTAGGAACACTAGACAGAACTTCAGAATTATGCTTGAGGGGTATTTTAAGTAGCAAAATTACTAACAAAAGCACAGAAATAAAAAAACATGACATGATTAGACTGCACTCATTTATTATATGAGAGCTAAAAAAGGAAGCAGTGCTTTACCTTGTTTGACCTCAGCTGGAATGTGCATGTTGCTGCTCTGCACATGTACCTGAATGGTTGCAAGAGGGCTGCAAAAATTGATTTTGGTTATTATAAATAAATTTTAGCAAGAAGGCAAATTCACAAATATGGAATCTGTGAATAATGAAAATAGGCTGTATATTTATAGTTGCTAATTTTAAGTAAACTCTGTTTAAGAAAGATTTCGTCGAATTCAATAGGCAGACTATTAAAGGACATTCCTGGAACATTTGCTAGGCAAAAATTACTGTAAGTCTGCCAAAACCTAATGTAGAAAATACTGTGTTTGCATAGTATTGATTCATAGGAAAAGATAGGTCTAATATAAATAATCTTGAAAAAAAAATGAAGGATGCATTTTCACTCTTAAACACTGCATACAATTGGTTTTCATGATAAAACTTTATATACCCAGCATTCAAATTCAATATGACAGAATTTTGTCCTAGACAAAAATCATCTGAAACTTTTGTCATATGTGGTATTTAAAACAGACTTAAGAAAATTATCACTGAGCATTCTTTGTATTTCTGAGGTAGAAAAAGAGAGAAAGAGAGAAAGAGAGAGAGAGAGAGAGAAAGAAAGAAAGAAAAAAAGAAAGGGAGAGAGAAGGAGGAAGGGAGGGAAAGGAAGAAAGAGAAAGGGATGGAAAGAAACTCTGAACTAAAATTTTGAGTAAGGAAACACTGGTCACTAATTGATAACTTGATCAGTTAAACTGAATTCTCAAAAGAAGGTTAAATGGAAGTCAACAATGGGTTCCATTAATGATGTTTCAGTCTCCTTTCTCTTGCAAGGGGTTCTTGTTGATGTTAATCTATGCAACAATGGCTTAACTGAAATATGCTTGTTCAGAATAATAGCTCACTATTGTCACTCAAGAAGTCAAAACAGTAGGAGCACTAATAATACATGTTACATATGCATTAGTATCAAGTAAGCAGTGTTCCCAACTAGGGTACCTTTCCCTCAAATGCTGTAAAAGCATTTTATCCTGTTCAGCTGTCAAAAACATTAACATTTATTGAAGTAATTATTCCGCTTTGTAAAATTCAACTTTAATTTTAGAAACAACCTAATTAGTTTATATAAATTAAAAGACTGTAATAATTTCTTCTTGACAATTATTCCTTTACATGTTCATTTATAACTTACTCTTTTGATCTAATAATGATGTAAGTCCTTTCACAAAGGTAATTGTCAGTACCAGAAAATAAAGAATTGAGGAGTATGAACAATGCATGTTTACGTTTTAAGATTATTGCTTTGATTGGCTTTTGTGTTTAAACAGCTTTAAACTTTAGGTCCAGAAAGGGAAACACAGTAGTTATACCACTCTTATTACTGTAAAAGAGTGAGCATCCTGGTTCTACACTAGATATAAATACCTTTTTATAAGTTAATCTTAAAGGCATTTCTCTGGGGTGCCTGACTGGCTCAGTCAGTAGAGCATGCAACTTTTGATCTTGAGGTCGTGAGTTGAGCTCCATCTTGGGCATAGTGCTGACTTTAAAAAATGTTAAAAATCTATAAGAGGATTTCTCAATTGGGTTTTCATATACAGGTCACTGAGGGTTCTCCATAAAGCATTTATTTATTTATTTATTTAAGAAATTACAAAAATAGATTCTATATATTTACTGTAATAAACTGAAAAAAAGTCCCAGGGGAATAGAACAGAGAGCACAAATTCAGTTTGTCATAAGTATTTCACCTGTGAAATCACGACTTCATTCATTCTACTTCTCAAGAAAAAAATTCTATTCCCCTAGCTCCTTTGTGTTTTTCAGTCCCACTTCACTTTATTTTCACTTTATTCTCAGAAAATCCAATTCATAGACTCCCTTACTTTTTTTTCCCTCCCTATTGGCATTCCTACTGTTTTTATTTTCTGTGGCTGCCTTCCAATCTGGGGGTTTTATGCTTGTGAACTATTTGCAGGATCCTTTTAAAAAACAATATAAAAATACAGGGTGCCTGGGTGGCTCAGCTGGTTAAGCTTCTGACTCTTAATTTCGGCTCAGGTCATGATCTCAGGGTGATGAGCTCGAGCACCGAGTTGGGCTCTCCACTTAGCACAGTCTCCTTGAGAGCCTCTCCCTCTGCCCCTCCCCCTGCTCATGCACGCTCTAAATAAATAAATAAATAAATAAATAAATAAATAAATAAATAAAACAAACCTTAAAAAAGTTAAAATAGTATAAAAATACAAATCACAAGTACAAAATTGCGAGGTTTGTTTGCGGGCACTGGAAGTGACTTGTACAAGGGGAGGACCTGCAGCTTAAATTTCATTAGCATTAAGTCAGTCTCTGCTTATGCCTTTTCCTCTCTAGGTTAGAACTATTCAACCATGTTCTTATGGAATCCTACTCTCCATCTGCTCAGGACCCACCACCTGCAGGTAATGAAGCAAAGATGTAACAATATGACCTTGTACACTGCCACCACAGAAGATTTATGACCAATAATCTGGTCTGAGTTCTCAATGTTAGCTGAGAATTTTATATCTCCTTAGGACTTTCCTAGTATTCATGAAGGCTATTTCAAGCATTCTCAATAATCCTCAAATCTCTGATCCTCCTGCATTTACCATCAGTCAGCAGAAAATCTTGCCTCTTACTTTATAGGGAAACAAAGACTTTAAGAAATCTCTCAGTTTCAGGATGCCTGGGTGGCTCAGTGGGTTAAGGATCTGCCTTAGGCTCAGGTTATGATCCCAGAGTCCTAGGATGGAGTCCTGCAACAGGCTCCCTGCTTAGCAGGGAGCCGCCTTCTCCCTCAGCTGCTTGTGCTCACACTCTTGCTCTCTCTCTCTCTCTCTCTCTCTGACAAATAAATAAATAAAATCTTTAAATAATAATTAATTAATTTTAAAAAGGATTAAAAAAAGGAATCTCTCAGTTTCTTTTTACCATACCTACTCACACCACTGCACAGGCACCCATCCATCTTCCTTCTTGCTACAATAGTGAATGGAGACCACAATCTGCTCTTTGGATCACTTTCCCTTCTGTCTTTAGGATCTGCGGTTTCAATCCTCTCTTCCCTTCCCTGAATTCTCAACTTCTCTTTTGGCTCTTTCCCATTTTCTCCACATATGGACTTGTCTGTATTCTTCCTTTTAAGACCAATTTCTTGACTTCTTGAAAGACTTATGGAACATAATTCTATTTACTTTTTGTCCAACTCCTTTCATATGTTATTACTGCCTGCTTTTAATTTTGACCACTGCACCAAAATAAAATTATTTAAGTATTTTTGTCACTACACTCAATGAACATTTGATTTGTATCTTAGTTATGTTTTTGGAGCTCTTTAGTTTAATATTACCATTTAGTGTCCCTTTGCCTTTTGCCTGGCGTATCTTTCCTCTTATCACTTTATCTACTCTACAGACATATCTTTTGTTGAATCAAGACCCATTTTAAGAGGAAAAATATGTCTATGTATATATTTTTTTATTTATAATTTATATTATTGAAATGTTCATATTGCTAATGAGAAAAAAAATCTAACAGGGTAAACATTCTTCTTGATACATTATTTCTTATAGAAAAAAAGATGATGAAACTATGTTTGTAGTTAGTTCTAAGATATAAGTTAAATTATTGTGGGGAAAAAAAAAAAGATAAACCACAGATGCTGAGATAAGCAACCATGTACCTTTTCATGCCAAATTTGAGTCCAGGAGGTATTTTAGAAAGGGTCTTGACACTAACCTAGGGAATTAATTTAGAAACAAATGCTCTACTAATACTTATGAAAAACAAAAATACTGAACAATAATAATAAATAGAAAGTCATGTAAAACACACAACTATATCAGTAATTTAAAATTTTTAAATTAATACCTGCATTCTATAATTTTCTGGCCTATTATAGCTAATTTTAATCAGATATGTGAATTGATTTATTGTAGCATAACACAACATAAACTAGAATACAATACAAAACATAACACAATATAATATATATTATAACAATATCAGCTTTTAATTTTCTTTGTTTTTTAGACTGAAAAAAAGATTGTCAAATTTAAATCAACATATCAGTTGTATAAAAATTTAATTTTTATACCAATGTGAGTTTAGAATAAAAATATCTCTAGTATAGCCAAAAACTCTAAAACTAGCATTTTGATACCTTAAAGTTACAAAATTGGTCATTTTTGTCATTTTAATGATTAGAAGTCTACAAAAAAGAACTTTCAGATAAAAAAGGACTTTCAGATAAACACAGTACTGAAGACACTTCACTGCATCATCTACGTGAAGTTTCTTATTCAAAGGCTCAAGCTGGATTTTCTCTAAAGAAATTCTTAAATTGTTGTCTTTCAGAATGAAACAATACAGCAAATTCATATCTTGAAATAAGTTATGCGTGGCATATAAGACAGTAGTTTGGTAATGTGATTGACATAACCTTCTTTTGCTGCACATTTATATAAATTCATCTATGAATATGCTGTCTTGATTTATGGTATATAGCATGAAAATTATATAGTAATAGTGCATAAAAATTAGGATTTGAAATTGCTTTCTATCTTGATTCTTTGAGATTTAGTTATCCTAAACATTTTGTAATGTTATGACCAGGAGTGGGGACTATGCGTATTTATCTCAGTCAAAATTTTCCAAATTATTTCCACTTGAAATATAAAGTGAACGATGGTTATGGACAACTTTCGTGGGGTTAATTTTATTTTAATTTTTTTCTGAGGTTAATTTTAAAAATCATTTTGAAACTAATGAATATAGGTTCTGAACAGTATGTGTGAGATGGAAACATTTATTCATTTCAAACCAAGCTACTAAAATGCTTATTTTTTAGCAATGTAATCCAAAACTAGACCAAAATGGCAGTTCTTCTAATATTTTCTCCTTATCCCATTCTTTTGCCACCTCTGTGACATTAGACTAATAGTAATTCTTATTTCCTAAATTTTAAATTATATTGAATTCTCAAATTATATATTTTATCTTGTGAGATTCTTACAGACAACATAATCATAGTTTAACCTTTATCCAGGCTATGAAGTATAGTGGTTAAAAGTAGATGTTTTATAACTAGAGATGCTTAAATTTAATTTCCAACTCTAGTATTCAGCCCTAGCTTCGAAGCCTTGTGTTATTCTTTCATACGTTAAAAAAAGGACAAGTAGTTCCAAATTTTATATATATGGTTGAGGAATAAATGAGATAATTAGGTAAAATTCTCAGTTCACTCACTAACACACAGTTGATGTTATAAGGGGGCTCAGGTTAATCTTGTTATCAATAAAGAATGTTATATGTCAATTATACTTCATAAAAATAATAAATAAATAAATACATAAATTTGTTGATATTGATGCTATTTGCGTAAATTTGTAATTAAATGCAATTTAACAATCACCAAAATGTATAAATCTAATAGCAGGGGTGAATATTGTCTTTTTTTTTTTTTCTTAGGGGTGAATATTTTCTTGCATCGTGCATTTATTCTTAGACTCAGGTCACCTATTACCATTGATTATGTCTGAGTTTACAACTCAGAATTATAAACTCAGTGATTATTTACTGCATGGCTGTTTTGTATCAAGAATTGTACTCATCTGTGGGAATAGAATGATGAAATATACATTGCCTCGCCCATCAAACACCGAGTTCTGCAATAATTTACAGTAAAAATGCAATCTTAAAGTTCACTCATTTATGCAGTGAGAAATTGAGGCATCAAAAAAATAAATAACTGATTTATAAAAAAGTTGTGATCTACTTATATTATTTATATTCAAAGTTTCTTTTATGACCATGATTTAAATATTAATAGCAACTTCCATTATTTCGACTTTCATGGAACAGAACAAATTTGATGATGGTGGTGTCTAAAACTAAACACCTAAAGCAAGTCAAGGTCTAAAAATGGTTTAATTATGTCCCTCAAATATTGATTAGCTCAAGTAAACCCATGCCCATGGAATGTTAAGAGAGCAATGAGTGGTCACCTGGGTCCCTTAGTGTTTTGGGAATCCACCATCTCACTTGTTCACTGAGAGAGGACATAAATCATTTTCAGCAAACCCTTAACTATCAAAAAGTTATTTCTGTGGTTTACATATGAGACAGAATTCTAGACTCAAAGAGTTGTATGTTTTTATTTGCATGCTCCTAAATCTTGTCATAAACAACTTAAATCATAACAGATGTTTCATTTTAAAATTCAACAAAAGAAGGCAGTATCTAATGATTTTGTCAAAACCTGTAAATGGCAAGAAAAATAAGCAGGTCTCCTTTGATGGCCTTTACCATAAAGAGATGAGAGGAAACTGGAGAGAGAAGATGGTTGGCTTTATTGGAGCATATGTTCTTTATAAAAAATAGACATTATTTCTATTAGTTTTCCCTCCCAAAGCCAAGAGAAGCTGATGACAAAGGAATCACTCAAAGAGGTTGGATGTGTGGGTAAGAAGGGAGAGAGATTGTTTTTTATTATTAACAGGAATGTCAGTTTAAATAGGCTTGTTAACTTGATACAGTTCTACCAGAGACCAAGAAGCCTTGGAGAAGGTAGTGTGATAGAATCAAAGGCTCCACTGGCACAAGAACTACCTCAAAGAAGAGTCCTTCTGTGCTAACAGTACCCAGACCTGGGAACTCAAATAACAGATAATATTGGGGGATGTAGGCCAGCCAGAGATCTTTATAGTTTTATTAAAGAAGCCCGCGTATCCAAGTGTCAAGGCTTGGGTTCAAAGCTGGGAGTCACCAGATAAATGAGCCTCACCAGAGTTCAGACTGGCTAGTTAAGGATCACAATTCTTTGTCTTTGCCTGTTCCTGTGGGCATTTGCCTATACTGCCCCTTACAGCCAACAAACTAGATCAACAGCCGTGGTCACCAAAAGAAAAGGGATTGCAACCTGCCACAGGCCATGACTAAAATCAAAACCTATTTTCCCTTTCCCTTCATTTCTCTAGCTCCATATGTTTTAGGGACATTACACGTACTACAATACTGATGTAAGTGTAGAGAACAGGAAAGAAGAGAGCACACCCCAGCTCTCTCGCCTACACTCCACATACCAGTCACCAGTCTAGCTCTCTCTTAGTAGTAGAAGACATTTTAATTAAATGAGAATTCACCTTAAAAAGGACGGACCCAATATTTAACTGAAAAGAGACTGTTTTTCTATAGAAAGTGACTATAGCATTTCAGAATTGGATACAATTATTTAAAAAGCTAGTTATCTGGTTAAACAGTCATATTTGGTAGCAATTGCTATAAAAATAAATGTTCATATTTCTCTTAAAAGGAATTGGGATTCCTAACTAAAGTTGTTAAAGAAATAATAAAATGTCAAAACTCTCTGTCTTGTACTCTCTTTTTCCCTCTCTAGTGGTTACAGTAGTATGATACAGACCTGATGTATGTATGTGTGCACTGGGTAAGAGGAAAGAAAAAGAAAACCTTCTTTTGGTTGGAGCTACTACAATCAAAAGGTTTGGAGAGAAAAGAGCTCTTTATATTTCTATGTAGCCCAGAGTCTTTTTAAGTGGGAGAGAAGATTGGTGAAAAGTGCATTTCTGGGGCACTGTGCTTGCCCTCTTCCCAGGGACTTTAAGCAAGTTGGCTTACGTTTTTAATGTGGGTAGGAAACCAGCAGGAAGCCTAATTCCTGGTCTGATCACAACTAGCACAATGCAATTCCTAAGATGTTATTTTGAATACTAATGTCCTACATCTAAATTATACCTGTATGCATTACTATGCCTTTCTGTAATTAGAACAAGGTCATTTTGGAAAATCACCAGCAATTCTATGCAATTACCTAAGAGCTATATTATTTTTTCCATTCACATTGGACTTAAGTTTCTTCTCTGATGTAATTTAAGTCTCTTCTGTGCCTAGAAGCTTTCTTCAGTTTGTGCCTGAATTGACCTTCTCTGAACCAAATACCAGATCAACTTCAAAGCAAGTTGAACTGCTGACACAATTACGATGTCACAGCACTGAGTATTTACTTGGAATTGAAAACAGGATGCAATGCAGCTGGCTGTCAGTAATTTAACTGTGTGCAGAGTCTAAAGTGAGGCGAATGGTCTGCGCAGCTTAAACCTTTCTCACTGGAGATAAGGGGCTATTTATCCTAACTACATCAACTAACAAGAAATAGACAATATCATAGAAATCATAATGATCAATTTTTAATTTCACAGCTTTTAATTATTTGGAGTCACTAACATCAAGTGAGAAGAAAACATATGCTCCTTTTATTAGGGTCGTTCAATCACAAGTGACACTAGGACTAAGTTAAAAGAATGAGTCACCAGTACTGCAAAAGAACCAATTTCCATTTGCTAACGTGTTGTCAGGAAAGTCCACCGACCATCCTGAGTGCTATCATACTTAGAGCCAGTTGTCAGACTAAATTAGCAGAACCATTTTTCTTTCCTTGTATGAACTGTTTATAGCTCACCAAGAACAGCATTTAGATGCATTGTGTTTTAATGGGAAGAGGAAAGGTTGTGGAGCCAGCAATTTTCAGTGTGTAGGATTTTTCTTTCCTTTTTCTAAAACCAAAACATTAAAATGACATGTATTATAAAAGAACATATGTATCATAATAAAAATAATAGCATGTTATAAGAATAATGGATACATAAACACATGCACACACATACACACATTCCTCTTTTCCTGTCACTTCCAGGTTGACCCAAAACTGTTCCTAGAAATAACTGATGTAATCAGCTTACGGTATTGCATTCCTGTCACATTTTTTGTCACTCATTTTAATATCTCTGTCACCCTTCATTCTATTAAAACCATAGAGTAATCGACTTAACCAGCCCCTTGCAGTCACTGTAGTTGTTTCTAGTTTCCCACCATCACCCATCTGCCCCCCTAAAAACGCTACAAAGAACAGACTGATACAAAATTAAGTACTAGTATGTACATCAGTTTTGCCATTCCCTAGATGTGTGACTTTGGGTAAGTTATTCAGTCTTTTGACACCTCCGTTTTCTTACTTGTGAGCACAGGGAACATCCTGCTAATCAGAACCATGCTGAGAACCAAATGTGATGATGCCCACCTGACACTTCAGCTTGACCTCAGTGTGAACACTGCTATGAACAGAGGCACACATGCAACCAAAACCCTGTATTTATATTTTTGACTTCTAAAAATGATGAAAACACATTTTATGGAGAACAAAAGGTAATATAATACCATAGATTTTAGAGAATTACAAACACAAATCGTAACATGAACCAATCATTTTTTGACCAGTCATTTTGCAAATGGACTTCTTGATCTTAGTATTAATACATCTGAGCTAGGATCGGTGGTGGCTAATCTTCATGCGTTTCTGACAGAATGCTCTGATTATACTAATGTCCTTTCAAAATGTATGAAGAGACAAGTTTGAAGGAAAAAGGACAAAAGCAACTTCCAAAATTAAGCTCAATGGTGGGACAAAGCAGAAAAATACACTCTGCATAGTTTCAGCTCTCAGCTGACAAAGATGGGAGACACCTCAGAGAACATGCATATGTAATCATCAGAATAATATTTATAAAGCTTATTTTACTCATTTTGAAAACAGAGATTATCTTTGGGGCACCTGGGTGGCTCAGTGGGTTAAGTCCCTGCCTTCGGTTCAGGTCATGATCTCAGGGTCCTGGGATCGAGCCCCACATCGGGCTCTCTGCTCAGAGGGGGACCTGCTTTCCCCTCTCCCTCTGCATGCCTCTCTGCCTACTTGTGATCTCTCTCTCTCTGTCAAATAAAAAAATAAAATCTTAAAAAAAGGAGATTATTTTTGTAATTGGCCCTGTTATATATATTATATATAAATCTCATTTTAATATATAATTCTTATTTTATGTGGAATAATGGTAAATAAATGAAATACTTGAGATCTTTTCAGACTCATAGTAATATATTCATATTGAAATATATTATGGTTATAGATGTGAGCAACTCAAATATCTTTTCAAAGACAATTTCTTCTTTCTCTAGAATAGTTATAAAATCTACTCAGTTAAAGAACCATGGTGGTAAATAAAAATATTTTTATGTCTGAGTAGGTTAATCTGAATGCAGTTATTATTAAATGATAGATTCTTTAAAACATATTTTAGGGATATTAGATATTTTAATTAAATCTTAGGAATGAGGCTTTGCTTGAAGTCTTTATTTATTTATTTATTTATTATTTATTTATTTTACAGAAAGAGAGAGAGAGAGATCACAAGCAGGCAGAGAGGCAGGCACAGAGAGGAGGAAGCAGGCTCCCTGATGAGCAGGGAGCCTGATGCGGGGCTAGATCCCAGGACCCTGAGATCGTGACCTGAGCCGAAGGCAGAGGCTTTGCTTGAAGTCTTGAGGTAAAAATATTATTTGCACAGAAATCAATGACTGTTATGCAGATGTTACCCTTTCTTGTGGCATAAAAATCACAATACCTTTTTAAGAAGAAACTGGACTCCAGTTGCAAGAAGTTAAAATGATCCCATCCTTTCCTAGATGAAGAAAAGACGGGCTGCATGTTGCCTTTACGACCCCACTACCTGGTGGCACTTATTTTGCACACCTCTCTGATGCATTTAGCATTTTTGCTTGTTTCTCTTCTGCTGAGTACTTTTGCCCCTCTTCCTTGGTATTTCACTCAGATACCTGCACTTCCTATCCTCATAGCATTTTCCCAAGAGGTTTTCTCCCTCTTCTCCCAGAGAGACGAGCCTTCTATGATTATGACCATGAAGCAGTTTGAACGTGTGTGCACGTTTGAGGCAGAAACATGAGAGGAAAAAAGCAGGAGCATCCTTAGAAAAGGCTTCCCACTTATTTTTCAAAAGTTCAAACACCTCTTGGTATCTCTCTCTTTTTTTTTTTAAGATTGTATTTATTTATTTGAGAGAGACAGAGAGAGCACAAGAGGAAGAGGGAGAAGCAGGCCCTCTGCTGAGCAGGAAGCCAGATGCGGGGCTCCATCCCAGGACGCTAGGATCATGACCTGAGCAGAAGGCAGACACTTAACTGACTGAGCCACCCAGGCACCCCATTTCTTGCTATCTCTTAAGAAGCTCAGATTTCCTTAGTATTTTATGTCAGATAATAATTTATCACACAAACTTGGACACTTTTAGAGTAAAAGGAGGTATTAACCACAAAGAACACTGGGGAAATAGGCATAATCCAGTACTGTCTGTTTTTGTTTTTGTTTTTGTTTTTTAAGATTTTAATTATTTCTTTGACAGACAGAGACAGCAAGAGAGGGAACACAAGCAGGGGGAGTGGGAGAGGGAGAAACAGGATTCCCGCTGAGCAGGGAGCCCGAGGCAGGTCCCAGGACGCCAGGATCATGACCTGAGCCGAAGGCAGACGCTTAATGACTGAGCCACCCAGGCACCCCAAATCCAGGACTGTCTAAAGCAAACTAGAACATATGTTCACCCTGATTTTTATTTAAATTCAATTAGCCAACATAGAGTACATCATTAGTTTCAGATGTAGAGTTTAATAATTCATCAGTTGCGTATAACATGCAGTGCTCATCACATCACATATTCACCCTAATATTTTTACATTTGCTTTTAAAAATCATTAAGTTAAAATATACAAAGGATTAACCTTCAGACTCAAAGGAACTATTGCAATTAATGGTAAAATAATTTTGTGATAACATCAGTTTGCTTTACTAGAAAATAAATCATCATAGTTATTCAATTTCCTACAAAAGAGAGCAATACATCTCATTACTAATGTTAATAATGCAAAAGGCATCTGAGTAAATTTAATGTCTTAGGGAAATAGTAAATAATGTTGGAGCACTAAGAAACAAATTATGATGTATTCCTTGATTTTGATTTAAGTATAATTAAGCTAAAAGTAATTTTCTACGGATCATTATTTTAAAGTCAAAATCTGTGGAGCTACTAATTTTTTTTAATTCTTGAACTATATACAAATTCCATGTTTTGACATGTTACCACATTTTACTTGATATATTCATATTGAGACCAGAATATTCCACTCAACTGTGGGAAATATAGAAAAGTGTTTAACAATACATACAATGTAAACACTGCATTTGTACTTGATATATATAGTAAAATGTGATTACTTTTAAAATTAATCTTCAGAATTAGGTACAATTTATGATTACTAACTTAGTCTGTTTTTGTTGATTGATTTTCCATATTTTTCCTTTCTTTAAATTTTGTTTTTTAAATGCTTAATGATTAGTCTAATCATTTTGTGACCCAACAGTGCATATGTAAAAGTAATTTTTGTTGATTTTTGAGAAGTTAATTGCCATGACTGGGTCTCTCTAAAAATCCTACCTGCCTGTAGGGTGATGGCACCAGCAGACCATACACACAGTCTTGGAACTAACCCTAACTTTTCCATATCTCTCACCCGAGCCCCTGCTGCTCATTTATTCACCACGTAATTTTATACTATTACATTATATTAATTTTATGATATTAATATTATACCCACAGTGCTCTGTATTCTCAAACAACCTCTAAATTCTGAAATCACTACGAAATTCTTTTCTTAATACTCTCTAAAACCACTCTTCAATGTTCTGCAAATTCCTTTATATTTTCAACTTGCACCTATTTCATCTCTCACTTTCCATGTAACTCAGGATCTGGAAATGCAGTTGAGGTGGTTGAGGTCTTCTAGCTCCTCCCACAATACTTTCTAGACTGCTGTTCTTCCTATTTTTGAGGAAAAAGTCCTTGCTCTTTCAGGCTAAGATCATCCTCATTACTGTCCCCATTTCTCATTGAAAAGTCTACAGACCTTTCAAATAAATCTGGTGGTTGTGTAGTAGTATCATATTTTAGATGCAAAATGTATGTTCCCATGGCCTAATGAAGTGCTTTTTAATATATGTAGTGGCTATGTGTTGACATTATTTTGTGAAGTGTTTGTTTCTATCACTTACCCATTTTTAGTGCAGTGTTTGACTTTTTATCATTGTGGGTGTTCTTGGTGTCTCAAGATTACCAGTTTTTTTCTTAAATATATGCATTACATGTATTTTCTCCCATCTGTGGTTTGCTTATTCATTTTCTTAATGATTTTTTTTGAGGAGCAGATTATTCTAATCTTGGTAAAGTCTAATGCATTTTTTTTCTTGGTTATTATTTTCTGGGATCCAAACTGTGAAAACAATCTATTATATTTTCTCCTAATAGCTTTACATTTTAAATAGTGATATACACTTCCTAATTTACTTTTTGTGTATTGTGTATTGTGTAAGATGTGGGTCAAGATTCATTTTTTTTCTACGTGGATGTCTACCCTAATTTGTTGAATAGAATTTCATTTTTCCATTGAAATATTTTGGCACTTTTGGTATTTGACAATCAAATACCCACATGGTCCTATTTCTGGTTTCCTGCTCTGTCTCATTCATCTACCTTTTGATCATTATACCATTCCACATTATTTTGATTACTGTACTTTTGTATTAAGTCTCAGAGTCAAGTAGTATAAGTCTTTCAACTTTGTTCTACCTCATTCAGGTTGATTTGGATATTAAGTCCTCTGCATTTACACGTAAATTCTAAAATCATCTTCTCAAAAAAAAAAAAGTATATTGGGTCTTTGGGATTAGAGCAAATCCACAGACCAATTTGCAGAGTTTTCATTTTAAAAATAATTATTCTTCCAATACATAAACAAGATATATCTCATTTATTTTGATATTCTTGAGTTCTAATTTTATTTCTTGATTAGTCTAATAGATGGCTTATCAATTTTGTTGATCTTTTCAAAGAACCAAGTTTTGCTTTATTATCTTTATCTGTTGCATATTTCCTTTGTATCTGATCTGACCTTCATTTTTCCTTCTTATTACTTTCCCCAGCTTCTTTTAGAGGTCAATGATTTTAGACCTTTGTACTTTTCTAATCTTTTCCCTAATTTTTCTACTTGTACTTTTCTACACCTTCCTCTAAATACTATTGAACTATATCCAACTTTTGCTATGCTGTCTTTTATTACCATTTGTTAGAAATATTTTGTAATTTTCCCTGACATTTCTTCTTTGATATATGGATTATTTAGAAATGTACCGTTTAATTTCTAAATATTGAGGGATCTACCAACATTTTGATATTTTTTCTACTTTAATCTGAATGTGGTCTTACAGTGTATGATTTCAACCAATTGACATTTCTTGACACTTGTGTTATAGCTTAATGTGTCTATATGGTGAACATATGGTTTTCAAAGAGAAAGAATGTGTATTCTTCTATTGTAACACTTAATGCTCTATAAGTAACTATAAAATCAAGGTGATTGATGATGTTGTTCATATTATCTGTTCCTTTATGTTTAGTATAACTGATCTATCAATTGCTGAAACAGTTATCTAAAATCTCCAACTATGATTGCAAACCTTTTTATTTATCTTTTTAATTCTGTTTCTGTATGTATTTTGAACTCTGTTTTTAGGTATACACGTACTTATGTCTTTTAAAGTATTATTCCATTATTATAATGAAATATCCCTCATCTTTTATAATGTCCTGTGTTTAAAATTTGTTGTATCTGATATTAAAATAGTCACTCCATTCAGTGGAGGAATAGTGTGATATTCTGCAGAATATCAAAATGGTTATGTCTTCTGTGCACTATGTTGTGACAGAGCAACAGAGTTAAATTGGCTTGGGGATGCTTAATGTACGCTTCTGTCCTTCCTATAGAAACTGAGTTGCTTTGATGAATGTACTCTTCACATTAATAGCTGAATACTGTTTCAGGACTGTGTTTCTCTCTCTCTCTCTTTTCAAGATTTATTTATTTAATTTAGAAAGAGAGAGAGGGAAAGAGAGAAAGAGAGAGAGAGAGCAGGTGGACCGGTGGAGAAGGACAGAGGCAGAAGGAGAGCGAGAATCCACAAGGAAACTACCTGCTGAGTGTGGAGCCCAACGCCAGCTTGATTACCAGGACCCTGAGATCATGACCTGAGCCAAAACCAAAAGCTGGTTGCTTAACCAACTGAGCCACCCAGGCGCCCCTGTATTAATCTCTTTTATTAGATATCACAACTGGCTTGGCAGCTGAGCTTGAGGCTACAACTAAGTTAAATTTCAGAAAACCATCATTATGCATCATAATCCATTTGGATGTTATAAAGGTCAACAGGAATAAAATGGGGAGGTATGACTGGTAGATAGATCTACCCTTGCATTCATTGTAACTTTGAGGGTGGCACTAGTTTCTTCCACTCCATCTGGGATACAGTATTGTTTCATTTTAATGATATTGGTCTCCAGGGGAGTTAGAGCAGTTTTAAGTACTTTTGCTTAGACTTTACTACCTTAATAGCTTTTATTCCTTAAGTTAGAGAATGTGGCAATGTGAAGAAAGCTTTTGTGCCAGCTACTGTGTTGTATGAATTCAGAGACCAGAGAAATGATAACTGGGGAAATCCAAAGACTTCTTGCATTTTAGTGTGAAATGATCTTGGGTCAGGAGATCATTTATCAACTGCCCTTTGTTAGTCCCACTCAAATAGCGTTCTAAGGTAACATTCTGGATTCCCTTTTACTAGTGTCATCTTGGATTCTATATTCTATAAGCCATCAAAAGTAGGGACAATCTCCTCTCCTCAGTAGATGGAAAATGGCCATGGATCTCTTTGAGGAAAGACTAGGGGGATGTTTATTTTATAGTTTAATAGAGGTGTTGCTGTGTCCTTCCTCAAGGGGACCCAGCATTCTCTTCAATCAATGGATATTGGATCTGGGCAGTGACTTAAATCTGGAACTTGGATCAAAAAAACCTGTAACTTTCCATATTGGTGGGTGACATCAGCCTTTTCCTTGCCAACACACTTTTTTTCTTGTTATGCAAGTTACATAACACCCTATCAGCTGTGCTTGGAACAGCATGATCTCTCAATCATCCCACAGATCCCTGAGGGTCAGGCACCCCGACTGCTACTCTGATCTTGTTGCCCATTATAGTAATTACATCTAACTTGCCTTTGATGGTTAAGTACTGCCACCTGGCCTCTGACATTCCAGAATTCTGTGAAAGGGATGCTGAGTTCTCTCTGCTCACACCCCCTGCACAGGAATCCACTACTGAGCTTCATAAAGGCGACTGTGCATCTCCTCTACCCCACCCCCAATACCACCAAGGCATTCTGTATTGACTTAAAAGGGAACATTCTATAGATGCTCCTGAAGAAAAGAAGTAGATTGTGAGGTGATGCATTTTCTGGTTTTCCATAATAAATCCATCTTAGGGCGCCTGGGTGGCTCAGTGGGTTAAAGTCTCTGCCTTCAGCTCAGGTCATGATCTCAGTATCCTGGGATCGAGGCCCGCATCCAGCTCCATGCTCAGCAAAGGAGCCTGCTTCCTCCTCTCTCTCTGCCTGCTGCTCTGCCAACTTGTGATCTCTCTCTCTCTCTGTCAAATAAATAAATAAAATCTTAAAAAAAATAAAAACAAATAAATCCATCTTAACTTTTTCACCTCTCTGGGCCTTCTGACTCCTTTCTCAATATCCTAGCAAGGCAGTTCTTGACTATTCACCTTATTTACTCTAGGCTATCATTGTGTAGAGACGTTAAGAGGATTAACCCAGCATGGCATTATAATTGGTTCTAGGTGTCCCTGCCAGTTTACTGAATATTGAATCAAGAATGAATATTCTCAAGTTATTAAATGATTCCCTTTCCAGTCTTCTTCTCCTTTTCTAGTCAAATGTATTTCTTCTAGCTCTTGCCTGTACATGTTAGCTAGATCTTACAGTTCCTTTGGAGTTTGCTACTTACATCTGGATTTGGACACACATCTTTCTGTTCAGACTCTTTAATGATGTATAAAGAATCTATGGTGTGAAGAGACAAAAATTGGGGAGGATAGGCAGGAACTTCTGAGAAATCTGCTTCAGGTAAGCTATCCACAGTGCTTCCAAACAAGGAAACTGTTCTCTGTTTGTAGAGGAGGAAGCTGTTTCTGACAGCCCACCAAGTTTGGGGTTCTATGAAATATACAGTTTCGAGTTTTTCAGAATTATCCACCTGAAGTCTCCACCCCAGATTTCAAGGTCTTACTCTTTTCCTATGAAGACACTGACTTGGAAATTGGAAACCTATTGAAGACATAAATGCCATAACCTTTGTAGCTCCCCCTCCCTTCAACTTAGATCTAGACCTGATTTTCAGCATAGTCTGACCTACGACATAAGGGTCTCTCCAGATATCACTATCATTATAGAAACTTTGTCTTTCACAATGTTTCTTACATTGATAGTGATTGATCTGCACCTGCCATTTTTTTAATTTATAGCAATTAAAAAGTTTTAATTACCATTGTCTTCATACTGTTTATATTCCAAAGGTAGTATATATCCTACCACTTCATATTGCGCGAGCACTTTATCTCACCTTCAGGGAGAATCTTAGTAACTGTCATACTACTGCTCGTCAGAGGTTAAAATCATGGGTCTACGCCAGAAATGGGATCCTTGTCCCCTAATGACCTATCAATGATCTAGTTCCAAAATTCTATCCTAGGGATTCAGTTTTTAACCCACTCCATCTAACCTAATTTAACCAAGATCCCTCTTAAGGGAAAGCCTGAGACAAAAAAAAAAAAAAAAGACTGGAGATACAGGGAGTGGAGCAAGAAGAGAAGGAAAATAAATGCAAGAGTATCAAAGGAGACTAGTGCTCAGTCACAACAGGACATTCTGATGAACCTTATAAAATATAACTATTTGCCTGGGGGGGAGGTCCCCTTTGCCACTGTCCGGTGATGACTCTGTGGACACTAACTCCTCTATACTGGTGGCATGGGTGAAGTCTTAAATAGGGAAGCAAGCAGTCCACTATATGGGGTTAGGTCAAAGTACTATTTAAGTACAGCTGAATAAAGCTGGTTGAAGTCTGTTCATAGGTCATCATGGCAGTAAAGACTAGGCTAGTAAGTGGAACTAAGAGAATGTGCAGCAGTGCCTGAGACATACCTGAAAAAGAAGCATATATTTTCACATATTTTTTAACTTCCTATAAAATCAATATTCTTCACTCATGCTTAATAAATGCTATTAGAAATTACTACATATGGAATTGTCTGTATTTTATTATGTTAAACTGAGCTAATTCAAGTACATAAAGCCTGACTTGCCCAGAAACACATGATTTTTGTGAAGAAATTGGTTAGTGTAACTTTAAAGTTTTAAACAATTCTACACATTCTTTATTGCTCTTTTGCAGGTTTTAACCATGGATAGAAGTTCTTTGGCAAATTTGAGACTTGTTGGTTTATTAATTTTTCTTTCCTTTCCTTTTTTTTTTCTGTTTTCATTTGCATTTGAGTTAACAATTTTCTCATTCAGATTGATAGCAATTTTCATATAAAACTCAGAATTAGGTAGAGCATTCAGAGATTCAACCCTAGTATTTCACCAAAGTCATTGTCTAAAGGAATAGGGTTTCATGCTTCCATTTCACCCTTTTCTTTCCAGGACAGACACTGCTAATAAAACCATGGTGTTTTCTTTCCCATTGACTCCAATTATGGCCTTCAGATTCTTCCTCCACATAAGGCTTTAGGAAGTCTAAGCTGGAACATATAATAAAATATAATTGCTATTTAGGGAATCATTTTTAGCAGAAAACTCTTATCTCCCTTTTTTTCCCCTTCTCTATGAATTCAAAGCATGGGAAATACTCTAATATGTAAGAGCTATAGCAACAAAAATTAAATATAGTCAACCTTTTATTAACCATAATAAATTTATTTTTAAATGTATTTATTTTGTAATTTACTCTACACTTCTCCAAAAACTGCTAAAATAGAAATGTTGAGTCATTATTAAATTAAGCAACAATAATTCAGAAAACATTTTGTTTAATTGTGAAATAATGTAAAAGTATGGACTAAGTATTAAATAAAGTGAGTTATTTAGGCTTAATTAAAATTTCAGTGCAGTATAGCGGTGCCTTTGACAAATCTCACTGAAATGCTAAACGGCAGTTCTGGTTATCTTTCATAAAGAAGCACATCTTTTTAGAAATGGAGATTTGCCTTCAAGTGGGATTAATTTTGATATGAGCCCTTACTTAGTTTTACTATAGATGTCATGAGAAATTTTTGAAGCCTATAATACACTCAGTAACGTTTTCAATGTGGACAGCCATACAAACTTGAAGTAGGAGGTTGTATTTGAAGAAATAATAGAACTCTGTGGGATCCAGGCCAGTAGACTCATGAGGCCATACAATCCCAAGTCAGGAATTTGGGAATCATTGTCTTATGTACCCTTTTCTGAACTTTGGCACAGTTTCTTGAAACATAAACTTGGAAGATATTTGGAAGGTTTTTTTTCACTGCTCTCAATTACGTAAGTTCAAGGTGGATAAGAGGCATGTCATGATTAATACTCTTTTAGTTATAGTAATGTGATTTTCCCTCCTTTTTTTCCTAAATAAAATTATCTAAGAAAATGGTCATACCAGTGCGGAAGGGTATTATTCTGGAAAACTCTCTTGTATAAATCATAAATTTTACTTCATATCCATGGCCTGCCCACAGTATTTAAGGTACTATTTCCAAGGTCATTCAGGGAGAACAGAAATCCACAATTTTTTCTTCAATGATCAGTTCAAAATAAAGCATTACATTTCCTAATACCTCAACAGGCACCAATTAGGCTCTTAAAAATGAATGATGCAGCCAACCAATGTGTATTTTAAAACAAAACTGCCAAACCAATCATTTAGCTTTAGAAATAATAGGGGAAAGGAGGGAAAACTGAATGGGAAGAAATCAGAGAGGGAGACAAACCAGGAGAGTCTCTGGACTCTGGGAAATAAACTGAGGGTTATGGGGGGGTATGGGATAACCGGGTGATGGGTATTAAGGAGGGCACAGCGGTGATGAGCATTGGGTGTTACACACAACTAATGAATTGTTGAACACTACATTGAAAACTAATGATATACTAGGTTGGCTAACTGAACATAACAACAAAAAAAAAGAAATAATCTTCAAATCTAAATGTGTTAAATTTGCTTCCATTCATTTCTGGGGAACATGTTATCCATACATAATTCTAAAGCTCTTTATCTCTTAAAACAGTGGCAATATATAAAAAAGCATTTGGTGATATAAATCCTTGGACACACATTTCCTAAAAAGCCTTGTTTTTTAGTAAAAAGAAGTTAATAAGATACAATCAAAACAAAATAATAAAGAAGTATGATGAATTAAATTACATTTAAACTTCACAGATAATGTTTTGGTTAAGATACATAGAATCATAACTTATTAAGGGTAATTTTTGTAAATTTAAATATTCTTCCATGTTAACATAATGGCAAGGTTTTGACATTTCTTAGTTGGTTTCCTTTCCTTTTAATCATAAAAATTAAATTTTTTACCTTGTTCACAAACCTTTAAAGCTGACTTTAAAACTTTATCATTGGGTCACTGGATTAGTTCAGAGAACACAACTTTTTTAAATGTCAATCCCTGGAATTTCTTAGATCAGTGAATTTCAGGACTTATTTCACTTAGACTGACCTTGGTCTGCACCCTCCATGTAATCAGGATAAGTGTGGCGACCCTTTTTTGTGTCACTGCTATGAAATCTAATTGTTTTATGTGCTACCATCTGCTAATGAGAATTCAGGAAAAACTGGGGTAAGAATAACTCTTGAACTATGTGGGTTGGGGGTTGACTTTCCCTAATGCCTGAGATAATGAAAGGGTACTAAGTCTACCTAAATAATAATCATACTCCTTATGAAAGAGTCAAAGAGTCTTCCCAAGAACTGCTTCTTTAGATGCAAAAAGGTGAACAAAACCCTCAAAGACAAAGAGGCACACTTGAGGTACACAGTTATTTGAGATGATTTGAACTACAGATATGTGGGCTAGCAAACAGAGGAGAAATCTGGTCTAGAGCCTTACTACCGGAGTGGATATGGAGGGGAGTTTCAATACCTTATTGGAAATCCCTCGAGGTATTTATAAAGTGCTAAAAAAACATTAGCAGTGCCATGAAAAAGCTATTTACTAAGATGGTCAGTAAGATTCCAGGTGATCTGGAAAGTACGAACTTAGAATGTTCCCCAGAAATCCATTTGAGCTTCAAAAACTCCAGTAAATAGGAGTGTGGTACAAATAATATGCTAGTAACAAAATTGTCAAATTAGGGAAAATTTATGCCCTTTAGGCTAGTGTTCATAAAACTATTAGGGAAAGGTAAAAAAAATAGCTTAAATTTTTGAATGGAATTTGATTCTTACTCTAAAATGTTAGCTAAGTCTTCTTGCAATCAATATGTGAGAGAAATGTTACATTTACAGAGAAGTTTACGGTTTGGAATCAGAACACTCAAAATTGCCTGTATCAATTTTAAGGTATAAATTTATAATATAATCCTTATCGATGTTACCCAACAAATAGAAAAAGGAAGACTAATCCTTTTCTCCTTTTCTATTTTCTTCTACTTTGATTTTTGAAAAAACGTGAAAGGTAGAACCAAAAATACAGAAGTTATTAAGCAGTACAAACTCCTCACTTTACTGGTGAGAAAATTGGGCTCACTCACCTCCTTGCACTGTACTGTACAGACAATCTAAAGATCTCAAATTTCTATATAATTGCCTGAATTGTGTCCATAAAAGGATTGCTCATTTTCTTTTTCTTTTTTGGCTTTTTTGTTGTTGTTGTTGTTACTGTTTACATTCATTTTTAAGTCTTAAAAAGTATTAATAATTTGGGACGCCTGGGTGGCTCAGTCAGTTAAGTGGCTGCCTTCTGCTCAGGTCATGATCCCAGCGTCCTGGGATCGAGTCCCGCATTGGGCTCCTTGCTCAGCGGGGAACCTGCTTCTCTCTCTGCCTCTGCCTGCCACTCTGCCTGCTTGTGCTCTCTCCCTCTCTCTCTCTCTGACAAATAAATAAATAAAATCTTTAAGGGCGCCTGGGTGGCTCAGTGGGTTAAAAGCCTCTGCCTTCGGCTCAGGTCATGATCTCAGGGTCCTGGGATCGAGGCCCGCATCGGGCTCTCTGCTCAGCAGGGAGCCTGCTTCCCCCTCTCTCTCTGCCTGCCTCTCTGCCTCCTTGTAAACTCTCTCCTCTGTGTGAAATAAATAAATAAAATCTTAAAAAAAAAAGTATTAATAATTTTATCTATAAAATAATTTTTTGTATAATATTCTGAAGGGTTTTTAAATTTAGATCCTTGCATTTAGTCTATTCATTAATATCTATAATTGATTAATAAACTTTTAACTTCTTTTTAAAAATTTTAAGAAATTCCAGGATTGCTATCTCAAATATGACAATTTACACATGGTAAGTTAAAAGACACTATGAAGACAGATCCGTTTTAAGATAATCTGAATGGGAAGTAACAATAGTTTTGATCAAAATATTGCCCTGGTGTAAGAACTACTGTTTTTAACTTTCTCATTTATTTTTTAGAAAAAATCAATTGAATTGTCATAATGATCTCAAGTGTCACAGATTTCCCTCAAAATATAAAACAATATATCATGTACTCTCTTCTCACTGATCAAATCAGGTTCAGCTACTGGTCCTCACTGATTAAGAGTTCATATAATTTATTTTAATGAAGAGGCATTTTAAGCTGTGCCAAAGTGTTATTTCTGATATAAATCCAATTACCTAAGTAACTAAGAACATTATAAAAATCATCTTGCCTATTTTGATCCATGGAAATTACATGTGTATAAAAAAGAATCTGATTATAATTAATTGTAATTGATTTGGAAAGACTAAGTATTCCATTCTAATCTTGTCCCAGATAGAACTGGAGGCCCAGTCTCCTAGTTACTTAATGACAGGGCTGCTGCCACAAGATGGACAGGCTAACTACTCTTTCCATTACATATCTCTGTGTTGTATTTCACAACTAGAGTCCTCTGTCGAAGGCAGACTGCCCGGAAAAATATTATGAGAATATTTTATGACACAGTTGAAATTCACTAAATATTTCTGCCACTCATAAAGAAGTTGCTAATGTGACAAAGATTACTATTTTTGTGAACATTTGCTGGGCTAGTGGTTTTTAATTTAATTTCAATAATTTTTTAATTAAAATTTTAAAATGTAGAGGGTACAAAAGATATAATTACATCACTTAGTTGAACTGTTTCAAGATTATTCCACTATAAAATATTCTAAGAATATTTGGTTCCTAAAGGTTTAAATTACCCTTTGAGTTTTAAATTATGCTATGAGAATACTCTCAGAGTATCCTGTTACTAATATTTACTACTAGTAATAGAATGTTTCTGGAATGAGTACATTTAAATAAAAATAAAAGAGGCTGAAATTAGTATATGGAATTAGTATATGGGTCTCTTCTTTTTTGCTTTATTTCTCTTTGGCTGAAACTTGGAGCAAAGTCAAATAAAACTTTCTACATGAAAGAAAATCAAGAATACTGATGCTCAGACAGTTTGCCAGTTTTTCAAATATATGATGAGAACGTATAATTCAAAGGTGTCCAGAGGTAATATTAGGGGTACAAAAGTGAACAGAACATGATCAACAGAATCATAATCTTAGAGTTTATTTATTTATGGGGGGGGGTCTTAAAGTTTACAGATACCTTTTTCGTCTAAGCCATACTACGACTCAACACCATGACCCTATCCACCATAGGTTTTAAGAATATTCTAAGAAAAGTTTGTAAAAACTGCTATGGGTAGAATACTTATTTCAAGTCATTGTCTCAAAATCTTGGTTTCTACCTTAATGGTTCTCTTTACCACCACTTCCAATAAATAGCCAATCCTATTTATATTTTTATACCCATTTCTTTCAAAAAGTATTTGAGAAAAACTGTTGTTCAATTGTCAGTTTTAATAATTCTCCTTCTAGGGCGCCTGGGTGGCTCAGTGAGTTAAAGCCTCTGCTTTCGGCTCAGGTCATGATCTCAGCGTCCTGGGATCGAGGCCCGCATCGGGCTCCCTGCTCGGCGGGGAGCCTGCTTCCCCCTTTCTCTCTCTGCCTGCCTCTCTGCCTCCTTGTGATCTCTCTCCCTCTGTGAAATAAATAAATAAAATCTTTAAAAAATAATAATTCTCCTTCTAATCCATCCTATGCACTCTTGCTGGATTAATTATTTGATGTGGGGACAGGATGCCTGGATGGCTCCCTCGGTGAAGCATCTGCCTTCAGCTCAGGTCCTGATCCCAGGGTCCTGGGATGGCGCCCCATATTAGGCTCCCTGCTTAGACCCACATTAGCTCCCCGCTTCTTTCTCTCCTTCTGCCACTCCCCCTGCTTGTGTTCTCTTTCTCTCTGTCAAATGAAATCTTTAAAAAAATGAAGTGGAGCGTCCAGCTAAGTTTAAACATTGTTCACCAATAAAGTTTAGATGTATACAGTTTTATTCTGGACAAACTCAGTGATAACCATACAGATAAGCAAGGAGTCTTGGCACAACACGTTGTTCCTTACTTGAATTAGTTACTTTGACAACCTTATTCTTTTCAAGACTTCTTACAATCTTGAAAAGGCATAATGATTCATGTAAAGTGTGAAAATATTTACATTAAAATTTGTGCCAGGTACTTGGTGCAAAACACTCACTGATAGTTGTGCTTTGTTTCACATCTAACTTATTAAATATACACAATTAGTAAGCAAGACTAATAAGAAATCTGATTCTTATTAAAAGATTAAACATTGGCTATAAACCTAATTAAATGCATCTTAATAATCCAAATAAAAATTATATATTTATATGACTGACTCGTTTAAACACACACATAAAAACAAAACACAGAGTAAATATTTATTAAGAAACTTACATTCAAAATTGAATTTAAATAAAAAAGAGAAACATTCGAATTTGTTTTGTTTCAAATTTTTCTTTAAATTCTAGTTAGTTAACATATAGCATAATATTGGTTGCAGGAGAATTTAATGATTCATCACTACATTTAACATCCAGTGCTCATCATAACAAGTGTCCTTCTTAATCCCCATCACCCTTTTAGCTCACCCCCCACCTACATCCCTCAATTAACCCTGTTTGTTCTCTGTAGTTATACTAGAATTTTCAATACTATCATTACAATTGGTCTATTTCATTTATTTACTGGGGACTTGTTTTATATAATAGCTATAATAATGCTTATTTTGGCCAAACAGTACTCTTCTTAGACTGAAAGTAAAACAGAATATTATCACAGCATAAGCTTAAAATTTTGGATTTTTGACCATTTTTTGGTGAAGGCATTTTTTAAAAAAGATTTTATTTATTTATTTGACACAGAGAGAGAGAGATATCACAAGTAGGCAGAGAGGCAGGCAGAGAGAGAGGAGGAAGCAGGCTCCCCACTGAGCAGGGAGCCCGATGCGGGCCTCGATCCCAGGACCCTGAGATCATGACCTGAGCCGAAGGCAGAGGCTTTAACCCACTGAGCCACCCAGGCACCCTGGTGAAGGCATTTTAATTGCATTTTATGAAATGTATCAAAACCTGAGATGTTGATCATCAAGCTAATCCCATTTTTATTGTTATATCTATGGATTTTTCAGTTCACACTTTTTATATAGTAGCTGAATGAGTGAATTTCAGAAGTCAGGGGGCCAAAACTACATAATGGGTTTCTGAGAAAGTAGTGGTATGATCTCTTTCCTGTTTTTAGACATTCATCCTAGCTGCTGGTAACAGAAGCAAAAGCAAGTAAGAATTACTTCACTTAGAAAAAAGTAAGAGTAGCAGTGAAATGAAAGTAATAGTAGGCTGAAACCACAAAAGCCCTACACAGACTGGATTGGAGGAAGATTCTTCAAGTTTTTAGGAAAAAAGAGAAAGATATAATGATAAGAAAGACTAAGGATAATTTGCAAGGAGAAGATAGCTACAACAAAAGTTTACTGTAATTATGACCATTCAATTGTGACCATTCATTCATATCCCCTTTTGACATTCTTTGAGAATTCTCTATAAAGATTTAACTTGCTTTTCAAATATGTTTGCTTTCTGACTGGTACTCCTTAATGTGACTTCAGGTTGAGTCAAGCTACACGGAACTTTCAAACATTTGGTACTTGGAGGTAACTGGCATGAGACTGAAATATTTCATTCCTAAATAAATATTTTGTAAGATAATTGTAAATGAGTACAAATAAGTTCTCTTTTCGCTTTCACGGTACAAATAAATTTCTTAACAGTTTAACTACCAAGTCATTTTCTATGGATTCATTGTTTGTAATAAGGCTAGATAGTGAATATTTAGAAATTTACGCTAACAAAGTAAACAGACTATAATAAATATTTCAATAATAAATTTATTTAAAGCTTCACTACAGATTTTACTGTGACAATGTTAGCTGGATATAAAAAAGCCTAAGATTAAGTCAGCATTAAGGCAGCAGACCAAAGAATGTTTCCAAAAGAAATATGTCAGTTATAAGAGCTGGGAAAGTAAAAAGTCAGAATAACTTCAAGTTTATAGCTTGTATACTACCAAATTATTTTGCGAATATATTGTTTAAAAAGAAACTTTCAATGGATGAAAGCATGAGAAGACCTTTCTAATTTCTATTGCTCCCTTTTTACATCTCTGCTTCATTTGCATCCTGTTCACCAGTGGTAACCTGTTAATAATTTACTATGAATTCTTTGTTTCCTTTTTACATATTTGCATAGATATGTATGCTCATATATCTATATTTTATATAAGTTAGACCACATGATGGAGTGGTCTGTAACAAGCCCCTTTATATTAATAGGTCTTTTAGGGGTTCTGTATCAGCTAGAGAAAACAGACATGGCCACACAGGGGTGGCATCCACTCTCATTGATCACTGCCCACCAGACAGCCTGCAAATCATCTGCAAAGACCGTATTTCCAAAGACGGCTACATACATAGGTACTAAGGATTAAAAATTTAATTTTTTTAAGGTAGTCTCCACGCCCAGCATGAAGCCCAACACAGGGCTTGAACTCATAACGCTAAGATCAAGACCTGAGCTGAGACCAAGAGTCAATGCCTAACCAACTGAGCCACCCAGTTGCCCCAAGGAATTTAATATATTTTAAGGAGACACAATTAAATCCACACCACCTGTCATTTTTTTTAATTTTTCATTGAAGTATAGTTGACATATAATAATATATTAGTTTCAGGTATACAACATAGTGATTTGACATTTATATACATTATGAAATGATCACTATGGTAAGTCTAGTTACCATCTGTAACCATATATAATTATTACAGCAGTGCTGACTATATTCCCTATGCTGTCCTTTAGAGCCTCATGATTTATTTATTTTAGAACTCTAAGTTTGTGTACCTCTTTATCCTCTTCACCTATTTTACCCCTTCTCCTACTCTCTTCACCTCTGGCAGTTTTCTTATTTTTTGCATAATTTTTTAAGTTCTTCATTTAATGTACATATGATTTTGAAGTAAAACAACCATATTGTCTGAAAAAAATGTTTTAACTCCACCTGTATTTTCTCTTAACTCATTAAATTGCTCAGCACTGTAAAAAACTTTAATGGTGATATCCACTGTTTCTATTTTTAATTCTATTTTTAATTAATACTTCTTAATATCAGGGCACCCAGGTGGCTCAGTCAACTAAGCTTTCGACTCTTGGTTTCTGCTCAAGCTATGATCTCATGGGTCCTGCTCTGTGCTCAGTGGGGAGTCTGCCTGAAGATTCTCTTCCTCTGCCCCTCCCCCCACTCACACTTGCAAGAGCTCTCTCTAAAATCAATAAATCTTTAAAGAAAATAATCCTTCTTAATGTTAAAAAAACCATAAAATTAGAGATACATTTGCAAAATAGAAGAAAAAATAGTAGTTTGTTAAATGCATACACATACTTGTTCCTATGCAGGCTTACAACAATTAGGAAAAAGTAAAGATAGTCAATAGCACTATTCAAAGTAGTGACGTTACAGCTAATTTTCATTTCTTTTATTTTCAAAATTAATATTTCTGAAAAAAACAGGAACTGGTAATACTGTTACCAAAATTATATTATTTATACTCTCTTCAATTGTAAAATACAAATATGAAATAACCCAGCCCACTGCCTCATACAGGTGTTCAACATTTAGATTACATTCCTTTTCCAAGTACTATCTTACTTCCTATTTACTCTGAGCAGACATTCTCCTTTCATGACTGTGGTTTGTCTTGCATTTGAGTAACTGTAGATTTTTTAAAGGACTTTAAAAATGAAGTTTCCCTGATCATTACTCTGCGACCTCAAATCACTTAATGTCTTAGAACCCTGGTTTCCTCATTTTAAAATGAAGGCAATAAAAGTTACCTCACAGGGTAGTTTTTATGATAAAATCAGGTAAAATACATGATGCTTTTATGGAAAGCACTATGTCAGTACACTAATCAATAAATTAAATGCAATTTTAAAAATTACTTTAACTCTTTTAATATTGAGATAATAATTCCTTTTTATTTTTTAGCACGCTGTCAGATTTTCCAGCAAATCAGTATGTCATTTTTATTTCAACTTAGACCATTAGAATGATTAACTTGTAGACTGGTAATGAGTTAAAAAAAAAAAAAAGAAGAAGAAGAAGACACTTGTACTTAATTAATTTACTACTCAAAATTAATTTTTGTTCTTGCTAATTTTTTTCCTTACTATGATGGTACCATTAATTTTATATTATCCCCATTTTCTACACAAGAGAATTGATAAAATAAATCCCTCTTGGGCAGAATATGATAATGATGCAGACATGCTGTTCATCAAATTGAATTCCTCAAGCAGTACTGGAAAAATTGATGATTGCCTGGCAAAGTTTGTGACACCCTGGAGTATACATATTGTAAAATAAGACACATTTGGAACTTTATATAAGAGATATTTGAATCATATCACTTGGGAAACTGATACTCATCATTAATTAACTGGGTGAAATCTGAAAGGCTGTTAAGTAACAGATTCAGGGTAGAAAAAGAGGCATGGGCAGCAACCTAAGAGGAATCAAAAGTAGGTACACATGAAAAAGAAACAAAGTGTTAGAACATGTTGGGTTTAGCTACCAAAAAAGTGTTAGACCACGTTACCATGTTCTGAATTTTTTAACCACTGAACATGTTAGCATTAATGATTTAAAGTAAATACTGCTTATAGACAGATCAGCATTTGTACCTACCCAAGTATAGTATCCCTCTTCTCTCTCTCTCCACTCCTCTCTTTCTCCCCTTCTCTATAATATGTACACAGGTATTTTTGCTATTTAGACCCAAAAACACTATTCTCAGTTGGAATACTCATTACCAACAAGTGCTCTCTGCATGTAATTAGTTTGTTTTATTAAGAATAAAATCTCTGGGTGGCTCCTGGGTGGCCCAAATAGTTAAGCGTCTGCCTTCGGCTCAGGTCATGATCTCTGGGTCTTGGGATCAAGCCCCATGTCAGGCTTCCTTCGAGGTGGGGAGTCTGCTTCTCCCTCTCCCTTTTCCTGTCCTTCTGCTCATGCACACTCTCTCTTTATCAAATGAATAAAATCTTTAAAAAAAAAAGAATAAAATCTCTGGGATACTAAAATATTAGTGTAAGAGAAGTGAGGCGTGACCAGGAAAAAATGTAAATGTAAAATGCAAAACATTTTCTCTCTACCAATCACAAGGAAAGCTATTCTTTTTATGCAAGTAATTTATTAGGGCATGTTTTAGGGTTCTCCAGAGAAAAAGAAGCAATAGATGGATATCTGTGTATAGGATGGATATCCATATAGGTTGAGATATATAAATATACAGATTTGGATATATAGATTAGGACTTGTCAGCCTCCATGACAATGTGAAAAGAATTTATTACAAGGACTTGGCTCACACAATTATGGAGGCTAAGTCCTAAGATCTGCAGTAGGCAAACTGGAAACAGGAGACTTGATGGTGTGTAGTTCTAGTCCAAAATCCAGCAGGCTTGAGACCCAAGAAGAGCTGATGTTTCTCTTCAAGTCCAAAGGCAAGGGAAGCTCAAATACAAGTCAGGCAGGAGACGTTTCCTCTTACTTGTGGGGGTAGGGAGTCACCCTTTTCTTCCAATTTAGGCCTTCAGCAGATTGGATGAGATCCACCGACATTATGAAGAGCAATCTGCTTTACCTTCAGGATCCATTTTCAATGTCTACTTATTATCTAACCAGTGGTGTATCTTTTAAAGACTTGTTACAAGTCTATATACATCCCTTGCTCAAAATCTCTTTCAAAGCAGAAAGGAATAAAAGATGTTTTAGAAGTCTTCTAAGAATTTGGGTTTATATGTGCTTTGTTGTGTATAATTAATGTGTTACGGACCTAAAGCTATTATATAGCAAAGCCATTATATAGCAAACCGCCCTAAGTTAGAGAATAAATACATTTACATTTGTAGCTCAAATGGACGATATTTGAAAATGGAAGGTGATAGCAGAAAGTAATGAGTAATGGGGAAAACTTTTTGGGCAACAGGCAGATATAGGTATTAGTTTTCTACATCAAAGCCAGAAAGGTCTATAAATGGCCTTTACCCCAAACCAAAGCAATAGGCGACATTTTGTAGTAAACATTTCACAGACAATGTGCCTTGGTTTTGGCAAAGACTAAAACCAAATCACATGTCTAATTAATTGTGCCACTGGGCAGAGTACACAGTGCTCCCTATGCAAATGGCTAAACACACGTCAGTTAAATCTTTGTATTTGAGTTAGAAACTCTCTGACCTATTAAGGCTGATTTTTGAATTACTGAAGACAAGGTTCCTGAGAATTCTGTGGTTAATGGTATCAAGACCAATGCAAAGAGACAAAGACACATGCATGAGCATGTATATAGTAAGAGGAATAACAGAACCACGAGGAGAAAAGAAAATGAAAATTAGTGTTAAGGACAGTGGCATTATGAAAACCAGTTTGCATTATACCACATTTACAGTGGTCTTTTAGTAACTTCTCTTTTTTTCTTTTTCTTTCTTTTTTCTTTAGTATATATAGATCCTTCTTTAGAAGGAGTTTAAAACTTTCTGCACCTTTCAATATTTTTTACAAAATAATTTGACTTAGAAAGCCCACTTATGGAGGTACCTGAGTAGCTCAGTTGGTTCAGCGTCTGCCTTAGGCTCAGGTCATGATCCCGGGGACCTGCTCAGCGGGGAGCTTGCTTCTCCCTTTCCCTCTGCCTCTTCCCTCTGCTCGTGCTCTCTCTCTCAAATAAATTATATCTAAAAAAAAAAAAAAAAGCCCACCTTAAGTTTTGTTACTATATGTTGGCTAACTGAACTAAATAAATAAAATTTTTTTTAAAAGGAGACAAAATTTTATTGAGTCATAAAAGTCAGTAACTATATGAAGATATAGCTTACTTGATAATCGCCATGTTGGTTCTCAGCATTTTCAGTGTAATAGGCAGTCTTCCTTAGAGGGCTATCCACATTCACCGACTATTTCTATTCAGTTGAGTTAGCCCTTAACTTCATTTCAGGCAATATAAAACATTCCTAAAATCTCTAGCCCCTCTTAACTCAGTTACCCTGAGGCTTAAGTTAGATATATTAATGCTGCTTTTTCTTAATCCTCAGATCATTCTTTTGGTATGAGTCCTTGTCAAAATGAGAGCTGTCATTTAATACTTCATTGTGCAGTGGGACTGTTCATTTATTCCACGTACTTTCTTATTTATGATATACTACCGTGTTTCAAATAATGCGATTTATGGACTGCAAGAAATTCACAGGTGTTTTCTCCAGAGTCTACATACCTTGGATGTTAAGAAAACATAGGTTATAATACATATGCCAAAGATTTGAAATTTGATCATCCCTCTATTTGACAATCTATTACATAGCTTCATTGTGTCAATTTTAATCAAATCTTAAATTGAAATAGTATGCTACACAAGAATGTATTCAATAATGAAAAATAAGATTATTTTTTAAAAAGAAAATAGAGATTATTTAATGTATTGTTTATTTTTGTAGCCCTGTCTTGATGTAGATTTTGAAATGCCATGATAGTTTCATAAGGAAGGTATGAGATGAGGTGAACAGTCAATGAAAATGAGAGTTCATGGGATCTGTTAAATCATGCTAGAATATTTGGTACGGTTCCATGGAATTGCAAATGGATTTAAAAAGCAGGTGAAACTTGGAATATATCCTAAATGCAGTATTTTTAATATATAGATTATAGAACAATACCCAATTATTTGATTTGCCATTCATTTTTCCAGGTGTGCAACTGTTCATGACCAAACAAGTGCTTTTTTTGGTTGGCAAAATGTAGGTTATTAACTGTAATTATGATGATTCACAAAAGTTTCACTTGTGCATTTTTATAAAGCAGACAGATGGTATTGGAGAATAATTGTATGTAGAAGTACAGGAGTCACGTACTTGGGCTCCAGTGTGCACGAGACACTGCGAAGGGAACCTTTCTCTACTGACATCCTTTGTAAAGCAGAATTCACAGTAACACATGAGCGTGTCAGGTACCATCTGAGGGGGCTTAGAGACTGAGGTGCTAAAAGGCCATGAAAAAGGGTGCATTTACAATTCAGTGTATAGCAAGAAAAATTCAAATTACACCAAGACAAAAATTTCTCAGTTGAATGGTTCTTTAAAAAATTATGGTTACTTAGAGCAGAGTGTTAAGCTCTACCAGCAGAGGCTAGAAGTTCAGTATGGTCATATATGTGGACAGAAGGGTGTTTTAATTTCTAAAACGCTTCAAAATTTGAATGCCTTTCATGGTAAAATGAAAAAATGATCACAAAATTTTAAGTTCTTTCCATCAAGATTTATAATATACTTGTTTGAGGCAATGGGACATTAGCAGGCATGAGGCTGCTTTTGAAGCCCAGATGAAGAAGCTGTGACTTGCCTAGTATCTGGTGAAGAAGCATAATCTGTGTTTGCCATAGTGAACACCAGACACATGTGTGAGGTCTTCTGAGGACAATCAGTTTCCAACTACCCTCAGGAGTAGTGCATGTGTGGAGCACTGGACCTATCAGCGGAAGAACCACCCAGACAAGCCCAGACCAAATTGACACCTTACAGAACTATGATTTATTAAAGTAATTACTTAACCCACTAAGCGTTGGGTGGTTTGTTATATAGTAACACATATGGCGTGCCCACTCGAAGTTGACACTAGTTTCCCACCATCCATTTTTATTACACAACATGGATTCACACATTTACGTTATCTACCTGCCTCCTGAAGGTATTTCATTTCTGGGCCTGTGCTTATCTCACTGAAAATCTACTCTTTAAAGAAAGAAGCACTGAATATCTATTATGTGTTCATAAATACAATGAGACACTGAGAGTACAAATATGAATATGGCTTATTAATCCTCCTCAAGGCATCACTATCTAGTGGGCCAGATAATTAATTATGTATGCAATTAGCATGGGGCAGGTGTCAGATGCCTAAGGGTACAAAGTCAGTCACTTCAGCTTACAAAGTTCAGATTCCCACCTGGGATTTCAGCAGGCTATTCTGTCTTTCTTTATGGTTCTCTATTATTCCTATCCATGAGAATTCCAAGGTGCACATACGTGTATTCACAAAACCTTCCTGGAGTCTGGTTTTTGCCACTTCCTAATTCAGTGCCTGAACTCTTGCTACTGTGCCCAGTGCAGCAACCATCCCTAAAGAGGAGTGTGGCTGTTTCTGTGCTGTCCTGGGTTGTAAAGTGGAGGAAAACTCCAAAGAAAATTTACTTGGGTGCTCAGTTGTGGTATAAGGCAGCACTCTCCTTCATTCCTACGGCTGACAAGGCCCAAAGCCCTAGCAGTTCTAAGGAAATAAACCACCTGCTTCTTCTGATGGCGGTGCAGACCTGGTAGCCTTGTGGCCTTGGTAGCTGCTGATCTGAGGGTTATGTCACACAGACACACAGGTGCCAGCTGCAGAAGACTTATCGTGCCAGATGTCACAATTAGCTATGTTGAAACACTTACTTTCCCAGACCATGTCATTCTTTAAATCATCTTGTGCTTAATTAACCATTGCTATATTACTCCAGTATAAATCTCTATTAATTTTTCCAGACCATGATGGCTTCTTGTGCATAAATGGAAATCTTTCTTTTTCTCTAGTGTTTAACAGTAAAATGGTCCAGTGACTCCAAGTGTTATAGTTCGTTTAATTCAATTCCTCTTTGTCTCTCTCTCCTTCTATTTCTCTCTCTTACACACACACACACACTCCTCCATATATGTACAGAATTAACAAGAAAATGTTTATTTTAATTTTTTTAACACATTACTTTAGTTCTCTGTTTTCTACTAAAAGAATCACAGGGTAAACATGAACTCTCTATCTTCTTGTAAGGTCCAGAATCATGACGTCTTGATTCTTAGCCCTTTGTTCAGTACACTGATAGATATCTCTTCTACCTGTTGAGTGCACTCATAAACTTCACTACCCATTCCTTTAATTTTTCCACTGTGGTAGATCAGAGCCAGACCCGATGTGCTCAGTCCCATCTAAGCCTTGCACCAGAGGAGACAACCAATAGCATTTTTTGTTTAATGGACGCTGCGGAGTTGCATTCATATTGCATAAGCCATGAAACTCAGATGTTATAATTTTTTGTCAATATACCATTATGGCACTGATAACATAGCAAAAGATTATACTCAGAATATAGAAGTAGATCCAGATGATATGGTTTCTTAAAGACATTTTAATAAATACATAGGCAATTATATTAAAGTTTTGGAATATAAAGATCTCCTGCAATCTATAAAGACCACACCCCATACAAGCAAAATATCATAACCATGATGGCCTATGTGGGGAAACTAGGGAGACCCCTCCTGACTTTTTCTGAGTTACTAGTATCAATTTTGGTAGAAGAAGCCAAAAGTAGAAAATATGAGGAAATCCTGAAGCCAAATGTAAAGAATTCATCGGTGGGAGTGTGTGCTCTGGAAGCTATAATTATTTCCTAAGGGAATCGTATAATTAAGAGCAATCTTTGACAAAGAAGCTGTGAAGGGAAGAGAGCAGGGAACTCGAGAGTGCTGAGAAATGATAATGATTCATTTTCAAACACGGTGTTAACAGTTACATAATATTTCATTTAAGATTGCCCTATATTTAACTAATATACTGGTTTAGATTTAAATTAGACCTAAAACTGTAAGAAACCTCTTATGTCATAAATCACTGACTGCACATCTGATAACTTCCTTGAAATAAATTCTTAGAAGTGGAATTACTGGATAAAGATAATGAGTTTTGAGATCTTGCCTTTTTTTAAAAACAATTTACCTTAGGTTGTCTCTTTTACAAGACAATTGTCAGCTTTGAATTAATTTCTTTCTTTCTTTCCTCCCTTCCTCCCTTCCTTCCCTCCCTTCCTCCCTCCCTTCCTTCGTCTCTGTTTTGGTAGTTGCTGTATCTCTGGTCTTCTGACCATAAGAATTTTGTTCTCTTTTTCATGATTTTTAAAAACCTTTTCTTATTTGGCTTCAATTTACTTGAGGGCAGAAACCATGATATACGTTGTGCATGGTACTTTTTTTTTCTTCCTCAGCACTGAGCACATAATGGGCTCAGCAAATACTTTTGAGTGATATATTGTTTTATTTAAATTCAATTAATTAACATATAATGTATTTATTGGTTTCTGAGGCAGAGGTCAGTGATTCTGAGGTAGAGGTCAGTCTTATATAATACCCAGTGCTCATTATATCACATGCCCTCCTTAATGTCCATCACCCAGTTCTCCCATTCCCCTACCTCCCTCCCCTCCAGCAACCCTTAGTTTGTTTCCTATGATTAAGAGTTTCTTATGGTTTGTCTCCCTTTCTGGTTTTGTTATGTTTTATTTTTTTCTCCTCTTTCCCTATGATCCTGTGCTTTGTTTCTTAAGTTCCACATATCAGTGAGATCATATGATAACTGTCTTTCTCTGATTGACTTATTCCACTTAGCATAATACCCTCTAGCTCCATCCATATTGTCACAAATGGCAAGATTTCATTTTTTGATGGCTGAGTAATATTCCATTCTATATATATATACCACATCTTCTTTATCCATTCATCTGTTGATGAACATCTGGGCTCTTTATTAATACCAATTACTTTTAGTGTGTATGTTGGCAGCTAACTATCTCACATATCAGCTAATAAAGGTCTGATATTTATATTTGACATTTCATCTATTCAATGCAAATATTTTATATTTCAAGGGAATTTAAGAAATTGCAAATATGTTTCCAAAGTGCTTATGCCTGCTGTTTCTGAAAGGAATTGTAAGATACTACTCCCTTTATTTGTGATCATTTAAGATTTCCTTCTCCTTTAGTATCAGTTCCTCAAATCAGGTTTCTGTGGTCATCCAGCATGCTCACAATTTTAAAAATACTGCTGTAGTCTATAGGGAATCCAAACACTTCAACCTTAATAACATCAAAGAGATGTAACTGGCCATGTTGAAAAGTGGTTGTTGCCTTAGATTCTCATTTCATCTATGATACCTTAACAAATACTCCAAAAACAAATTTTGGTTTACTCCAAAGAACATGGCACTCATTTAAGACTTAATTCAGCAATTTTTAAAAAATATGTCATGTTCTTGTAACAGCTTGGTCTTAAATTATGTTAATTAATTCATTAGTGCACCTTTACCCATGTTGACAGCATACTGCAAGTATTTAAAAATAGCTGATGTGGGCGCCTGGGTGGCTCAGTGGGTTAAAAGCCTCTGCTTTCGGCTCAGGTCATGATCTCAGGGTCCTGGGATCGAGGCCCGCATCGGGCTCCCTGCTCAGCAGGGAGCCTGCTTCCCCCTCTCTCTCTCTGCCTCCTTGTGATCTCTCTCCCTCTGTGAAATAAATAAATAAAATCTTTAAAAAAAAAATAAAAATAAAAATAGCTGATGAAATTTTGGGTTATTTCTCATTTCATATTTCTTTGAACTAAAGTGATTTTATTTTTAAGTTTGAATTTTTTTATATTTACAAAGACTATATATTGTTGGAGTTTAATTTAGTTCTGAAGTATATACACACACTTACATATATATTTCTAGTGAACAAATGAGAAGCACATTTTATTAAAAGTATTCAACTTACTGTTCTGCTTATACCCAACTTTCTGCCTGAGATGTAGTTCACACTCTTAGTTTACTTTTACTTTACTATTTAATTAATTTTGTAGCCAGATATCTAAATATCAAATGACCTTAAATATAGAATATATTCATTAGTCCCATAAATTGTATTTAAAATTATGAACATTTAATGCTCTGAGCTATGTTAAAAACTGAGAAGATGATAAAGTATAAACATGATAAAAAACAGAAGTCAATCGGCTTTTTATATTATATATAGAACTAGATAAAAAGCAAGGACCTAAAAAATATGTATTAGTGATTATTATGAAAACACAATCTGTAAAAGTACTGAGTTTACTGAGAAAACATGACTGTGGCTAAATATAATTATGTGTAAATAGTTATCAGAATACCTGTAATAAAATCGTGGAAGGTGTGATCAAATACTTTATGTTTTTTAAATACTTTATGTGGTGAAATTTATTTTAGCCGAAAATGTAGTTTTCCCCCTTTCTACAGTCTATAGTAATTGATAATTTTCCTAATATGCCCCACTTCAGACTTTTGATCAGCAGAGCCTAACTCAAAATTTTTATGTCTTCAGTTGGTTGTAGGGGGTGGGGGTGGGGGGAAAACTGAATAGTTATTACAATGAATCATAAAAGCCTTTGGTGAATTTCTTTAATTGCTTTTGTAAACCAGGGAGGCATTCTTACCTGTCAAGGTGGTTAACTATTATTTTACTAAATGCAAGAAAATACAGCAATAATATTTCATTAGCCTATAATCATTAGCCTATAATGTGATCTTTTGGACAGTAGAATTAAAAATACAAACAAATGTACTACAAGATTATTATTAAATTCTAGTTTGGTAGCTACACTATGAGGAAAATTCTATATGATAATCCTTAAACTTTCTCCTAGTATTATTTAATCAATATTTTCAAACAACAAATTTTATTTAGACTTTGGGCTTGCAGTTTCCTTAAGAGAAATATGTACAATCAATGTTCATTAAGAAAACTCTTTAAAAAATAAACTGTCATTCTACTACCTTTCTTTAGCCTAAGAATGAACTATAAACTGCTGTCAGATGTCTTTGCTATCTGTTTCCCCAGCTTTGTAGTTCTCTTGAAAGTGATCTTTTCTTCTCCTTCCGATGGAAAGAAGTGCTGAAGGTCTGACATTTCATTGTAATGCCTCATGCCCAACCCCAGGAGCAATTATTCAAAGACATTAAGGGTTAGTTATTTCGTACTCACAGGCTTTGAAAGGAGTATGGTCAAGTAGCATTACTGAAAAATGAAAGTGCTCAAAGTTCAGTGGGTGAGCATGGATCAGTAATTACATGTATGGATGAGTCGTGTATTTATTATTTTAATGTGAATAATAGCAGAAAGCTGTCCTGTAACATGGCCAGATTTTGAGAAAAAAGCCTCAATGAAATATTTACTGAATTTGTTTCTTAAGCAATAAAGAAATAGGAAAAAGATAGAATTAAGAATAACATAATTCAGGGCGCCTGGGTGGCTCAGTGGGTTAAAGCCTCTGCTTTCGGCTCAGGTCATGATCTTGGTGTCCTGGGATCGAGGCCCGCATCGGGCTCTCTGCTCAGCAGGGAGCCTGCTTCCTCCTCTCCCCGTCTCTCTGCCTGCCTCTCTGCCTACTTGTGATCTCTCTCTGTGTGTCAAATAAATAAATAAAACCTTAAAAAAAAAAAAAAGAATAACATAGTTCATATCTCTACAGGGTAGGTTAGGAGGTAGGAGGAACAGTGAGAAACACCAAGAAAGCTTTACAAAACCACGGATACCTATGCCTTCCCTCCTTATGGTTATCTGATAGATGATCACTATGTATCTTACCAGCACCACTGACATCCAGTGAAAGAGTGATGCAGACTAGAAAACAGGATTTCTGTGCTATGTAGCCTTTTTTTTTTTTTTTTTTTTT
>LNAC01000004.1:7392298-7548846 GCA_002007465.1 Ailurus styani | reverse complement strand
TTTTTTTTTTTTTTTTTTTTTTTAAAGCCACCCTTTACCTGGTTCTGAGAGCTCTGTCTTAGCAGATGCTGGCTTATTTAGCAAGTTACTAGCATAGGAAGTTGGGGTTCCATGATGCTGTATAAATTTGCATAGAGTGACATGCATCCACTCTTTAGAGAGGGAACTGTCACTGTATTGTACTTGCAAATGTTTGAAAGCTATTCACTCATTGAAGGCAAATTCCAGGATAGACCTCAAAGTCATATAAATTTCCACATAAGTGGATTGCTAGAAATTATGAATTTGGGCAGCCATCTGTTTTCAAATGTGCATGAGCCCATAGAAGAGTAGAGTTTTATTCTTCATTCTGTGATGATACTTAATTTTCTCTGCACATTTTCTCATACAAGGTGGCCTTTTCTATATATAACATGAAAAAATAAAGGAAAAAAGGGCTAACCTTTCATTATAACTTCTCTCAAGTTGAAGTGTTTTTCTCTGATCTATAAAGAAAAGGCAAGAGTCTTCAAAGCATCTGTACTTGTTAAGGATCAAAGAGAATGCTTCTAAATGAAAAGGTATAGGAATAAAATGAAAGTTATTGGTAGACTTCTGCCCCAGTGTTTCAGTATTCTAGAATCACTATTCTTTTCATGGTGATTTCTAATGATTGGAGTCCTCCAAAAATGTAAGGGCTTATCTTTAAAAGTAGAGACATAAGTGCTATGTAAGGAACTCCTGCACTGAGGTAATGTGAGTCATGCTGGTGGATGAAACACATATCTCCTCCCATCCACCAGAGTGGGAACTTTGGCATCTTTAAGACAGAAAGCAGACAGAATTGGACCTGTGGTATGGACTAGAGAAGAGAAAATCTCAGCTCAAAAAAAACGAGAAAGAATGGCCAGCAAAAGAAAGAGTAGTTTCACATGGAAAGAAAGTCAATAAAGTGAACAGTGGGGTAGTCATCACAGTAATGTAAGTGTGCTCTTTAGAATGCTTCCATCTGAGGACCTGTCCCAGCACCTACCTATACTAAATGAATGGCATCAGAAGAATTTTGTCCTTGACTAACCCTCAACCACTACTTTCTAAAGAATATGCTGATGTGCCCAGTGACAGTGCTAAACCTGGATACTGGAAAAGAATGAGCAGCAGATTAGAGATTATGAAAGCTCCATACCTCAACAAAAACAGTAAAGGAGAAAACGAAGGGGGAAGAAAAAAGAAAATGCCAGTTTTTGTGACTGCATCTAGAATAAAGCTGTACTTAAAGCTTTGTACAGAGGAAGATTGCATCCAAGAGATATCCAAAGTGGGTGCAAGAATTGTTCCAGACAGGAAACAGTATGGAGATTCCTCAAAAAGTTGAAAATGGAGCTACCCTATGACCCAGCAATCGCACTACTGGGTATTTATCCTAAAGACACAAAGGTAGTGATCCTCAGGGGCATGTGCACCCGAATGTTTATAGCAGCAATGTCCACAATAGCCAAACTATGGAAAGAACCTAGATGTCCATCAACAGATGAATGGATAAAGAAGATGTGGTATATATATACAATGGAATACTATGCAGCTATCAAAAGAAACGAAATCTTGCCGTTTGCAACGACATGGATGGAACTGGAGGGTATTATGCTGAGCGAAATAAGTCAATCAGAGAAAGACAATTATCATATGATCTCTCTGTTATGAGGAACTTGGGGGGCAGGGTCGGGGGTCGTGGGGGGTAGGGAGGGAAAAATAATGAAACAAGATGGGATGGGGAAGGAGACAAACCGTGAGAGACTCCTAATCTCACAAAACAAACTGAGGGTTACTGGGGGGTGGGAGGGTAGGGATAGGGTGGATGGGTTATGGACATTGGGGAGGGTTTGTGCTTCGGTGAGTGCTGTGAAAGATGTAAGCCTGATGATTCACAGACCTGTACCCCTTGGGCAAAGAATAAAAATAAAATTAAAAAAAAAAAAAAGAATTGTTCCAGACAGGAATGGAGATAGTAACCCCCATAACATAAGCTCATCATATGCACACAGCCACACGGCTCCACCTTTCTTTGGAAAGCCTTTAACAGGTCTCCTATAATTAAACAGTAGTTTTCACAAATGGAGGAAGAATTTTTGACCTGAGAAAATACACTCTTCATATAAGACCTCTACAAGACACATAGACAACTGCAAATTACCAGATATTGTGTTAAATCCAGACCACGGAATGGAGATATTGAAGTTAATAGAATGAAATCATAAAGGAGGAAACAATATAATTTAATATAATAATTTCAGTTATCATAGTTACGTAATCAGAAAAGATAATGCATTTTAGAAAATGTGGAAGTTAAAGAAATAAATGCCCCAAATTCCTGACATGTATGAAAACACATATATGTGTGTCTATGTTGGAAACAGAATGGACACTAAGTTAGAAGACTGAGAAAGAAAAATTTCCCAGAAATCAAAAAAAAAAAATGAATAAAAGTGAGAGAATTCTAAAGAGTTACTTACATACATTATATGCCGATACATATAATGTATACATATTATATAAATATAATACAAATATATATTACATCCAGAAATGCTAATAGACATCTAATAGGGGTACTGGGTTCCAATCAAAAAAGGACAGAGAGAGGTAAGTGGAGTAAATAATCAATAAAATAAAAAGGTCTACAGGGGCGTTTGGGTGGCTTAGTCATTAAGCGCCTGCCTTTGGCTCGGGTCATGATCCCAGGGTCCTGGGATCGAGCCCTACATCGGGCTCCCTACTCTGCGGGAAAGCCTGCTTCTCCCTCTCCTAGTCCCCGTGCTGGTGTTCCCTTTTTCACTGTATCTCTCTCTGTCAAATAAATAAATAAAAAAGCTTTAAAAAAAATAAATAAATAAAAATAAAAAGGTCTACATTTTTAAATGAACAGTTAAGATCTGAACCAGATGAATAAAAATAGAATAAAAAACAGATATGTCTTAGTAATATTTAAGAACTGTGCAGTGAAGATAGAATTGTTAATATTGTCAGAGAGCAAAACTTTATATGTACAGGAAAGAATCACAGGGACATCAAGCTTCAGTTTCAGCAGAGAAAAATTTAAAAGCAATCAAGCAAAAACTTCAAAGGTAAGACGGAAAAGTTGTGTTATATCTAGACCTTTGTAGCTAATTAAATGACCATTCACATATGAAAGCATAATAAAGTTAATTTTAGATATTCAGGAGCTCAAAGTCTGTTGGGCATAGATTCTTCCTGAAAAAAATGGCTTACGGAACAAATGAAAAAAAGGGGGAAAAAGAGAGAGAGAGAGACAAACCAAGAAACAGATTCTTAACTGCAGAGAAAAAATTGATGATTACCAGAGGGGAGGTGGGTGGATCAAATTATTGGAAAAAAGGGATTCAAAGATTTCGGGGATGTGAATAATTTATCTATTTATCTAGGTACATATATACATAGACAAATATGTTGTGTGTATGTTTTATATGTGTGTGAATGTGTATGTACATATACACATATTTGTATATACATGTCAATTCTTACCCAGCAACAAAAAGTTTATATTGTTGTTCAAATAGCCATGCAATATTTTAAATATTGATTCATTTGAGGGATAAAAGAACATCTCGAATTTCCCACATAGAAATCTTTAAAGCCACATTATTTGTCCCCAAGAAAAAAATTAATTTGGTAATTAATAAGAAAAAATAGCTAAAATTATTATTTCACATTCTGCTATACCACAGAAATTGCCAGTAATCAGTAGTTCTCAATTGTAGTGATCTATTACTGAACATAGGTCTGTTCTTAGATTTAGTTAAGAACCAGACCATGTAACCTCTAAATCCTGCTATAACCTAAGATTAAAGTTTCAATATATTAGGAAATGTCCTTTTCTTTTTCTTTTCCTTCCTCACAAAGTCTTGGTAAAAACAAATGGGAGATAGCTCATTTCTCTGGGCTAGACTTCAGTATGGCTCTTTTAATACCAGTGAGACTGAATTTCACTATACTAAATGCTAGAACATTCGTTTGAGTACGGTTACAAAATTACTTCTAATTATAATCATCTTCACCTGGCTTACTTATTAAGTGGCACATCTCTATCTTTAATAGAAATATTTAACTGCAAAGAATAATTTTTCTGAGCCAAAGGGCGCAGAGTTTCTTCAAGGGCTTCTTCACATGATAATATTCTCTTTTCTTATCACAAATAAATACACACACACACACACATTTCTAGCAAGATATTTTGGTTAGAAGTAATGTTTCTGATCCATAAAGATAAAAGAATTGCAAATACTAATTTGAAAATGACAGTGGCTTAAATGAAACATGTAGACCTTTGACTACAAGTTTATATTTTCTTTGGAAACTGAGAGAAGAAAGGAAAGAAAATAGCAATTTCATAAAAAGCGGGGGTTGAGGGGAGGAGAAGAAAAATAAAAACCAGAAAGACAAAATCTTGAAAGAGAAAGGGAGGGGGAAGGAAATACTGAGATATACCGAGAAAAGCATTATCAAGAAAACCAAACCTTCCCTGATTTCTGGCTCTCCAGGGGGGATCTAGTTTCATAATTAACTAGTCAATAAGCAAAAACATCATTTGGACCGCTACAGGACAGTATACCTGATGACTTGGAGGGTGTGAAAAAAAAAATAAAACATCCAATAAAGCAGGGAAAACTGTATGTGAGCAGAAAATAGAGGCCATATATTGAAAAAATAAATGAAAGATTAGAAATTCTTTATCTCCCTTCATAAAGTGCTCAGTGACAATAAAACAAAAATTAAGAAGCAACATATTTAAGCTTTAATTTTTTTCAATCTCAGTGCAGTGAATTAAATTGTTGCCTCAGAATAATAATAATAACTTGTGGTAAAAAAAATAGTTTGTGGTATATAATATTCATCTGCTAAAATATTAGGTGGCATTATTCTATGCCTTTTCCCCCATGCATCTGCACTCCTTCTAAATGTCCTGGGTATAAAGATCCAAGAAAATAAGAGCTTCACAAAATAAATAAATAAATAAATACTGGAAACTATTAAAAAAAAAATAAGAGCTTAATGACACCTGTGTAAGTGCTGCCTGCATCAATTTTAAATATTAGAAATACCAGACATTATATTTGGGTGGACTTGTGGTTTATGAAGCATATTTTTAATACTTGCATGAAGTCAAAACACATGCCCAGTTTAGGAGAAAACCATCACTCACAAACTTGACCTGCTATTGTTCTCTTGTGATGTAAATAAATGCTGAGTGAACACATTAGTTTATTTTTCCCTTTTCCTTTTTTCTTTTTGTTTTGTTTAACAATTAAGTTCTAATGCAGGAAATTATTTATTTTGTGTTTTAAAAACTTTAAAAATAATCAGACATGTACAGTAAAAGTATAAAAATCATACATAGCAATGACAACTCTGAATTCAGATTGTTAACTCTAGGAAAAAAAGGAAAAATAATGAAGGATTGAGAGGAATACCAAAAGTATTCCAACCAATACTTTATGGCTTAAAATAATTATTAGGTAAATATATAAAATGTGTAAATTAGCAAAGCTAAGTTATAGATACTGAGTCTTAATTATATTATTCTCTATCTGCGAGTTTCAAATATGTCACTAAAAAAATTATAGAAGATATACCTTGCCTGATAACAAAATCCATAAAGAATCTTGATTTTACTTAGCAAAGGATGCAAAAGGTATTTATACAGAAATTTTGTGTTTATACCAAATGATATAATAAAGGTCTGAATAAGTGGAAAAAATAACAAATTTCCGAATAACATAACTTTTTAAGTTATACATTTCTCCCCAATATATCTATAAAGTCAATGCAAATCCCCCCAAATCTAATTATAATACAATGGCAATTTAATATGTAACAAAGCTGTTAAGGATAAATCACTGGGGAAATTGTTAGGGGAAGGGGCTCCCCTAATGGAGAAATACAAACTTGACTGCTTTCAAATCACGTATACAAGTACATTCTAAATGACAGCTTAAGTAACCACATCTCTGAATGGCAAAACATCTAATAATACAGTTTTGGCAAAGTTGTGGGGGCAACACCCTCTCTCTCTTCTGGGAGTAAACTGATACATCCATTCCGGAATCTAATCTAATTGTACTATTGAAACAAAGTGTGATATGCTTTATGGCTTATCAGAAACACATTTGGGTATTACTACATTCTCATATGGGCTATACAGACACATGGATGAATAAGTGCTTAATTTAGCTATTTCTGTCTATCTCCATCTTAATGAAAATGTAATATATAAGGGACTCATACAATGGAATTACTATTGGGCGCTTAGAAGCAGTCAATGAACTACTGTTATATAGAACAAAGGAAAATTGTAAGAAACTGCATAAAATACTGGTTCATGGAAATAATTTTTAGGGAAACACATATAAAAGAACACAGGGTTTTAGTTAAAGCAGATGTCACAAATATAAGTATATATGGGCATATACCACATATGCCAATGTTTATTTGTATGTATGTATATATGTATTAAAATATAAACAGCTTACGCCTTAGAACAACCTAGGAAGAAGAAGAAACTGGTCGCAAAAGAAGAAAGTGGTATGGAATATAAGTAACATGAAAGGTCAAATGTTTGTGAAATGTTATTAACATAGCTAGTGTATGTTGAAGCCAAGGTTCAAACCTTGACTATGTGGCTCCAGATTCCACAATCTTAAACACTATGTCTGCTTATTTGCTATTATCAAATATTTTAATGAGTACCCAAGGGAGGATGGAGAGAAACAAGGGGATGCACTATGATGGCAAAACATAATCTAAAGCCAGAATCCTGAATGCACTGATGAGAATATTGTGATGGAATTAACTCAACTCTGTGAACCTGAAGAGGAGAAAGAAAAGAGGAAATGGAAGAGTAGGAGGAGAAAATAAAAAAAAAATTTTTAAAAATTTTAAATTTATTATTATTCTTTTTACAACAAAGTTTCCAGGTTTAGGAGTGAAGCACACAGAACTGTGCAGTAGAGATGAAGGAGAATCACTATAGACTATAGACGGATAAACAAGCCACTGAAAACTAATTGGGGATCAATGGGAAGACAGATTTCTTCATCATGTCTAACATATGTTTAGAGAATTACTATTTTATTCTTTATAATGTGCACCCAAGTACTTAATTCTCAAAACAAGCATCTCCCCATATCTATTGACATCAATAGACATCTAATGACATCAAATTCTAGAATCTGAAATTAGTGAACAGCAAATGGAAGCTAAGTAATGGCAGTAAATAAAAAGTAGTTTCAATTTCCTACTTTTGAGAAAGGAGATTTAAACAATGTATTCATATGAAGTGAATAAAAAATGTAAGAATAAATGTTTAACTAAAATATTTAAGCCTAATACAAGCATTTATCATGCACGGTGCTTAAGATAGTGATGTTGATTTTGTTTTTGCTTTGCTAGGTTTTCTGTGCTTTCTGTGGATTTGAAATGCAAATGTGAAAACTGTGTACTTTAAAAGACCTTGATCTTTCGTCTCTGGTATTGTGGCTCTATGCCATATTTTTTAAATTGAAATCACTACGTTACTCGCTTTTTCTAAAAAAAAAAATAATAATCCAAAATATTACCTACTTCAGGGATAGTCAGTGTGTTCTAGCTGTATCAAATGCCTAAGGGAAATAATTTTCTATCCGAAAGATTAGGTAGAGATTAATGTTTGCCATTTCATAGCTCATTATCCTGAAATGGCCCCCTCCAAAACCATAAAATGTCCAGAGATTCATATGAATATCTTTAAAATAAGGTGGTATTTCCAGAAATCATTAGTTCTGCTGTCCTGTTTTTCTTTGAAAGGCTCCCGGATTTTTTTTTTTTTTAAAGATTTTATTTATTTGACACAGAGAGAGAGATTACAAGTAGGCAGAGAGGCAGGCAGAGAGACAGGGAGAGGAGGAAGCAGGCTCCCTGCCGAGCAGAGAGCCCGATGCAGGCCTCGATTCCAGGACGCCGAGATCATGACCTGAGCCGAAAGCAGAGGCTTTAACCCACTGAGCCACCCAGGCGCCCTGAAAGGCTCCCAGATTTCAAAATAAATGTCTTGCCTTATGTAAATAAAAGCCAGTTTGTATTGCTGGAAATCATTATCTTCTCATATTTAAAAATAGTTCCAATTAATTTTATAATACTGATCATAACGATTTATGTCATAGATGAACCATTTTGCATGGGTTAAAAATTTTGGAAAAAATTGCTTATATTTTTTTCTTATGTAACAAAATATTCCCCTTTTCATATATTTTAACCACTTTCTTTTCTTTTACTTGTTTATTATTTGGAGGCGGGGGGAGGAGAAAGGGCAGAGAAAGAATCTTAAGCAGTCTCCCCGCCCAGCATGGAGCTCCATCTCACAACCCTGAGATTATGACCTGAGCCAAAATCAAGACTTGGAAGTTTAACTGACTAGACCACCCAGGTGACCTATCAACCATTTTAAAATTAAAAACCTTACTTAGCTCATAGACCATATAAAAATTAGCAGTGGGCCTCAGCTGGACTATAAGCTTCTATTACTCCCCTTTCCTCTAGGTTATGTTCTTTGCTTGTGATTTGTCTTTGCTTCTAGGCCTTTTCTATTTTCTGTTTCACTGATCCATTTTTCTATCTTTATGCCAAAACACACTGTCTTGATTACTGAAGCTTTACAGTAATTCTTGAAATTTAGTTATGTAAGTCTTCCAATTTTTTTCTTCTTTTCATAATATTTTGGCTATTTTAGTTTTTTTCATTTCCTTATACATTTTTGAAACATTCCAATTTCCTTAAAAAAAAAAAGAAAAAGAAAAAGTCCACTGGGATCATGACTAAAATTTCATTATATTTCTATGTACTTTTTGGAAATTAGTATCTTGGCACTATCAATACTCTAATTCTTGAATATGGCCTATAGCTCATGTAGCTATGTTTTAAAGTCAGCAATTTTGTTTAAACTTTTTCTAAGTACTTTATGATTTTCTATCATATTTAAAAAAATTTTTCTATTCTATTTTAAATGAATACTTTTACTTTTCATATATTTGCTAATAGAATAAAGAAACACAGCTGAGTTTTGCATATTGACCTCATATCTTGCAAACTTGGTAAATTCACTTAATCGTTATTATACTGTTTGGTAGATTCCTCAGGATTTTCTGCATAAATAATTATGGCTTCCACAAATATAGGCATGTTTATCTCTTCGCAATCTTTATTATTTTATCTTATTTTCTTATTGCACTATTTAGATTTCATAAAAATATTGAGTAGAAGTGGTAAAAATGGACTTCTCTGCCCTGTTCTCATTCTGAGGGGGAAAGTGTTCAGTCATTCACTCTTACCAACCATATTACCTTTCAATCAGGCTGGGAAAGTTTCCTTCTATTTCTAGTTTTCTGAAATGTTTTATCCTAATAGACATCATATTTTATCAAATGCTTTTTCTGCACTTACTGAAATGACCGCATGTTTTTTCTTTTTTAATTTGTTAAAAACTGTTTATTGTATTGATTGATATTTCAAATTTGAAGCCAACCTTGCATTCTTGGAACAAACAAACATTGGTCATAATGACTTTTCCTTTTACTATATTATTGGATTCAATTTGCCAATGTTTTGTTAAAGATTTTTACATCCATTATCATAAAGAATATTTTTCCACAATTTTTTTTCTGCAAATGTTTTTCTCTGGTTTGCATCTGAGCTATACTGCCCTCATTAAATGATAAGAGAAACGTTTACTCCCTTATTTTTAGAAACGAAGTAAGATTATGTAAGACTGGAATTTTTTCCTTTAAAAAATGCTTGATACATTTCACATGGAAAATATTTTGTGATTGGAATTTACTATGGGAACATTTTTTTAAAATACATTAGTTTCGTTAATAGATACAGAGTTTTCAGATTTTCAATTATACTTTAGTCAGACTTGATCATCTATACTTTTAAAAAATATCAACTATTTTAATTAAGTCACTGAATATGTTATCTTAGAGTTGTTTAAAATGTTTTATTATTACTCTTCCAATGTTTTCAGGATCTATAGTGCTATTTCTCTTTCATTTCTGATATTGATAAATGCTGCCCTCACCTTTTCTAATATGTTTTGCTACTGGTTTTTTAGTTTTAAAGGGTAAACTACTAATTTTATTATTTTTTCTATTATTTGCCCATTTCCTACTTAACTGATTTATGAGATTATTTTTTTCTTTTTCTTATTTTGGGTTTATTAGGCCATCTTTCTCAAACTTCTCAGTGTGCAACTTAACTCAGATCCTATACTTTAAACTTTTTTTTCTAATATAAGTAAAGATATAAATCTCATTTTCAGCACTGAAGCTTTCATTTCTAACTACCTTCCACTCAAAGAAGTACCTTCAGGCAAAAAGCCACATACATGTGACTGATCTAATGTAGTTCCCTTCTTTCAAGAATTGACTTCTGATTCTCTGCCTACTTTGATTACAGTGCCTTTGTTGATTAGGACAGTAACATATAATTTATATAATAAAAGATGTATGCTGTCTCTTCTATATAGATTGCACTTGGGGCAAAAGTGAACGCAAAATGACTAAGCTGGGACTCAGCTGCAATAATTCAGGCAGGTAGTGACTGGATGAGGTAATAGCAAAGAACTTCTTTAGAAGTCAACAGTTACGGGATGTGTTTTGACTGTAGAGCTGAAATAGCTTTTCTGAACTCAGATGTTTTGTTTTAACCTTAACATTTTATTGGAGAGTGACAGAAGAAACAATGATTAAGAAAACTGTAGGTGGGGTGCCTGGGTGGCTCAGTAGGTTAAGCCGCTGCCTTCAGCTCAGGTCATGATCCCAGGGTCCTGGAATCGAGTCCCGCATTGGGCTCCCTGCTCCTCAGAGAACCTGCTCCTCCCTCTCCCTCTGCCTGCTGCTCTGCCTACTTGTGCTCTCTTTCTATTAAATAAATAAAATCTTTAAAAAGAGAAAGAAAAGAAAAGAAAACTGTAGGTGGCACCCAGGTGGTACAGTCGGTTAAACATGGGACTCTTGGTTTAAGCTCAGGTCATGATTTCAGGGTCCTGAAATCAAGCCTTGCTGAGCATGGAGCCTTCTTGAGACTCCCTTTCCTTCTCTCTCTACCCCTCCGTCCACCACTCTCTCTCTCTAAAATAAGTAAATAAATCTTTGAAAAAAGGCTTCTCAAACTCAACACCCAAAAAACAAACGATCCAGTCAAGAAATGGACAGAAGACATGAACAGTCACTTCTCCAAAGAAGACATACAAATAGCCAACAGACACATGAGAAAATGCTCCACATCATTTGCCATCAAGGAAGTGCAAATCAAAACCCCAACAAGAGATACCACTTTACACCAGTTAGAATGCCCAAAATGAACAAGACAGGAAACAACAAATTTTGGCAAGGATGTGGAGAAAGAGGAACCCTCTTACACTGTTGGTGGGAATGTAAACTGGTACAGCCACTCTGGAAAACAGTATGGAGGTGTCTTAAGATGTTAAAAATAGAGCTACAACCTATGACCCAGCATGTGCAGTACTGGGTATTTGCCCCAAAGATACAGATGTAGTGAAAAAGAAGGGGTACATGCACCCCAATGTTCATAGCAGCAATGTCCACCACAGCCAATCTGTGGAAGGAGCTGAGATGTCCTTCAACAGACGAATGGATAAAGAAGACGTGGTTCATAGATACAATGGAATATTACTCAGCCATACGAAAGGATGAACACCTACCATTTGCATCAACATGGATGAAACTGGAGGGAAGTATGTTAAGTGAAATAAGACAAGCTGAGATAGATAATTATCATATGGTTTCGCTATTATGTAAAACATAAGGAATAGTACCAGAGGATCATAGGGGGAGGGAAGGAAAACTAAATGGGAAGAAATCAGAGAGGAAGACAAACCATGAGAGACTCTGGACTCTGGGAAACAAACTGAAAGTTGCAGAAGGGAAGGGGGTGGGAGGATGGGGTAACTGGGTGATAGGTATTGAGGAGGGCATGTGATCTGATGAGCACTGAGTGTTACACACAATTAAGGAACCACTGAACACTACATCAAAACTAATGATGTACTCTATGTTGGCTACTTAATAAAAAAAGAAAAAATACTGTGGAATTTGGGAAAAAAGCAGATTTTGAAGGTGAAGATATTTCAGTTTAAAGATTTTTTTTTTTTTTTTTTTTTTTTTTTTTTTTTTATTCATTTGACACAGAGAGAGAGATTACAAGTAGGCAGAGAGGCAGGCAGAGAGAGAGAGGAGAGAGGAGGAAGCAGGCTCCCTGCTGAGCAGAGAGCCCGATGTGGGCCTCGATCCCAGGACCCTGGGATCATGACCTGAGCCGAAGGCAGCGGCTTTAACCCACTGAGCCACCCAGGCGCCCAAGATATTTCAGTTTAGTTATAATATGACTGAGATGTCTATTAAACATTCCAGGCTTGAGCATAGAAGATTTTTGACCTGAATATATAAATAAAGGTCTCATATTTTTAATAGATGCTACTTAATGTGTAGAACTCTTTGAGGTGACCTGAGGATTAAGTATAGGTAGTGATGAAGAGTGATCCATTTTTATACTTTAGGAAATGGAGGATGATTCAATTAATGAGGTTGAAAATGGCCGGCTGCTGAGGGAGAAGGAAAACCACAAAGAGTTGTGTCCTTGACACGAAGAAAAAATATTTTTCTAAAAAAGAAGGAACTCAATAAGTCTATAATGCTTAGAATTATTATTATATATAGATTCATAACATACAGGTTAAAGGTATTTGGAGAAGTCATGTTGAACAAGTTATTAACAGGCTTCCTTATTGTCAGGTGGATAAAGTACACAGTAGTGCCCACACTATTTTGCCCATGTGATTTTTCCCAAAGAGGAGTATTATGAAGGAATACTGTTCTCAGAAATAGTCTTATGGAAATTTCCATTGAGAGTCACATTTCTCAAGCTCTCTGAATTGTATAAATTTGGGTACTAAAAAACTACTCTCCCAATTTTTATTTTAGTACCTCTTCTGTATTAATATTTGAATTTTTAAATATATCCCAGTGTGAAATAATGGTCTTTCAAAAATTTTCAGTCTTTTTTAACTTTTTAAAACTTCTCCGGAGCTGTAAAATTTAAAAGAACTTGCAATTAGTAGAGGAATTTCACACTTGTAAATTTACTTGGTGTTGGGGGCCAATTCAATTAGCTAAGAACTTACTTTCAAATTGTTACCAATTGGACCAATGGAGTATGACAGCTTTCCCCGTTCATTTCCATGTTTCTAGGGACAAGATGTTGAAAGAAACATACTGAAAGACTAATTACATTTTAGAAAGATAGGGTGTTCTTTCTCTTCTTTTTAACATTAGTATGCAAAAGGGATTTATTTTTAATTTACAAAGAAGGGGCTACTGATTACATTAAACAGGACACAAGTGAACTCTCTGAGCAAGCTGCAAGGAGAATTCTTTAGTTCATGCTGATTCCAGCCTAGCTTCAATTCCTCTTCTGTTTTCAGAGAAAGCATATACATAATACCACACTGACAGTGCCTGCTTATGGCTCAAGCCTCCTACTTACACCCGTAACAATATCCACAGTTCCATTAGTATATATTAACAGCACTATCTCCAATACCCCTTCCTTGTCCTTTTTTTAATCAATCAAAAATTTTTAAGTGTGCTTAACATTATTGTTGATTACTAATTTGCTTTTTCTGAGTTACTGAGATGGCATCTGAACATCAAAGAAAAGGACCTCTTTTTCATTACAATTTCAACATCATTTGTGGCCAACTACAATATTCCCTACAACATGTGGAAGTGTTTTAACACCCCAACCTACTCCTGAAATATTCCCAGGAGAAATATCATCGCTGGTAATATTTATCAGGAACCATCTCAAGAGTACCTAAATTCTACGTTTGTAGCTAGTCATGGACTAATAAAAGCCCATTATGTAAGATAAACAAATATTCAAAAATGTTAGCTCTAGTTAATTTTAGCGATTTTATAAGTCATATTGGGCTGACTTTTCCTAGTCAATTCTTGGTAGTGTATGTGGGAAAATGGATACAAATCTGGCAACCTTAGGTAGGGAGAAAAAAAAGAGCACATGTCAAAAATGGAATCAGAACGTAGACTTTATTTTTTCCTATTTCCCTCAAGATGATTTAATTTAGGATTCACGTTTTGTGTTCTCTACATGAGAGCCAGACACCATATTGGCATTTTAGCTGTCAAATCAAGCTGAGGCAGAGACTCAGTTAATGAATGATCCATTTCATTAAGAGGTAAGAGTAAAATCTGATCAGATACAGAAATGTATTATATCAGGCCTGTTTTATAATAGAAAACTTTTAAAAGACTTTAAGTTTTCAAGACTTTGAAGATCAATAAACCTCACCAAAGGCTTAATAGTTTTGTGGGCTTTTTAAAAGCCAACTTGGTTTAGGTAAACATAAATTTCCTACCCTCTAAATACAATAATCATTTATTGCTAAATATGTATCATCAATTTAATAGTTTCTTGGAATGAAAATAAGCACTAAATTTAATACACCCACCAAAAAATAAGACTATCCTGATTATAAAATGCTAAATGTGAAAAAAAAAAACCATCTTAGAATTGAGGGACTATTATATGACAAATCAGGGATAATTATTTTTAAAAGATTGATCAAAGGCTTCGTAGACCCCTTTAAATATTGTTTCTTCTGTATATATGTATTTTTAAAACACTCCATTTACAGATACATAAAATCCACTTACATTATTTGCCCCAAGAACATACTTACTCTACAAAGTAAGGCTGAAATTTGCCAGCTATTTATGTCCTGGGGGATTAAATTCAGATGCATTACCCATTTTTCAAAACCCATCAATGCATCTTTCCCAGAGATATGTCAACATTTTGCTTATATGTAAAATTCCATTATATTGATATTTATATGTGTCTTGAGTGTGTATAATTCTTATGGGTACGCACCACTAAAATGAAGGCGTGTCTGTAGACACTGAGGAAGCACGGTGTGTATGTGTCATCTCGCCTGACAATGTTATACATGTTCTTTTTCCATCACTGACAAGAGTAAAGGTTGCTAGTTTTGTATTACTTTAAGCTGTGATGCAGAGTGACTTAACAGCATGTCTTTGCTCTACTTCAACACATTTATTTTTTAAAATATATTTTCATTTGTTTTATGTTTTATTTTATATATATGCTATATATTTCACTTGCTTTATGTTTTATTTGTCCAACCTGGTAAGTTTGATTTTGAATAAGCATACAGGTTTATTGTCAGTAAGATTTTTTTAAGTGGCAGAGTTAGTGTTCCTGTGTGACTCATTGAAAGGATATGATGTAAAGTAGTCACTGGTTTGAGTATTAGCTTTAGGTAGTATCACAATCTAATCTGAAATAGTTCATTGAATAATACTTGGTTGATAGTGTAGCTATGCTGTGATAATTTCTCAGAAAAAGGTACAATTTCCATGCTTCAGAAGTAACTCCTGATATATACAATCAAGTATACAAGAAATGTCTCTGTTTATTTTTTCCCATTAAACTTAATTCCATTAAGACACACCCTTCTGGGCAGGAAATTCAATCCGCTTACCTTGGACACAGCACAGAGGATCTTTTTCTAGAGAAGCATCTGGAAAATGTAGAATGTTCCTTCATTCAAACTATCACGGTCACTGATAAGAACCTCCTCGGCTAAGTTTATGTGGTCCTTTAAAGACACATGATTCAGTCCTCTTTGGGATAAGAACTTTTGTCATTGTGGGCAAAACTTCAGCAACTGAAGTCAAACCCCCTAGGCGCATAACTTAACCATCTTCCTGTGAGGATTTGGCAATCTCCTTGGGCTTACTTAGGCCTATCAAGAAAAATACAGGATGCCAAGTTCAATTTGTATTTCAGATAAAGAGTACATATTTTTGTTTAATTATACTGAAAATATTGCATAGTATATACTTAAAATATATTTATTACTTATCAGAAATTCAAATGTAACTGAATGTCCTGTATTTTTATTTGCTAAGTCTGGCAACCCCACCTGAGACACAGTGAGTGGTACAAAGCCCTGCAGAAATCAAGAACACTTCTTCCTGGGCTTGGGGAAAAACTGCCCCTCTCTATGTCTGCCTGTTCCTCCAAGGTAAACACTCCTTTTGGTAGAACAGAACTAATACTTTCAACCAAGACCAAGGTTGGCAAACTCAAATGCCTACAGATTCCATAATGTAACATACAGGGCTGAAGTAGGCCCAGGAGGGAAACTATTATTAGTCAATTAATGGGCAGCTGAAATTCAGCTCTAGCCAGGTATATCGATACTGGCCTAATGTTGCTGGATTTCCTGAAATGCAAGTCCAGGTTTTGTTTTGTTTTGTTTCTTTATGAGGAGTCTCCTTATATTTAAATATTAGGAGCGCATTGAAATAATTTTTAAAAGTAAAATAAATCATCAGGAAGTTACCCTCAGCCCAAAGCTTTTAAATTTCAGTATAGACTTAGAGTCAAGATTTTCTCCAACCTACTTCAGATTTCAGTTCTGCAACTGAAACTCACCTAAGTTGAGAGAGCTGTGAAGGCCTTGTCATGAAACAAAACACCAACAAAACAAAACCAAAACATAACACGGCTCAAGTGCCTTTGTGTAACAAATGATGAAATATCATGCAAAAGATTCACTGACTTGAGAGGTTGAACAGTGAATCATGTAGCATTAAAGCTTTATTTCAAAATTGGTTAGTACTTGTTTTATAGCCCTAGAGGAAATCAATAGCCCGTAATGTTCACATAATGTCCCAAGATATTTTGAAGGGTTTTCAAGCTAATAAAACAAAGATAAAAATAAAATAGTTTATCTTAATTCTTAAATCATACTACATGTGGATTTTTTTTAATCCAATAAGATGCTATTTTCTGTTTCCAATTATGTCTTATGATAGCATTAAACTGAAGTCTCTTAACATTCTTTTTTTGGAGTATGGTTGACACACATTGCTACATTAGTTTCAGGTGTACGACACAGTGATTCCAATTCTGTACACGTTGTGCTGTGCTCACCACAAGTGTAGCTACCATCTGTCACCACACAATGCTATTACAGCACCACAAGCGATCCTCCCTATGTTGTGCCTTTTATTCCGTGACTTAATCATTCCGTAACTAGAAGCCTGTGTCTCTCACTCCCCTTCACTCATTTTGCCCATCCCTCCACTCCTCCTTCTAGCAACCTTCAGTTTGTTGTCTGTATTTACAGGTCTGAGTCTGCTTTTTGTTCTTTTATTCATTTTTTTTATTCCACATATGAGTAAAATCATAAGGTATTTGTCGTTCTCAGTCTGTAAAGTCTGATATTCTTGAATGTGTTTTGAAGACTTATTTTTCATATAAACTTTTGGTTGGTTATATATTAATATTAGTTTCCAGAAGAAATTCTGCCTGTGTCACACTTTCCTATGATATACACAGAGTTCATAATTGTGTGACAAATAGTAGTAAGTGTAGTTTTCTTTTAAATGCAAATAAGATAATCTAATTTCATATGTACATTGTATGTACATATGTACATTGTACCTTTGACAATTGGACATAACAAGTGGATATTTCAAAGCACTTTTCCCCCATTCTAAGGTAACAGTTATTTAAAAAGCTAGGTGAATATTTTGAAGAAATGGAGAACGACTGGTTAAATATTTGTGCATACTAAGAAACTTGCTTTGAAAGCCAGTACTTCAAAGAGACCTCAACAGCTTTATCTAACAGTACTAAATAAACAAACAGTACAAATACTTCAAAGTCAATTGACTTTTTTTGAGCAGGAGACAAAGATTTACTTGATGCAAATCAATATCTAGCCAACAAGATAGTGGTTTGGTAACCTGTGTAAAAATGAGGTAAAAGACAATTATACGTTTAACCCCAAATACAATCTATGTCATTCAGCTTCACCAAACACTCACTGAGATCTTATTCTACACCAGTCATTGTACCAGATGCTTGTGACTGCAATATTTAATAAAACCCCCAATGCCATCAGGGGACTCAGATTTTTTTTTGTAGGAGAAAGGTAGGTGAAGAGGCTATTACAATCTTTTGTTAATAAATTAGAGGGGAGTACTGGCTGTTATGGGAGCATCTATGAGTCACATCAAACAACACGTATGATGTCCCAAAACTTTATGATGAGATTACTTTTAATGTATCTGAAGAGAACATTTCCCAGGGGCATTGACTGAAATTGCCATGAGCCATACAAAAAAGTAAGGCAGAAAAAGCCCCAGAATAGCCACCTCACTGAGATGAGGAGCTCCCAAGGACAACTTGGCACTCCCCTGCCAAGTCACTCCCACATAGACAAAGACCTGCTGCAGGGCCCTGGAGCTAATCAGTGGTGAGACCTTGTGAAAAATTCCTAGTTTGCCTATAAATGCCCTCTCTAATCACAACTAGGTGCTCGGCCTCTGTGAAACTATTCCGCTGGGCCTGCCGGCGTAATAAACTGTTCTCCCAACTCTCCGGGGTACTGCTTGAGTTTCTTGGTCGCCTCTGAACTTCCGCAGCATTTGGTTCCCTGACCTGGAAACCCAACCGCGCTGGCCCATTGTGCCACTGGTGTGGGATCAGAGATGAGCCTCGGAGGGCAACAGAGGTCCTACCTGGGTTTAGGCATGCCCCACTGATTTCAGCGGACCCAGGGCTGAGTTCTCCCAGACAGCCGGGGCTCACCTCTACCCTGCTGGACCCACAGTAGGAGACCGAGGACAACTGGCTGGATCCACCTGTCCGTGACAGGACCAGGTAAGCTCCGGGGCCACTGTCCAAGTCAGGCCTGCCTAGGTAGGCAGAAGGAGAGACTGATTACCTCTCATTAGCCAGGGATACCCAGGGGGGTGTCCAACCTGCATGAATCTGAAAAATGCCTGAGTGTATGAGTGTGTCTGTATGGCTCCACCGCTTCGGTTACGGAGTCTGAGTGGGCTGCACCCTGAGTCTCGTGTAGCGTCATATGGCATAATGGTCATCTACTCCACGGAGTAGCCTGGTCCGGGGCTTATACGGATAGACCTTAGCTAAGACGCTACTAAGTTCCCACAAGGGATGTGAGCAGGACAGCATCTGAAAGAAAAAAACCCCCACCCTCTGTCTGCGACACTGTTCATGATGGGTGGGAAACCCAGTAAACACACTGTCTTAGACTGTATAGTTAAAAACTTAGGAAGGACTGAGTTCCTGTAACACCGGGAGTCCTTTCTCTGCCTTCTGGTAGCACTTTGTCTCTCCTGTCTCCCCCTTCTCTTGTTTCTGCACCAACTTGGGCGCAGCCTGCATAACTGCGTGGACCATCCTCCATGCCTCCTGCACCAGGGCTCCTCCTCTCTTCACTAACAAAGAGCAAGAAGGGTACCCCCTGGACCTAACTAACAGCTCCCACTCCAGATTCCCCCGTCAGTGTCTCAAATAAAAATTAAAATGGGGTGTCCCCAGGTGGAACATAATTCAGTATTTGAACTAAGTTAAGTCTGTTGACTTAATGAGGACAGATATGTCTTTCTAGTTGTGAGCACTTATCTATGGAGGTTTGCTGAAGGTCAAATAAACTCATATTATCTCTGTTGTAATTTGGTAACAAAAAGACAACTAAACTTAGTAGTTAATTGCCTGTCTTTGAAGTTTTCATAGGTAATTGTTAAGAGAGCTTTTAAAGTCTTTGGTAACCCGAAACTTTAAAGTTTTGCTTGGATGATAAATGAAATTAAATTTATTGGGCATCTAGGTCTTTACCAAATAGAAAAAAGTGCTAAAGCATTGAGTACTAGATGTAAGTTTATGTTTTGACTTCTTATGCAAAGAAACTAAAGATATGTAAATCTGTTGATAAACATGTTTTGTGCTTAACTGGTACACAAAGTTGCCACCTAAAAATTCTGGGGTAACAGCAGTTAGGCTGTAAGGCTACTCCTTAGTCTGAGGAGACTGGGGTTTCTAAGAGTGCAAAATTCTGCTAACTGTAACTAAGACTGATGGAAATAAGGAAAAAAGCTCTGTATGTGGAAAAGGAGATACATAAGAAAGATATATGAAATGGGAATGCATTTTTGTTAAAGATAGAAGAAGGTAATTTTGTCCTAAATGAGACTGGTTGTTTGGAAAAAATGGCTTGGGACAAAATCAGAATGCAAAGGAAAGTTGTAGAAGGTTTATGGAGAGAAAATGTTGGAAAGGAATTTCAGGTGTGGTCAGGGTGGACTAAGATTAAAATAAATGAATTTTAAAGACTCTAATGTAAGAGTGGAAATCTGCCTTCTCTCTGTTCAAAAGGAGTAAGTTTTCTCCAATTGTTGGTCTGATCTTGATTAAGAAAATGTAAATAGTTGTTTTCTTTTGCCTGCGCAGAAAACCAGTTTCTATGTTCGGGTTTTGTCAGATCCTTAAAACTTGGTAAAGTTTTAACAAAGGTTCAAGATTTAAATAGTAAATGAAGTCTCTTTAACTCCTTAGCCCTTTTCCTTCGTATGCTAAGTTACTCAGGAAGTATGCTAAACAATAAACCTTAGGTTACAGTTGGGTGAATACTGTAACTATTCTGGAGGTTATGCCAATTACTAAAGTTTTAATGTTTTAATAAGGTATTAAGGTATGTAATAAAAAATATATATAAGGTATATATATATATAATATATAACAAGGTAATAAGATATCTGATATTTTTATTATTAAAATGTTACGTGTCACAGAAGTAACCTGATTTCCTTACCAGTTATACTGTAAACTCTCATCTCATTGGCTCTTTAACCACGTCCATTCTGAGTTTTTGTCATTTGTAATTGTTCTAATTCTCTTATGAGTTTCATCTTCAAGGAAGTTCATATAAAGGATGTTAGAACAAATACAGGTATTCAATATATTGAAAATCCTAAAACTGAAATGAGTAAGAATTTCCAGAACTAACTAAAGCTGCATTCAACCTGAACTAGAATCAGTAACATGGGACTAAATGAACTAAAAGATTATAATATTATGGCTCTTGTATGAAGCACTGCTGATCCTAAACATTGTTATAACTGATCGCATGAAAATCAATGGAACTTTTATATACATAGGGAAATTTAAAGTTTGGCAATGTGGAAAAAAAATTTCAATCTGGATTTTAAAAACTGAAAATCGCCTTTCCCAAGTTGCTTTGAGGCACAAATCTGGTAAGAGATATCTTAATTACATTCAGGGTTATCGTATAAAGCAGCAGTGACTCTTGCCTGCTTCCAAAGTCATTGTATTTTAGAGAAACATCTTGGCTTCAGTCTGAAGGGGAACAAAATATGCCACCCCAAAATATGTCACTTTCGCATATTGATTATTTTAAATTAAAGTTGCTTAAGACATAACTGACTAAAGGACACTCTGACCTCCTCTGTCCTCTGAAAACAGGAAATAAATCTCTCACGTGGAAGTTAACCTGCCTGTGCCGGGAGGAGAAAGAGAGACATCTTTATCACCAGAAATAAGGAATTAAGGGCCAAGAAGGCTGCCAAGAAGGCTGAAATCCTGGTTACTGCTTCACTAGGCTTAAAAGAATATAAATGGCATGTTTTAAAAATAGAAATTGAGTAAAGCTAGAATTAAAATATTAAAAAAGAGGAAGCTCCCATCCCCCTGTCTCGTTCAAAAAGCCAATGGATTCAAAATTTGAAAGTTCTCTTGCCTTTTACTTTATGGAATAAATGAGAGAATAATTTCATAAGGGATGAGGCCATGGGACACATAAATTCAGTGAGAAAACAGGCCAGAAAAGGAGTTTGAAGAGAATCCAAGAAATCTTGGTATAAAAAACATAACAGCAGAAAAGAAACTGGTATTTACAAAGGTTTAGAGCTTGGTCATGAAATGTAAAAATACTCTTTTGTAAACAAATCAAACCATTCAGTTTTTCTCTCTATCTGAACCCTCTGAAACTCAAAAGGTCCCAATAAGTATTCCTTTCTATGACAATCCTAGTCATTTACATAAATCTGATAAGAATCTGTTCTCCTTGAAACAGGACACCATAGGTAACATTGCTTATTTTACCAAGGCTTTGACTGGAATGTCATATTTGAGAAAGACGTGCATAAACTCAGATATGACCAAACAGCTTTAAGGAGCTAAAGTTTGACTTAATGAAACCTGGAGCCATCAAGCCCTTTGGAACTGTTGGCCTGACACCCTGCTTACAGAGTTCCCAGCAGCCTCACCAGGTGAGTAAAGAATGTCACTGGAACTGTTGGCCTGACACCCTGCTTACAGAGTTCCCAGCAGCCTCACCAGGTGAGTAAAGAATGTCACTCCCTGGCAGGTGCAGGAATCTCAGGATACTTTGGGGACCTCAGAAAGAGGAATTCGCCCAAATCTACAGGTACTGCAGGAATGTCTGATGACAAGTACTTGGCTTGGCTTTTGGCCTGGAGAGGCTACTAAAAGTTCAACCTAGAGATTCCTTACATAATTAGGCCAAGTTTGTTAAAACTGGACTTGTTTTTCAAATAAATTAGTCCTGATTTGGCTACCTCTGGAAATGAGGGTTAGAGAAAAAAATTGTGTTTCAATAACACACCTTTATGGATGTTAAACTCTAGATCTGATTGTTATTGTTTGTTTACCTAAGCTAGACAACTTAAGGTAAACTTCAGAGAAATTACCACAGTAACTCAAATGGACAGTCTTCCTGCTTATTATTCTGTGCTAATAATAACAGAACCCCATGGGCACATAATTACTTAAACAGCTGAAAATGGGATTAATTCCCCAACAATTGTGTAATACGTCTTTACTGTGAGCATTGGATTCAGCTTCCTCCATCTCGTAACTCCCTATACATTCCCCAACTGACCAATACTGACCCATAGGTAGGAACAGCTCTATGCCCCCATTCAGGAGGAAGAAGGTACAGAAGATGAGACCTTCCACCTTCAACAGCCTCAAAGATTTAAGGGTCAAAATTGTTCAGGAAGAAATGATGAGGGAACAGAAGGCTAGCTAAAGACAAAGCAGAATCTGACAACCTACACCCCCAGGGGTTTTTCTTCTCTCCTGTGAGGACATCTTCAGATGTCACAGTGTTAATGAATTTACTTCTGACTGTGTACTTGTTTTCTCTGTTTCACTTTACTCAGACCTATAGTTCCAGTCCCGAGTGACTCCTGGCATATGAGGTCGTCGTGCCGCAGTACTCTCCCTCCCATTAGGAGCCGGAATACTTGCCAGAGTTGCCACTGGGGCATTGGGACACAGAACTTCCATTAACTACTATTATAAGCTTTCACAGGAACTCAACAAAGATATGGAACACATCGCAGACTCCTTGACATCCTTGCAAATGCAGCTCACCAGTCTGGCCACAGTTACTCTGCAACATCGATGGGCACTAGATCTCCTCACTGTCAAAAAGGGGGGAACCTGCCTCTTCCTACAGGAAGAATGTTGTTATTACATCAACCAGTCCAGAATCATTGCTGCCAAGGTACAAGAGCTCCGAGATCGCATCCAGTGGGGTCAAGAATAGGTTGCTACATGGGGTTTCGATCCCTAGACATGGACATCATGGTTACTTTCTCTTGTGGGCCGCCTCCTGTCCCTGTTTCTCCTGATAATTCTGGGGCCTTGTATCCTCACCGGCCTCATTCGCTTTATTAGGGAAACCGTCTCTCAGTGCACGACCGCTCGTATCCTCGCCCTCCGGGGATATCAGCCCCTAGATGTAAGTGATGATCTCTAGGGGTATCCCTGTCGATCATCAAGAGGGGGGACATGAGGCAGAAAAAGCCCCAGAATAGCTGCCTCACTGAGATGAGGAGCTCCCAAGGACAACTTGGCACTCCCCTGCCAAGTCACTCCCACATAGACAAAGACCTGCTGCAGGGCCCTGGAGCTAATCAGTGGTGAGACCTTGTGAAAAATTCCTAGTTTGCCTATAAATGGCCTCTCTAATTGCAACTAGGTGCTCAGCCTTTGTGAAACTATTCCGCTGGGCCCGCTGGCATAATGAACTGTTCTCCCAACTCTCCGGGGTGCCGCTTGAGTTTCTTGGTCGCCTCTGAACATCCGCAGCAACAGTATAAATAGGTCTGTGTCCTTAGTATAGTCCACGAATATATTTTATCAGACATGCTGAGATACTTTCGTAAGAGAGGATACTGTTCATATTTACACCAGAGCATCAGAATTAACTTAAAATGCCTCAAGAAAAATAGGACATATGGTCACCTCATTCATGTTCTATTCCAGCTCAGCTCCAGACAGAGTAGCTAAGGCCCTTTCTGCATTCCAGATTTATTCTGTTTTACAATAAAATGGTTAATTTAGAGTTTGACATTTAAATATGTATCATTATTACCCTATAGAATGTCACTTTCAGAAGTCATTATTATTATTCAGTTTTAGTCAGAACATTAAACACCCATAAGCTGACTGGGAAGTTATTTCTAGCTGCAGAGCAGGATAGGTTTTCTTTATAGCAGACATTGTCTAGAAGTTATTTTCTTTAGATGCTAAATTAAATCTCTATCTTTTTTTTCCAGATGTCTTCAAAAGGTAAGCTTATTTTTTGTGTGCTCTCCATTCAATCTTATAGTCACGGAAAATACAATGTAGCCCAAGACTATAATATGTAGAAAAAGAAATACACCAGCCTTGCATGATTAAGGCAAAGAAATAAATTAGAAAATGGCTATCTTAGTTAGAAGACTCTGCCAGAAGTTCCTGCTCATCTCAGCTATTCACTGCACCTGAATAGTATAATAGAAATTACTTTACGTCTTCTTTTTTCATCTTTATGGAACCTTGGTAATGTATCTGAAATGCTACTGTTCTACAAAAGTAACAGTCATTTATTAAGCAAAGTGTGGATTATTAACAATAACGGCAAAAAAAAAATTTTGGCAGGAACAACAACTATTCCATTATACTTGACACTTGTTTAGTGGTGTGATGTCTGGTGCATTTAATGCTAGCTAATGAGACTTTAATGCTTAACTATGAAAATATGCATTTTATTATAAGTGTTCAAGAACAATGGGATAATTTTACTTTGATTTTCAATTATAAATAAATTAATTTTAAGTAAAATACATGCAACAATCCCACTCAAACAGATTTCATGGACACTTTACATAGCATGTGATTAATATTAATATTCCATTTGCAGGTAAAAACTGTTAATAGCTCCAAATAATTGGGTGAAAAAAGTGAGTCACTGTAAGGTGTGTCAGGCCTAAGGTCATTACAATTCACTTTCTTCCAATTCTTAACTAGCGTATCTTCCCCAAAAATCTTTATAGAATTATTTTTAAGTTTACGCTTTGTTGAAGCATTTTGTAGTGGAGATGACAATGACGTTATAAAATATGAACACAACTTGCCTGTGTTATAAGAAAGACACAACTGTGACTGAAGAGTTTCAGAACTTTGAAAAAACATTTAACAGTTTTACTGCAAAGTAAATTTGTTAAAATTAATCCTTTGATTAAATTTAAATTCTTTATTTTCCATAAAAGTTGCTGCCAGAGTCATTTATCAAATATTCAAAACTAAGATCTATTGATAAGATTTCTACAGGATCCTAAAGCCAGGGAGACATGCCAGAGGCCTTATAGTTAATGTATTTTCAATGGTTTAGAACCCTTGTATTAAAACTTCTCAATATAAATCTGTGAGCAAGGGCGCCTGGGTGGCTCAGTGGGTTAAAGCCTCTGCTTTGGGCTCAGGTCAGGATCTCAGCATCCTGGGATCGAGGCCCGCATCGGGCTCTCTGCTCAGCAGGGAGCCTGCTTCCTCCTCTCCCTCTCTGCCTACTTGTAATCTCTCTGTGTCAAATAAATAAATAAAATCTTTAAAAAAAATAAAAATAAATAAATCTGTGAGCAAAATACGAGTCATTAATTTTCTGAAATTAGTTATCAAACAACTAGTTTGATAAGCATATCTACAGATCAATTTATGGAGACTATAGGTATGTAAATGTCTGCCTGGCATTTACAATCAGCTGATCTCTCATGAAAGTTATAATAGAGGTATGAGAATATCCATTTTGCGATGGTTAATTTTATGTGCCAACTTGACTTGGCTATGGATACCATGATAATATTCGATTAAATATTATTCTGGGTATGTCTGTGAGGGTGTTTCTGAATGAGAGTAATATTTGAATTGGTAGACTAAGAAAAGATTGCCCTCCCCAGTATGGACAGCCTTCATGTAATCTATTACCACCCTGAGTAAAACAAAAAGTAGGATAAGGGGAGAAGCTCTCTGCCTGATTCTTTTCAGTCTGAGACACTGGTCTTTTCCTGTATTTGATTGAAACTTAAAGCAATGAAAGAAACTTCTCCTGGTTTTCAGACCTTTATACTTGCACTGGGACTATACCAATAGCTCTCCTGGGTGTTTGGCTTGCAGAAGGAAGATCTTAGGGGACTTCTCAGCATTCCATAGTCATGTGAGCCAATTCCTTATAATGACTCTCTCTCACACACATATATGTACACATATACATATAATTATATACATACACATGCTTTGTATATGTATATACATGTACATATGAAGATATATAAGAACATGAGGAAGATATATATATGAACACTAGTTCTGTTTCTCTGGAGGATTCTGATTAATACACATTGAGATATAGCTGTTCCTTTATTAAATTTTTAATTTAATCACCTATATTAAAGCAAGTCACGTGGGTTCTGTTTCCTGACTAGAATCTGACTGATACAGTTCCTTTTCTCTATTGTGTCAATTATAGTCTATTAGAGTTAATTTTTCTAACCAATTTCCTGCTATTGCTAAAAGCATAGAACATTCAGTAAAATAAAAAATGTTTTGCCGATATCCTATTAATGTGAGAATACTTTAGAAAACTTTAACTTCATTTATCCCCTTATCTTTTATATTATTGTCATATGTTAATTTCTACGTATTTCAAACCAGAAAACATATCATTTTCTTGTTTTGCATAGTCATTGTCTTTTATATTTACCCACATTTTTCTTATAGAGATTTAGTGTTTCCTGTTGAGATCATTTTCCTTCTTCCTGAAAATCTCTCTTTAGAATTTTTTAAAGAAGAGTTTTGGTGGAAAGAAACTCCCTTAGTTTTTGTTGTTCTGAAATCATCTTCATTTACTTTCATTTTTTTTTAAAGATTTTATTTATTTATTTGACAGAGAGAAAGAGAGATCACAGGTAGGCAGAACGGCAGGCAGAAAGGCAGGCAGAGAGAGAGGGGGAAGCAGGCTCCCTGCTGAGCAGAGAGCCCGATATGGGCCTCGATCCCAGGACCCTGAGATCATGACCTGAGCCGAAGGCAGAGGCTTTAACCCACTGAGCCACCCAGGTGCCCCATTTACTTTCATTTTGGAGTGATATTTTACTGTGTACAGAGTTTTCAGTGGGCTTCTATTTTCTTTGAGTACTTGAAAGTGGACCTTCTATTATATCCAAAATTTTTCTCTCAGAATCTTTTATTGCCTGGACACTCAGCCCTAATTTTCACTACCTCAGTAGACCTCCACTACTATTAAACAAATGACTTAATCATTTTAGTTAGATTTTCTGCTCACTTTTCATCCATATAGTTTTGCTCATAAACAAACAAATCAATAAAAAACCCAGAGTAGAATCAATATAAATGAATAAAGTAAGTACAGTTTGATATTTTTTTCTTATTTTCTGGTCTGAATATTTAAATTATACTGAGTAGCATTAAATATGTAAGGTCTTCAAATGATAAAAGAAAGCAATAAAATAATATACTTTTTATTATATATTCTGGAAGCTCAGTGTTTTCTTCTATTAACATATAAAATAAAAATTTTTCTCTTAATAAGTAAAATGTGCTTGGGAAAGTTATATAAGAGTAATTTTCCCCCACCATTATGGTGGCTTTAATGTGAAATACCTGTGCAGTAAATACTTAAAAAAACTGAGAAGACCTAATTAATTTCAAACAAATTAGTACCTCCATTATTGCAACTGGTATAAAAATGAAGAACTCTTAATCATGGAAAACAGGAAATTGTCATATAGATGAGTCGTAATTACTAATGGAGAAGAGTTGCCCAGACAGACATTTTGTATTACTTTCATTTCCAGTTTTGTTAGGAAGATCTGTTAAACCTCTCCCATAAGACAGATGCATCCTAAAGGCCACATAGCTAACATTTAGGCAGAAGTTGATATCAGGGAGTTTGCAGTAAAGAATAATACAGCTACTTAATATGCAGCATTCCTGAATCCAACTATGACCATCTTGCCAGGAAACCTCGTCCTCTATAGAATACTCAATCTCAATAAATGGCAAACACACACTTCTAGATGCTCGGGTAAAAAAATCTTGGAGCCCTATGTTAGTCTTCTCATTCTCTTATATTCTATGTCTAATGCATTAATTACCCTTATATCCTTATAAAGACATATCTTTATAAAGACTTTTGGATATTGATAGTGTTACTTCTACCATGTGTCTTTAATGGATGCTAAGTATTGAAGACCTTTGTGAGATATGATGTAGACTAGAATATGTAAATTGCCTTTGTAGTTGGAACCTGAATAGGACTCTTGTTATTTAGTACCGTTTTATTTAATAACATTTTTAAATAATTCTGTCCTGTTTCAGGGAGGTGAAGCAGTTAATTCACTTTGCTAAAGGTTCCAAAGTTTCACCTGTTGGATGGCTTACACTTGTACCTCTTGATTGTTTATGAAAAACATGCAAACATCACAGCCCATACAAAATGCTATGCTGTTCTGAAAATCTTTTAATTGGTCCTATTCGTAATCCAGAAAAACACTTGGGACTTCCTAAGAGCTATAAAAGTGTTGGATCTGGAATATACAATTTATTTCTCAAATAAAGGTTTAATTTCCCTCTGACATTCCACTTCATTAAAGCAAGGTCTCAGTCTGAGATGTCTACATTATTCAATGAGTTTCACTGTTGTATTTATTGTGCTTATCACTAATGGAAGTAGCTTCTTATTTGCATTTATAAGGTATTTATTTCATAGGATGTGAGATACATGTAGACAGTAATAAGAATGATTACTCTAGCCTAAGGTAACAAATGTGAAAGGCATTCTTGAGATTTTACATTGCCTAGCTCAGGATCCCACCAGGGTGAGATATGAAGTAAGAACCAGAGGCAGACTTTTTAGCTGGGGATTTATATTTGCAAGTGGCCAGTATTAGGCCTTCCTTGAACCTCAAAAACAGCAGCAGATAGAAAAATAGGAAACATGATATTAAATTAGAAAAAAATAAATTCCACTTCTAATTCTCTAGGATATGAGACAAACACTAAATTTCAGTTTCTTTTTCTAAACTCCAATGTTATTTCTTTAATTTACTTCTTCATGTCATTTTTTTCATCTATAGCAATATAATCTTCTTCCCTTAATATTTTTCCATATGATCTTCAAGAAACACATGTCCAGATACCGTATTCCTCAGCTTCACATATGTAATTTCTTTTTCTCTAACTCAACCATGTTTCACTCAAAATTAAGTTTAAAACTCTAACTAATGAACCAAATGATTTCTGATATCTTGTCTTAGTATATCTTACCAGCTTCACCTCTTTGTATATCCTTCCATTCTCTCATTTTTCCAGTCAAGTATATATGGCCTTGACTGTAATTCTCTGAGTGTTTTCTCACCCTCCCCATATCTATTCCTTCTTCCACCACTTTTCTCACAGGGTGTTGACATAGGCTTTGCTGGGGTGCTAAACAATACTGGGTTTGAGGCCTGAGGAGCCAACTTTTTTAGCCAACATGACTAAGAATGGGAAAAATAATTTAAATACTTCAGCCAGAGGCAAGATGGAATGAAGACTTCACAAATAAGTAAAAAGAGTATCAGAGTAAAAACCACCTAAAAAAACATGAGAAAGGTCCAATGTGATGACTATGAAAGTGCGTTGTTTCACATCCAACAATACATGAGAAAACTCATCCACCACAATTGAGTAGGATTTATTCTTGGGAAGCAATGGTGGTTCAAAATGCATGAATCAATCAACATGATACACCAAGTCAACAAGAGAAATGATAAAAACCATAAGATCATTTCAATGGATATAGAAAAAGCATTTGGCAGGGTACAACATCCATTCATGATAAAGGCCCTCAACAAAATAGGTTTAGAGGGAACATACCTCAACATAATGAAGGCCATATATGAGAAACCCACAGCTAACATCATACTCAATGGAGAAAAACTGAGAGCTTTTCCCGTAGGTCAGGAACAGCACACAGATGTCCACTCTCACCACTTTTATTCAACAGAGTACTGGAAGTACTAGCCATAGCAATCAGAAAAGAATAAGAAATAAAAGGCATCAAATTGGTAAGGAAGAAGGAAAATGTTCACTATTTGCAGAGACATGATACTATATAGAAAACTCTAAGACTCCCCAAAAAACTACTAGAACTGATAAATAAATTCGGTAAGGTCACAGAAAACAAAATCAGTATAATAAATCCATTGCATTTCTATACACTAATAATGAAGTGGCAGAAAGAGAAATTAGGAAAACAGTCTCATTTACAATTGCACCAAAAATAATAAAATATCTAGGAATAAAGTTAACCAAGGAAGTTAAAGACGTATACTCTGAAAACTACAAAACACTGATGCAAGAAGTTGAAGACAACACAAACAAATGGAAAGATATCCCATGCTCATGGACTGGAAGCACAAATATTGTTAAAATGTCCATATCACACAAAGAAATCTACAAATTTAATGCAATCCCTATCAGAATACCAACAGTACTTTTCACAGAACTAGAACAAGCAATCCTACAATTTGTATAGAACTGCAAAAGACTCTGAAGAGCAAAAGCAATCTTGAAAACAAAACTGGAGGTATCACAATCCCAGATTTCAAGATACACTAAGCTGTAGTTATCAAAACAGTATGGTACTGGCACAAATACAGAAACATAGATCAATGGAACAAAACAGAGAGCCCAAAAATAAACCCGGAATTATGTGGTCAATTAATCTTAGATAAAGGAGTCAGAATATGCTACAGGGGGCGGGGGGGGGAACCCAGTCTTTTCGACAAATAGTGTTGGGGAAACTGGACAGCTATATGCAAAAGAATGAAACTGGACCTCTTTCTTATTCTATATACAAAAATAAAGTCAAAAGGGATTAAGGACCTAAATGTAGACCTGAAACCATAGGAATTGTAGAAGAGAGCACAAGCAGTAATTTCTCTGTCAGCAGTAACAACGTTTTTCTAAATATATCTCCCGAGGCAAAGGAAACAAAAGCAAAAATAAATTATTGGGATTACATCAAAATAAAAAGCTTCTGCACAGCAAAGGAAACAATCAAAAGACTTAAAGACAACCTATTGAAGGGGAGGAGGTATTTACAAAGGACATATCCAAAAAAAAGTTAGTATCCAAAATATATAAGAAACTTACACAACACTGAAAGTAATAAGTATAAGTATAATAATAAGTATAAGTAATCCAATTTAATAACAGGCGGAGGACCTAAACATACATTTCTCCAAAGACATACAGATGACCAACAGACACATGAAAAGGTGCTCAACATCACTAATCATCAGGGAAATGCATATCAAAACCACAATAAAATATCACCTCGTACCTGTCAGAATGGCTAAAATTAAAAACACAACAAACAGTAAGTGTTGCTGAGGATGTGAAAAAACAAACGAGAACTCTTACGCACTGCTGATGGGAATGTGAACTGGTGCAGCCACTGTGAAAAACATTATTGAGCTTCCTCAAAAAATTAAAAAATATAACTACCATAAAATCCAGTAATTCCACTACTGGGTAATTCAATTCCCCAAAAAATACAAAAAAGAAAAGCCATATGCACCCCTACGTTTACTGCAGGATTATGTACAATAGCCAAATTATGGAAGCAGCCCAAGTGTCCATCAATAGATGAATGGATAAAGAAGTGGTATATATACAATGAAATATTATTGTATTTCGTTGCCATTTGCTACAACATGGATGGATCTAGAGAGTATAATACTAAGTGAAATAAGTCAGAGAAAAACAAATACCATATGATTTTACTCATATATGGAATTTAAGGGAAAAAAAATAAGAACACAAAAAAAGAGACAAACCAAGAAACAGACTCTTTACTATAGAGAACAAACTGATGGTGACCGGAGGAGAGATGGTGGGAGGACAGGTGAAACTGGTGAAGAGGATCAAGAACTGATTTATCATGATGAACACTGAGTAATGTACAGAACTGCTGAATCACTATATGGTATGCCTGAAACTAATAAAACACTGCATGTTGACAACCCTGGAATTAAAAAAAAAAAAAAAAGATCATGTCAGGGGTGCCTGGGTGGCTCAGTGGGTTAAGCCTCTGCCTTTGGCTCAGGTCATGATCTTGGAGTCCTGGGATGGAGCCCCACATTGGGCTCTCTGCTCAGCAGGGAGCCTGCTTCCTCCTCCCTCTCTGCCTGCCTCTCTACCTACTTGTGATCTCTCTCTCTCTGTGTCAAATAAATAAAATCTTAAAAAAAAAAAAGATCATGTCATTTGTGAATAAAGACAACTTTACTTCTTCCTTTCCAATCTGGATGCACTTTATTTCTTTTTCTTGCCTGATTGTAATGACTGAAAACTCCCATGCAATGTTGACTAAAATGGTGAGAGTGGACATCCTAACCTCGTTCCTGATATTAAGGGAAAGCAGTCTTTTACCATTAAAGATTACATTACTTTGCATTTTTGACAGATGCCCTTTATCAGGATGAGGAAATTCTCTTCTATTTCTCATTTTTTGCAAGAGTTTATCATGAATGGGTATTGGCTTTTGTCAAATACTTCTCTCATGTCTGTTTAAAATGATTATGTTTTTTAACCTTTATTGTATCAATATGATATGTAACATTTATTGATATTTTCAAGTTTTAAATTGACTTTGCATACCTGGAAGAAATTCCACTTCGCTGTGGTATAATCCTTTTTATGTGTTGCTGGATTTGGTTTCCTAATATTTTGTGGAGATTTTTTTTGGCATCTATATTAATGAAAATGATTTCTAGTTTTATTTTCTCATAACATCTTAATTTGTCTTTTGTATTGGAATAATGCTGTCCTTTTAGAATAAGTTGGGAAGTATCCCCTCTTCCTTACTTTTCTGTAATAAGTTATAAAGTACTGGTATTTCCTCTTAAATTTTTGACAGACTTCATCAGGGAAATATCTGGGTCTGGGTTTTTCTTTGTGGGGCTGTTTTAAACTATTAATTCAATTTCTTTATTGATTTCTTTATCTATACACCTGCAAAGTGATCAGGGACCTGTGCCAGAATACAAATTAATTAATTGCTTCCTTCTTTAAAGAATTTTTGCTATAAATTTTTTTTAAAAGTTGGCTAAACTAAACAGTGTACTTAATGAAGTAATTAGTTTATCATCTGGTACATGCTCCCTAAGTTATTATTGACAATAACAAACACTTCATATATGAGTACCTGTCCCTGGACCACATTTTGAGTAGCATTGGTCTACAGTATGAAGATAGGATTAATCAAGACACTTTGGCGACAGCCCGATAATAAGAGCTACTTAAAGCAATAAAGGAAGGATTTATTATGGCATCCTGGGATATATCATTGTCTTAGTCCATCTGAACCTCTATATTACAGACCAATAGGCTTATAAACAACAGAAAATTCTTTTTCACAGTTCCAGAAGCTGGAAAGTCCAAGATCAACATGCTGTCAGATTCAGTGTCTGATGAAGACCACTTCCTGGTTCACAAACAGCCACCTTTTCACTATAAATTCATATAACAGAAAAGGTAAGGGAATTCTCTGGGGTCTTTTTTATAAGAGCACTAATTTCATTCACAAAGGCTCCACCGTCATGACCTAATCACCTTCTAAAGACCCACCTCTAAATAAAAATCACTTTGGGCATTAGGATTTAACATGTATCCGGGGTGGTCACAAATAGTCTGTAGCACTCATAGAACTTAAGGATAGGGATATGGCCAGGTTCAAGGTAGGATCTAGAATAATGAACTGGAAAATTCTGTTAACCAGAAATACATATTTTTTTCTCTCACTTTTTGTTGTTGCTCTTCCTGATTAACTTTCTCAGCTTCTCTTTCACATGGTACAATGTAATCACCTCAAAATTCCCAGCATGGATATGTATTTATTTGTCCCAATGATTTACACTTCATATAAATGGATGGCATCATATAGTACAAACATGTTTAGTGGCTCCAACATGTTGGTGGCTTCATGAGAGTAAGAAAGAGGCATGTAGCAGGGAAGACAGTCTGGCAGACACTGCCAAAGTGTATCTTATTTATATTTTAATATGACTGCTCTTAAGAATTACTTTTGGAACTAGTCTTAAAAACTTATGGTCCATTACTTTAAATGTGCCCAATGCAGGTAAATCTTGCAGGGTAAAATTCACTTTTTAGACAGCATATTTAATTTTATTTCAATTTGTCATTTGAGTCCACTGTGTTATCAGGCTAATGTACGTAGCCTTTAGCTGAAAAAATAATATGTAATTTATTGTATGGACTGTACTGATATGTAATCAGTCTGATTTCCTGTGTTGGTTGTAAATTATTTGCAATTAATGAAAGAAGAGTCTCAAAACATTTGAATGAGGAAGAAATGTATAAGCTCCCAAGTACATCATTTAAAATGATAATGTTTATTCAGATATAGGTATTCTTATTTGGGAAACTTAATAATTCACTCTCATGAATATTTGTCATTTGTTACATGCATGAACTTCAAGGTTACAAGCAGTAGATGTGAATAAATAGTGCTTAATTAACAAAGGGAAAGGTTGGCTTAAATACACACACACACACACACACACACAGGTGTATGTACAAGTTTATAATATATATGTCACCTCAATAGCATGAATAAGACACTCCTATCACTGAGAACAATTCAAAGGTTTCAGGAGTTGTGTGCCAGGAACCAGGAACAAAGATCAAATCTGTTTTTTATTACACCATATTAGTCCATTGTGATTCTTATTCTTGTTCCTCTCTAGGTAAAATATATTTTTTCTTTGGCTTCTTAAATTTATTTTTCTTTAGTTTTCTGCAGTTTGAGTATGATACGCTCACCTATGTGGAGCTTTGGTCTTTATACTGCTTTTTACAGCTGTGGTTTGGTGTCTTCCGTTAATTAAAACATTCTTGGCCATTCTATTTCAAAAACTTCTTCTCTATTCTCTCTCATTTCTCCTGGTATTACAATTACACATATATTACACTTTCTGAAATTGTCTCACAGAGTTTTTGTATACTCTGTTATTTTCTAAAATTATTTTTCTCTTTGCATTCCAGTTTGTGAAGCTTCTATTGACTAACCTTTAAGCTCAGATGAATGAGTTAATTCCAGGTAGAAAAAAGTTAGATCTTTGCTATATTTATATTCATATTATTGTTTATGAGGAAAAAATCTAAAACACTACTGATTTACTCCATGTATTTATGGGCTCAGAGAACTAAATGCTTACAATTTTGCATTCTCTAAATAATTATAGCATATTTTCAGTGAGCAGCCTATATTTTATTAGCATGTTGAACAGAAAACTATAGTATACAAACACAATCGTACCTAACTTTCTATTTCAACAAATTAAAATTAATATCCACATAAAATAATGAACACACATATACACATGTACACACACATTTATTTTTTATTTTTTATTTTTTATTTTTAAAGATTTTATTTATTTATTTGACAGAGAGAGACAAAGAGAGAGAGGGAACACAAGCAGGGGAAGTGGGAGAGGGAGAAGCAGGCTTCCCACTGAGCAGGGAGCCCAATGCGGGGCTCTATCCCAGTGCCCTGGGATCATGACCTGAGCTGAAGGCAGACGCTTAATGACTGAGCCACCCAGGTGCCCCCACACATTTCTTAACTAGATTTATCCATTGGCAAAAAGATCAGATTTTCATATTTAGAACCCAGACACTTTCGGTCATTACGCAGTGAATGTATGGTTTACAGTTCTTTTTTTTTCCCCCTCACTTAAGGGTCTTTGGATTAATTCACATTTGAAAAAGCAAGAACGGAATGGATTTTATTTATCTATGATGTCTTAGTAGCAAAGTTCATGTTTGTTTAAAAAAAAGACCAAGAGAAAAGTATTTTCAAATGCTGAACAATCAGCAATTTAAGCAAAATCTGTCAAACCCAGATGTTGTTTTGACAATCCACCCTAAATAGACTTGTTTTGCATTCCTATCTCTGGTTTCAAAAAAACAGTGCATTGAAACAATGCAGTCTTCAGCAAAGGGTAGACTTTTTGTGGTAGTGAGTAAAGTTGGAACAAAAAGAAGAGGGGGATGAAATAGTAGGATTCCACTGTCAATGGACTGAATTAGAGTAAATTCATTTATTATTAACATCCAACATTATTGTGATTACTTCAAAAAGACATAAACAATAATAGCATTTTAAAATTCAATTTCTTTAAGACCTTTTAGAGGGCAATGCTTTTTTTTAATGCTTGAAAATGGCTACTACACATTCTTACTTTTATACATTTAAACCTGAACCCCTTAAAAAAATCTTCAAAATAGATTCTAGTCTGTACCAATTACTTCAAACAATAAAGTTTAGGCAAATAATTTGAACAATGTAAAAATTCTGTTAGTGACCAAAGGGAATGGATAGAGAGAACAGCTTTCTATGCCAGTGCCTGATTGGTTATCTTTGATTGAAGTGCAAATTACCTTGCAGAAAATAAACATCATAGTATTGGCCAGTTGAGCATTAATTTTGAGATTCAAGAAAATCAAACAGAGTAGAGCAGTAAGTGTTGCTAAGGAAACACCAAGCACTCTGTTGTAAGAAAAGCAAGGCAGCAGAGTGTTGCAAGTGACAGTGTATTCCTTGGAGCCGTACAATAAGCTAACCTAACAAAGGACTTTTACACTTCAAGGGAAGGGCAGTGAGTGCAATTCTGCCTACTAGGTTGATAATTAAGCTGAAAAAGTCACAAATATAGTTCTCTCTTTCCCAAGCTACAGACAGAGAGATGACGACTAAGAGGCTTACAACCAGAACAATACTAAATAAAACAAACTTTTCAGAACAATATCCAAAAAGAATTGTAAAGAAATTTAGATTTTTGTACAAGTTTAGTGCACAGAATTTAAAATCAATTATAAGTTTACTGAAGAAGAAAAAATACACCTCAACGCCCAAAAAACAAATAACCCAATTAAAAATGGGCAGAAGACATGAATAGACATTTTTTCAAAGAAGACATACAGATGGCCAACAGACACACGAAAAGACATTCAACATCACTGATCATCAAGGAAATGCAAATCAAAACTACAATGGGAAATCACCTCACACCTGTCAGAATGGCTAAAATCAACAATATAAGAAACAACAGGTACTGGTGAGGATGTGGAGTAAGGGGGACGCTCTTGCACTGTTGGTGGAATGCAAACTGGTGCAACCACTGTGGAAAATAGTATGGAGGTTCTTCAGAAAGTTAAAAATAGAACAACCCTATGACCTGGCAACTGCACTACTAGATAATTACCCAAAGAATACAGAAATACTAATTTAAAGGGATATATGCAAACTGATATTTATAGCAGCATTATCTACAACAGCCAAATTATGGAAAGAGCCCAAGTGTCCATTGACTGATGAATGTAGAAAGAAGATGTGTATGTATACAAAATGGAACATTGCTAAGTCATAAAAAAGAATGAAATCTTGCCATTTGCAATGATGTGAATGGAGCTAGAGTGTTATGCTAAGCAAAATAAGTCAATCCAAAAAAGACAAATACCATATGATTTCACTTGTACACGGAATTTAAGAAACAAAACAAACAAGTAAAGGGAAGAGAGAAGGAAACAAAGAAATAGATTCGTAACTATAGAGAACAAACTGAGAGTTGATGGAGGGAGGTGGGTGGAGGATGGGCTAAATGGGTGATGGGTATTAAGGAAGACACTTGTGAAGAGAACTGGGTGTTGTATGTAGGCAATGAATCACTGGATCCTGCACTTGAAGCTGATATTACACTGTAGGTTAGCTAATTGGAATTTAAATAAAAACTTGAAAAAGGGGGAAAATAATAATAATAATAGCTTAGTGGTGAAGTCTGAAGAATTTTCATCTGTGCCTATTAGAAAAGTATTGCTCCAGATGATACTTCTACATTATCAGTTTTAGCTATTTCAGTTAGCTTCCTACATTTTCATGAATATTTTGTCATTACAAAACAAGGTTGGTGTTACTATGATTTCAGAAATTCAGTTTTTTCCAGTTTTATCTGTCTACCAAGTACAACTTTCACCTTTTACTAGACTTGCTCTTATTTTACAATATTTATTACAAAAAAATTGTTGGTTGAAGAGTTCTAAGGTATGCATTCAAATGTGCTTATCTGAATGTATTTCAAAATAAGTTATGATGTAGGGCGCCTGGGTGGCTCAGTGGGTTAAAGCCTCTGCCTTCGGCTCAGGTCATGATCTCAGGGTCCTGAGATCGAGGCCTGCATCGGGCTCCCTGCTCAGCGGGGAGCCTGCTTCCTCCTCTCTCTCTGCCTGCCTCTCTGCCTACTTGTGATCTGATCTCTCTCTCTCTCTGTCAAATAAATAAAATCTTTAAAAAAAATAAGTTATGATATAAATTCAGTGATATAACTGGTGATTGTTATACATTATAACTCTCGTGACATTTAAGAATTTCCAGGTATTTGCCAATTCAGAATTTAGCATATAGATTCTATGTTTGCTTACAAAGATCTGAAATAGACTTGTAGATTTACAAAAGAATGATGAATATCTGCAAATACCTAAATATCAAACTGTAGCATTTGCTTATTTCCATAGTTCCATGAGCCCATCCACTACGGCCAATTTCAATATTCATGAATCATCACTGAATGCGGAATTGGGAAGAGATGTACATGCGGTTGAACACCATTACACAGTATTTCCCCTTTATAGATATAATAGGTATAAATAAATCTAGGAGAATAAAAAAGTTAAATGCAGTAAAACAGGGCGCCTGGGTGGCTCAGTGGGTTGGGGCCGCTGCCTTCGGCTCAGGTCATGATCCCAGGGTCCTGGGATCGAGGCCCACATCGGGCTCTCTGCTCAGTGGGGAGCCTGCTTCCTCCTCTCTCCTCTCTCTCTGCCTGCCTCTCTGCCTACTTGTAATCTCTCTCTCTGTGTCAAATGAATAAAATAAAAATCTTAAAAAAAAAAAAATTTAAATGCAGTAAAACAATTAGGAAGTGATGACTTTTAATTATTCAATTTTAGTAGTTTCTTTCATTGTAAATTTATGCAATTTATTTTTAAATAATGATTTTGTTTAATAACTGACTTATAAAACTCCTCGAAATTTAACAATTAGCTCCTGCAAGCTGGTAGGAACTGGCTCCAGTATGCCACTGACTAGCTCCGTTAATGTGGAAGTTTCCTTGTCCTTCCCTCTTGCATTCTACATGCATATTATGATTAGTTTGGAATTTGCCTAAAGTATCTCCTCAAATCATCAGCTGCTCCAATAATGCCCTCTTCATTTTGCTATTTCCAGTATTCATAATTGATTTTTAATAATTATTGGGCAACCAGGATGTGCTAATATTGTATGAAGCCAGCAAAGTCACACATATCAACTAATTAGAGCTGCTAGATGATTGAAACAGCTGCTTCTCCTGAATAATCAGTTCACTGGATATTGATACTTCACCAATAGATGGTTTAAAAAGGTATGTCAGGCCACCATTTGGGTAAATATACAACTCATTATGGACACACAGGTAAACAGAACGACTTGATCTTGATCAAAACCAACAGGCAAAAAATAGTTTGAGAGTCAATCATCACTAGAGGAATTAGATCTGTCCTTAATGTGTAGCTTACTGAATCAATTTGCTTTTTGGAATTCTCCAAGAGATAAAACACAGCAGTTTGGCTAATAACCCCCTGCTTCAGCTAAATAACAATGTCAGAATCTATGAGTTATAATGTAACATTAAGGAGTATAATGACAGCTATCCTCCAGAGGATGTTTCAAAATCACAATGAAGTAACAAGCAATTTGTTGAGGATCCTTCCCTGCCAGTTGCCAAAGCATTAGCATTCCATCTGCCAGGCAGTGGGATTAGCATATCCCTAGTGAAGTTGTTATGGCAACTTTCAAAAGACTAAATTGGGACTTTGTCAAATCTTTAGGAAATCATGTGTGAAGACTGTATTAACTTCTTTCTTTAGGTATATATTATGTTAGCTTTTTTCCTTGTTGTTTATTTATTTCTATTTTAGTATCTACAAGATGATAAATGGCAGCTCCATTAAACAGTAACATTTTTTTCCACTTGAGCAACTGAAAGCCATGGTCATAATATGTTTCATCCTCTTAGAACTAGCCCAAGAGAATTGGTATTGCTTTAAGTCAAGTTTTTACAAAAGCTTTACCCAAACTGAAGCATTTTGAAGAACAGGAGACACAATGTACATGCTTTTTCTGGGCTTGCATGTTTACATTGCCTGATACTTTCATCAACCTCCATTGATTCATAGCTGTGATTTTTTTTAAAGTTATTTGCAGCATATACTAAGAAATGTACTTCCTGTGGTATTTTTCCTGAAAATGTCTTCTTATAAATACTTTCTAACACTTTAAAGACACTTGAGATTAAGCCAAGGAGTCTTTATCTCACTGGTTAGAAAGTCAGGTTGATAAAAAACAAGGCTGCTAATGTAGTCCACCTCTACTTATATATTAGAAGAATGTTTCTCTGCCTGGTGCACTCTGGGAACATTAACTTGAGATAGGAAGAGAGTTCGGAGTGGTGGATTTTATAAATTAATAACCTCAGGCTAGCACTATTAGGACTTTGTATGCAAACAGTCTGAGAGAATTATGAGGCAGGTTTATAGTTTTAATAAAGAATCAGAAACATCTGGCAGCTTGTAAGAAGTTCTTTAGTTTCTACATTTTGTCTTCATCCTGCTCCATTTTTCTTTGTTTTGTTTTGCTCAAAGTTACTTTAGATGTTCTTGATCTCAGAAAGTTATTAATTTCTGTTAACTCAAATAATTTTATAAAAACAAAGGAAATGCCCTTTTATACTTCTTTCAAGACAGATGCATAATTTTTAACTGAGTAAGGAAAGGGTTAAAGTATAGGCAGGGAAATATAGGAGGCTCCTGACTCCCCTGACTAGGCTCAGGCAGGCAGCTATGTGACCAGGCTCACAGAAATCCCAGATGTGGAGAAATGTTATAGATGGAGATCTTTTTTTTTTTTCCTTAGGTTTTTTTTTTTATTATGTTATGTTAGTCAACATACTGTACATCATTAGTTTTTGATGTAGTGTTTCATGATTAATTGTTTGCGTATAACACCCAGTGTTCCATGCAATCCATGCCCTCCTTAATACCCATCTCCAGGTTCAGCCATCTCCCCACCCCCCTCCCTTCTAAAACCCTGTTTCCCAGAGTCCATAGTCTCTCATAGTTCGTCTTCCACTTCAATTTCTCCCCCTTCATTTTTCCTTTACTTCTCCTAATCCTCTCCATGCTATTCCTCATGTTCCACAAATAAGTGAAACCATGTAATTGACTTTCTCTGTTTCACTTATTTCACTTAGCATAATCTCCTCCAGTCCTGTCCATGTTGATGCAAAAGTTGGGCATTTATCCTTTCTGATGGCTAAGTAATATTTCATTGTGTATACAGACCACATCTTCTTTATCCATTCATCTGCTGAAGGGCTTCTTGGCTCTTTCCACAGTTTGGCTATTGTGGACATTGCTGCTACAAACACTGGGCTGCATATGACCCTTCTTTTCACTACATCTGTATCTTTGGGATAAATAACCCAGTAATGCAATTGCTCGGTCATAGGGTAGCTCTATTTTTAATTTTTTGAGGAATCTCCACACTGTTTTCCAAAGTGGATGCACCAAATTGCATTCCCACCAACAATGTAAGAGGGTTCCCCTTTCCCCATAACTTCTCCAACATTTGTTGTTTCTTGCCTTGTTGATTTTTGCCATTCTAACTGGTGTAAGGTGGTATCTCAATGCGGTTTTGATTTGAATTTCCCTGATGGCTAATGATAATGAATACTTTTTCATGTGTCTATAAAGTTCTTTATAGATCTTCGATATCAGCCCTTTGTCTGTAGTGTCATTTGCAAATATCTTCTCCCATTCTGTGGGTTGCCTCTTTGTAACCAGAGAGAAAGGAACATAACAAATCCACCTTGTTCATTCTAAATATAGACAAGATAGTTCATGATATTTACAAATTCACCTTGTTTGTTTCAAATGTTATAAACAAGATAGTTACCAAGTTCCCTGGTCAGTTTTCTGGAAAAGACTGACCAAAAAAGCCCTCTTAAAAGCCCTCTGTGGCAACCATTCAGGACCCCTCTCATTCTAGAGAGCTTTTTTCTTTCTTTTCTGTTTTCACCTTCATTTAATAAACTTTAATAAACTTTCACTTCACCCTTTTGTGTCCACAAGATTCATTCATTGTTTGACTCTGTGAGACAAGCACCCTGCGGCTCTGCCACATAACCTACTGATTCAGCCTAATTTCTTTTAGATAGAAAACGTGCTTATTTATGTAATTTTTTTCAAGCAAACAATCGCAAATTATTCTGTGTAGTGTAATAATCGCTGCAATGACAAGTAAGTGTATGATGGCTTAATAAACAAGACAGTAGCTTATTTTCTACTCTCCTGAAGTTCTGATCAGTGGACAGCTCTTCTCTAAGGCAGGACACATATACCTCCCATTTTCTTGCTCTACCATCATCAACATAGGACTTCCAAGATCATTTTGCCCACCTACATTAAGCCAACTAAAAAGGAAAGTGAAAACACATACCATGTAGACGTCTTGGAAGTGGTATACCTCTGCTCATATTCCATCAGATAGAACAGTCATATGACTACATCTAACAGAAGGAAAACTTGGGGAAAATAGCTCAACTTTGTTCACAAATTAAAAAGGAAATGGATTTGGTAACCAGCTAGCAATCTCTCCCATAGTATATTACAGAATACTACTAACTAGGCCACTATGAAACCAAATGATGCATTCTGTGAAGTTTAAAATATTAATGTTTGCCAGTAGTGTGAAGCAATGCTTCTTAATTGTGCGAGCTACAATTCTAAATAATAAATAAGTAAATAAAGACTACCTTTCCTTTTGTTCACATGAAAGTAGAAAATAAATTCTTTTGCACTGCAATCCATTCACTCAGTTACTCATTCAGTATACCATAATAACTAGCTTTAATATTTTGTCTTTTTTAACCACTTCGTTTCTAATAATAGACCATGTCTTAGCAATCTTGAAATCATTAAAGGTATGTATGAAAAAATATCATACAGTTCTGCAGGCATCAAATACAAAATAAATTTCTTCATGCAAGAAAACATGTTTTCTTCTGTGTGTTTGCTTTCTCACTCATTTCAGTTGTATCTTTAGAATACATGGAGAGCTATTCAATGCCAATACCCAGTAGTAAGTTATGTATAATGGCCTTTAGTTGGAAACTCTTTATGAACATATGTTCTATTGGTATATAATTTACAGGAACTTTTTAAAGGTATCTTCTCATTAAAGATCACTTCAGTGATATTATGAATATAAGTTTAATGCTGTTTCAAATCCTGAAAGAATTTAGTATGCTAATGTTATCTTCTTAGATTCAGTCTTATCTATATTTTGCACTAGTCTTTCTGTACTTAGCACAACATACAACATTTTCATATACTATTAGAGAATATTTTGAAGGATAAATAAAATTATAATTACAGTTAGGAAAATTGATTACTAAGAATAGAAAGAGAATATTGGTAATTTTAACTACTAATTTAGATGCTCACAATAAATGGAATTTATTTCATGGTTTGAGGAAAATAACTCCAAACTATTCACCATATTTCCTTTCTTTATACCACCTTCTTAAAGTCAATGAATACAAAGGTAACTAAGGATGAAACCTCATCCATACATAACCAACACTGGATCCATATCCAACAGTTTGTGTATGTTTTATTTTCTTTGCTTCACTGGGTTTGTGTTTAGTTAGAGGGCATTTCTCCCAATCTAAAGACCTGGTTACAGAAGAATCAAATAAATATTACATAAAGAGAAGCTGGATAACTGGTTGTAGCAGGCTGAATTGTGTCCCACAAACATACCCATACATTAATTTCTGGAACCTGTGAATGTTACCTTATATGGCAGAAAGGACTTTGCAAATGTAATTAAGTGGAGAATTTGAGATGAGAAATTATCCTGGATTTTCTGGGTGAACCCTAAATATAATCACAAGTGCCCTTATTAGAAGGAGACAAGAGAAGATTTGACTACAAGAAAAGTACAAGGTAATGTGATTATGGAGGCATAAGAAGAGAAGGAGAGAGGTTTGAAGATGCTCTGCTGTTATCTTTGAAGACAGAGGAAGGGGCCCCAGGCCAAGGATCGTAGGCAGCCTGGCAAAGGTAAGGAAATGAATTGTCCCCTAGAGCCTCCAAGACCAATCACCTTGCTCAGACCCGGATTTTAGAGAGCAGGCAGATTGACTCTGGATTTTGACTTCTAGATTAATAGATTAAATATGTGTTGTTTTTAGCCACTAGGTTTGTAACAATTTGTTAAAGTGGCAACTGGAAATGAATACACTGGTGTATAACCAGATCAATCTGTACTACACGTGGAAGAGGCTTAGTCAGTTTTCTTCCTACTGCAATGGCTCATTTCCATGCGATGTTTACTGTTCCAATGTTCAAGAGGATTAGGAAGTTGATGTGATAGTACATACTTAGGCTACATTTAAGAATTTTAGTGGCCAGGTGTTAGGGAATAATGTGGCTAGGGAGAGGCAGGGATTAAACAATAAAATCATAAGCAACCAAAACCAAGACTAAACCATGTCTTTTTTCTGAGTGGGATCTTGTACTTATTCTTTAATGCCCAAAGAACCATCACATTCTTTATAAGATACACACTAGTTTCCTCTAAAAGTCTCTCTGTTTCTGTCTCTGTGTATTTTTTTTCTCTCTCTCACGCATTCCTGATATTAGACCTGACGAACTAGATCTCGTATCAGGCCCCACCCCTAACACACTTGGCATGGTAAACGACACCAAATGTGCCCACAAATAAAACATTTCAGAAATTCTGGAACTGTTGGTCCTGAACTCATGTACAGGATGGCCTCCCTTCATTTCTTGCAGATCTCTGCTCTTACAGAAGTTGAAAAACTCACAATTCCCAATGCCATGGATGATGTTCTTCAGCCATTTGCAATGTCCAAAATTTGAGAATTATGCTGTATCATCTACCACTAAAAACAAAACAAAAAAAACCCCACAGTACCTGGTAGGCCTTTTTTTGTTGTGAAGGCATCACATTCTACACCTAAAAATACTGGATGAAACTGGATATTAACACTTACAGACCATACGTTGTGCCATTTGCAGTTGAGAGAAATGTAAACAAATGTAAAAATGTAGTATTAAGTCATAACTGCAAAAAATTAACTATAGTGCCTATTATACTATAATAATTCTGTAGCCATTTTCCATTGCTATTGCAGTGAGCTCACATGTTGTGAGTATCCACTTAAAATGCCATGTGACACTAATCATCTGTGTGACCTAATCATCTCACCTTTCTCTAATAAGTTGCATACTGCAGTAAAAAGTGATCTCTCATCATTCTTGCATATCATTTTAGTGCAATACTATAAAACTTGAATAACATCATAGGACCTGTATGAAGTGTCACTAGTGATGCTAGATGTACTCCCAAGCAGCACAGGAAAGTCATGACATTACAAGAAAAAGGCAAATTGATTGATATGTACCGTAGTTGCCAATCATTTCAAGATAAATGAATCCAGCATAGGGACCATTATAAAAAAAGAAAAGGAAATTCATGAAGCCATCACTGCAGCTATGCCAGCAGGCAAAAAAAACCTTGCACTTTTTGTGAAATACCTTTTTATCTTGTATTGAAAATGCAGCTTTTATGTAGGTGCAGGACTATAAGAAAGGCATACCTATAGACTTTAATATGATCCAAGAAAAAGTGAAGTCATTACATGACAACTTAAAGCAAAAGAAGGTGAAGGATCTAAAGCTGAATAAGTTAATGCCAGCAAAGGATAGTTTGATAATTTTAGAAAGAGGCTTGGCTTTAAAAATGTCAAGGTAACAGAAGAAGCAGATTCTGCAGGCCAAGAGGCACCAGACAAGTTCCCAGGTACTATTAGGAAAACCATGGAGGAGAAAGGATATCTGCCTGAACAGGTTTTTAATACAGACAAAAGTACCTTATTCTGGAAGAAAAAAAAAATTCCACAAAAGACATTTACTCATAAGAAAAAGAAGCAAGCACCAGGATTTAAGGCAGGAAGGGATAGATTAAGTCTACTGCTTTGTGCAAATGCAGCTGGGTCTATGATCAGGACTGCCTATATCTATAAAGCTGCTAATCCCTGAGGCTTGAAGGGAGAAGAGAGACATCAGTCTTTTTGGTTGTGCAACAAGAAGGTCTGGACAAGAACTCTTTTTCTGGACTGACTCCACTGCTGCTTTGTCTCTGAAGTCAAGAAGTACCTTGCCAATAAGGGACTGTCTTTTAAAGTTCTTTTGACATTGGACAATGTCCTTGGCCACCCAGAAACCCCATGAGTTCAATACCAAAGGCATCAAAGTGGCCTACTTACCCTCAAACATAATGTCTCTAATTCAGCGGTGAGGGGTCATAGGGACCTTTAAGCCTCATTCTGTATCATACTCTAAGGAAAGGATTGTAAATGCTATGGAAGAGACCCCCAATAAAGACAACATCATGAAAGTCTGGAAGGATTATACCACTGAAGATGCCATCATTATTATAGAAAAGGCCACACAGCTATGAAACAATAAATTCCTATTGGAGAAAACCATGTCCAGATGTTATGCATGACTTCACAGGATTTACAACAGAGCCAATCAAAGAAATCACAAAAGAGATTGTGGATATGGGGGGAAAAAAGAAGAAGATAAAAAGAAAAGGAAAAAAAGGTGTGTGTGTGAGTGGGTGGGAGGGTGAAGCATTTCAAGATATGGATCTTGGACAGATTCAAGAGGTAGTTAACAGAACATGACTTGATGGAGATGAGTGTTTCCAAACCAGTGCCAGAAAACAAACTGACATCAGACAATCTGGCCAAAGAGTTCTGACTGTGTTTGATTTCTTTTATGACCTGCATCCTTCTACGGTATGGACACTGAAACTAAAGCAGATGGTGAAAGAAGTATTAGCAAGATACAGAAACATTTTTAGAGAAAAGAAAAAGCAAAAATGTCAAAGAGAAATTATGATGTATTTCTATAAAATTACACTAAATGTGCCTGCCTTCTTGCCTCCCCTTCCACTTCCTCCATCTTTTCTGCCTCTCTAACCTAAGGCAGCAAGACCAACCTTCCTCTTCCTCCTCAGTCTACTCCATGGGAAAATGATGAGGATGAAGACCTATATGATGATCCATTTCCACTCAATGAACTGTAAATAATCATCATGCCATACAGATCATAAACTTATCTGTTGTGTGTGTCTTTGTGTGAAAACCTAATAACTGTGTAGCAACAACTATGCAAAACTTTTTTGTGTCATCATCATCACCTAAGTAGTCATCATTTGGAACGTCATGTGCAAGATGTGTATGGAGGTGGACACAGTCTATCTTTCCATAAGCATATACTGAGTGATATTTAATATAAAGTTAATAATGTGTTAATTTACTTACTATTTTATAACTTTGCTTTCCAAAAATTACATTACTGTACAGTATGCTTCTCTCTCTTATAATTGGAGAAATTGCCTATCAGCCTATTATCACAGGTGAGTGGTTTTAAAAAACAGTAGCAATGTTTTCAATACTGTATTATGAAAATGACTATAGTATTATATAATACTATAGTATTATATGCTATAAATATTTTATAACAATACTATAGTATTATATGCTATAAATATTTTATAACAATTCCTTCATTACTGTATGGCTGGGCTACCATGAAGCATCATATTGATTACACTATACTATACCAAATACTATACGTATTTGTTTCTTCATTAACAATGCATGGGTCCTTATACCCATAAATAATAACGAACTTCTTTTTTTACACTATCTTTTCATTTTTGATGTCTAGTGTTAGTAATATATATAATGTCTACAGTGTCTGGATTCATAGAAGATAATATTGATGTAGGTACTGACTGATGATTCATCTTATGAACAGATGACATAAACATACGGTATCCATAAGTACAGTACTGTAAATGCATTTTCTCTTCCTTTTGATTTCCTTAAAACATTTTCTTTTAACTTATTTTATTGTAAGAATATGGTATATGATACATAAAATATAAAATATGTGTTAATCAAGTGTTTATGTTATTGGTGAGGGTTCTGGTCGATAGTAGGCTTATTAGTTAGCCATATTTTTGGGGAATCATGAGTTATACAAGGATTTTTGACTGTGGAGAGGGTAGGAGCCCTAATGTCCACATTATTCAAGGTTCAACTGTATATCACGATCTTTATCTTAACCGAGCCTGCACATTGAAAGACCTGCCTTAGAGGGCACTTCAAAATCTCAGTATTTAATCTTTGTATTCTTCTCTCTGAAATGATACTAAGAATCTGTTAAGGGAGTAGTCTCCTTTGCTACAATAAGCAAAACTCTCAGTTTTATCTTTTCAATAGGCTGTTTTGTTGATATTTTGGGAGTTCACTTTCAATAGATCTTTGTATAAAGGATGAATATGCTGAATATGTTCATAATGAAATTGAGGAATATACTATATATAAATTTGTTATGTTTTCTTTAAAATGGTTTCTTTCTATCCTGTGATTAAGCATGGGTCAGGTATAAAATGTATAGATAAACGAATCTCAGATCTCCAGTGTTTGTGTAGATGCAGGCTCTGATTTTGCCAGCTTCCTTGGCAAACTTTATTTGCTCCAGGAGGTGCTACTGAGATAAAAACCTTTGGTTATATTTATGGTGGCATATCTAAAGCAATCTGAACATATGTATAAAATAAAAATAAACATAAATAACAGATGTCAGATACAGCTTTTCTAGCAATAGTGTTAGAAAACATGTATTTGTCACCTGCCTAATAGCTTTGCTGTTTGTAGATGCAGGATTTTCTTTACAGATTTGCAGGGACAATTTCTATTTATTAATTTTAACAAGAACAGATGACAAAGAGTGTTATGAATTTGGTACATTAGCCATGAAAAATTCCAGAGGCAGGTCATTCTGTTCATATGACCCGAGGTCATTTCTGCTAGGCTGTTCATTTATGCATTGCTATAACTGGCCTTTGTAACTCTGAGAAAGTCCTAAGAGATATGATATTCCATCCTACCCAGTGGTGAGGAATAAAGAACTAATTTGTAAACAGTTCTTATAAATGACTTTTACCTAGACATTCTTTTTTTTAATCTAGGAAGGGAAATATTTTATTAAAATTGAATAAAGCATTTTTTTCATTGTTAATGTAAGGAAAAAGAACACCTCAATTAAAATTGTTTCAAAATAGTAGATGTAAATCCACTGACCTAGTAATTTACAAAAAGAAAAGAATACGATATTTTATTTAATGAGTCAGGTAATCTAAAATCAACATAACATAGAGCAATGAACATACAAGGGGAAAAAACAACACAGAACTGTTGAATCATTATGTTCTACACTTGAAACTAATATAAAACATATAAAACTATATGTTAATTATCTTTCAATAAAAATGTCATTGAGATTTTGATAGGGATTTCATAATAGTAAAGGAAAAAAAACAAGTCTCTTTAGTAAATGGTGCTAGGAAAACATAGCTACATGCAAAAAAATGAAACTGGACCACTTTCTAATACCATACACACACACACAAAAACCTCAAAATGGATTAAAGACCTAAATGTGAGACCTGAAATCATAAAAATCCCAAAAAAGAACAAGGGCAGTAATTTCTCTGACATCAATCGGAACAACATTTTTCTAGATATGTTTCCAAGGGAAACAAAAGCAAAATTCAACTATTTGGACTATACCAAAATAAGAAGCTTTGCATAACAAAGAAAACCATCAACAACATGACAAGAAAACCTAATGAATGGGAGAAGATATTTGCAAAAGATATACGCAATAAAGGACTTAATATCCATATATAAAGAACTTATACAACTCAACACCAAAAAAACTAACAATCTGATTTAAAAATGGGCGGAGGACCTGAACAGGTCCTCCAGACATACTGATGTCCAACAGACATGTGAAAAGATGCTCAATATCACTAATCCATCAAGGAAATGCAAACTGAAGCCACAATGAGATATCACCTTATACCAGTCAGAATGGCTAAAGTCAAAAAGACAAGAAATAATGAGTGTTGGTGAGGATGTGGAGAAAAAGGAACCTTCTTGCACTGTTGGTGGGAATATAAATTGGTATAGCCACTGTGGAAAACAATATGGAAGTTCCCCAAAAAATTAAAAATGGAAATTCTATATGATCCAGTAATTTCACTAGTGGATATTTACCCAAAGTAAATGAGAACACTAATTCAGAAAGATATATGCACCCCTGTCTACTGCATTATTTACAACAGCGAAGGCACAGAAGCAACCAAAGTGTCCACTGGACTGATGAATAGATTAGGAAAATGTGGTATACACAAATACACACACACACACACACACACACACACACACACAAATATTCTACAGCCATAAAAAAAGGATGAGCTCATGCCATTTGCAACAACATGGATGGACCTAAAGGGTATTATGCTAAGTGAAATAAGTGAGGCTGAGAAAGACAAATGCCACATGATTTCACTTACATATGGAATCTAAAAAACAAAACAAATGAATAAACAAGCAAGCAAAAAGCAAAATCAGACCTATAAATACAGGGAACAAACGACGGTTGCCAGAGTGAAAAGGATTTAGATGACCAAAATAAGTGAAGGGGAGGAGATATAGGCTTCTAGTTATGAAATGAATAAATCATGGAATAAAAGGCACAGCATAGGGAATACCACTATATAGTGACAGATGGCAGCTACACTTCTGGTGAGCAAAGCATAACATATAGAGAAGGTGAATCTCTATGTTGTTCACCTGATAACTAATGAAACATTGTCAACTATATTCAACCATGCTTTCCACTTTTTATACTAGAAAAATATAAAGAAAAGAAAAAATAACGAAGAGCAAGTGTGTTTTAATTTTTTCTTCTAGTTTTATACCAATTATATTAAATTTAAAAATAAAGAGGGAAAGAATTCCTAGGACAGAGGTGTTATGCTTTTTCAACTGTTATATTTATCAGTTAACAGCCTAGGCCAGTTGTTCTCAAAGCATGGTCCCTGGATCAGCAGCTTCAATGCAAACGGGAGAACTTGTTTGAAAGACAAGTTCTCAAACTCCACACCAAACCTACTGGGAATGGGACCTAGCAAACTAATTTAATAAACTCTCCAATATGATTCTGATATACACTAGCCTGGGAAAAAATATAAGTTTATTTTCAACAAACACCGATCAATCAGTAACTATTATTTGCCCAATGGGTAAAAAGAAAAATAGAAAGTATGTATCTGGAAATGAAAACGATGTATTAAAATATAAACCTAAGGGCCTCCTGGATGGATCAGTCAGTTAAGCATATAACTCTTGATTTCAGCTCAGGTCATGATCTCAGGGTCCTAAAATCTAGCCCCTTGTTGGGCTCCAAGCTCACCACGGAGTCTGCCTGAGATTCTCTCTCAGCCCTCCCCCACCCCCACCCTCACTTGCATGGGCTCTCTCTAAAATAAATAAATTAAAAATAAAATAATTAAAAAGTAAGTATTGCTACACTATGCATCTTACTTCTCTCACCTTAAACATATGTGGAATCAAAAATCTCTTGTTTCTTCCCTTTCTAACAATCTATAATTATCTAGTTGAAAAAATAATCTAAATAAAATATGGTAAGCATTAAAAAAACTGTAGCTTAACATGAAATGAATATTTGGGAGGAGAAGTTAAATCAAGGTCCAAAGAAAAAGTAAAAGTTGAATACATCAAGAGAAAACAGGCACATTCCAGGTGGAAAAAAGCTTTGAACAAACCCATGGCAGGATGCAAGGAGCAGACATCCAGTGCCCTGGCAGAAAGCATGCTGGGACATGGTGGGACCTCGGGTGAGGGAGATCTCCAGGTCCACATAGCAGGCAGAGAAGTAGGCACTTGTTTCAGAAGCCCATGGGGTTTCCAAGCATAGGACTGGCAAGGGATAGTGGTACTTTTCCAACTTCAGCTCTAATAGTTATGACTGACCAATGCAAGAAAAATGGTAGGAGTTAGTTAAACCAACCAGGTAAAAGATAATAAAGCCCAAATGCAGTTATTTTAATGAGGATTGAGAAATGGAAAAACCAAAAGAGAAAAGGGTCTATGGCATTTTCATCATGATCCTGTAGGAAAAGGAAGACTCAGTGGTGGTGCCACTAGTCCCCTCCACCCCTGTTAGTTGTTTGATTTGTTTGTTACAATCTGGAAGTCAATTTTATGTGATCTGAAATGTAAACTGTAAAATCTAGCATATAAACCATATGATATCATTGTTTGAATATTTTTATACTCCAGTGATTTAGAAAGTATAATACATACACAGATATTATTACATTGAATATGTACTTTTATAACCACAATACCAGTTAAATGTGCTGATGCTAAAGTCAGATTATATAAATTAAACCCCCAGTTTAGTCACTAGCCAGCTATATGATCTTGGACAAACTGCTTCATCATTTCAAGAACATTTCTGACACTTTAATACTTTATTCTTTTTTTTAAAAGATTTTTAAGATTTTATTTATTTGACAGAGACACAGTGAGAGAGGGAACACAAGCAGAGGCAGTGGGAGAAGGAGAAGCAGGCCTCCCGCTGAGCAGGGAGCCTGATGCGGGGCTTGATCCCAGGTGACCCTTAATGACTAAGCCACCCAGGCGCCCTTAATATTTTATTCTTAAATAATAGCCATCCTGTTCATTAATTTCCATTGTTATCTCAACAAAAGATTAATTCCTGATTTTATTTCCATTCATACACTTTTTAAAATAAAGAGGGTACAGAGGACAGCTGCTATTGACTTTCTCTGTAAAAATGATGTCACTCTATTAATTTTAATTCTTATTTCTCCTAGGAAGAGACTGTTCCCTGTGCTTCCCCAGTACATTGTCAGATGGTGGTTTTTCTGGTCTTCTTTAATACATCTATTATAACATGCTCACTTTTCTGAGCATCTGCCAGCTTTCCCAATTCTGCTTAAGCAATTCTGACATCTCTGCCTCATTCACTTGGTGCTTCTTTGCTTCAAGGAACAATTTCTTGAAACATATTAAGCCTATCTCCAGTATTCCTAATGCATTATCAAATTCAAAATGATAACTGAGTGTCCCTGTATGAACAAACAAATGTCCTATCGGCCTCCATTCACATTCTCTGGCCCGGCCCCCTCAAAATCCATTCCCCAGCATGTTCTTCGGATTCCTTCTTGCACATATAAGCCAGGCCCTGTGGTACAGAATCTTCTTTCCATAGCAAGAACTATACCTTTCCACTGGAGTTCTCTGGAGACATGACCCTATCTATTAGTCTAGAAGCAGTGAGTGGTAATAGAGACACATCAAAAAGAGGCAAAGAATCATTTTTCGAGGCGTTAACTTCAATGAGGCCTCTTCATAATCTCCAAGTAGCATCTGGCAAGGACGATGGCACCTTCCATCCTGCTTCGAGTATCCGGAAACATCTAGGAGCATAAAGATGTCTGGCATCTCTACCCAAATACCCTGGCTTCAGGATCTCATTCCTTCCTTATGGGCTCAGGCTTCAACATGAAACACTGGTTATGCCTGTAAATTTTCTTTTGTGGTGAGCATCTCTTACAACTAAGACCCTAGTTTTCAATACACTCTTACCTCTAGCTACAGGAGATAAGGGTTTTCTAAAGTAATGCCAAGGATATTTTCTGCATTTCAAGCTATATTCTAAATTATTTGAGTTGCTAATCTATTTGTTATCTATTTGCTAACCTATATCTGTTAGTATCTTAGGATGTCTGTGATGTTAATAATCACCAGCAATACAATCTGTATAACAAGCATCACATTCATTTTTTCAAGCACTAGAGCTATTACATAAACCACTGCTAGCATTCCACCTGTGTTCTCTACTAATCCATGCTATCAGTTGCATTGTACAGGACACTATGGATTATTATCATCCCAGTTACCATCAGCTAGGGGATCCTTGTTGACATCTGGATAGCAAGTGATCCAATTCCAGAATCTCATCTTTCATCACCTGTTTTAGAAGTTCCCTAGATGCATAATCCAAGAAAAATATTTGATTGCAAAGTAACTGCAGGAAAGGTCTGTAGAGGAGTGGCAAGAAAAATATGGAAGGAAATAAGATAATAAAAAGTGCTTTAATTAGAAAAGTTTCTATTGAAAGTAACTGGGACTCAATTTTAAGGGAAAACTATGTTATATGCTGGTTGTCCAATCCAAGATTCAAGAAAGCTATGAGATTTATCTTTCAATTCACTTCTGTCATTGAATGAAGATGATCACTAAAGGCCTAATTTAGGTTATTTTCAGTCTGTAAAGTGTGTGGGTCTGGAGAAAGCTCCCAGGCAGAAAGAAGGACATCACTCTGAGGGTTGCTGGAGTGGACGGGGGTGGAAGAGATGGGGTGACTGGGTGAGGGACATGGGAAGGGTATGTGCTATGGTGACTGCTGTGAATTATGTAAGACTGATGAATCACAGACCTGTACGCCTGAAACAAATAATATATTATATGTTAATTTAAAAAAGACAAAGAAGAAAAAGGACATTACTGACAAATCATGAGTCTCAAGTGCATGTGACTGAGGCTTCAAAAGCATCTACTATACTAGTAGTGTCCAATCTGGGCAATTTGCAGTCTGGAGGTCAGTCATCTGGTTTGACACTTCCCAAATTAGCAGAACCTTCCTAAGAATCCCAGAAGAAAACACTGACTTTAGTGTTGAATATAGAAAAAAAAAATGCACATGGCAATCCAGATTACCTTTAAAAAGAAGTACTCAAAGTGGATGGTACCGGCTCCATGGGACATTTTGGATTTTGAGGGGTCTTTTCAGGTAACACAAATGATATAAGGAATAACCCTGTCATATAGTGATTTGGTACTAGGATATTAGTTTCAATGATCAAGATATTTCCACAAAATTATCTCATTTCTATAGGAAATGCTCCTATTCATGTAGATGAAATATGTTTATAGTAATCAGAGAACATAATTCTGTAACTCAATTTTAGATGTATACACAAAGTGGTTTTTTTTAAGATTTTATTTTTTTATTTGACAGAGAGAGAGAAAGAGCGCACAAGCAGGGGGAGGAGTGGCAGGCAGAGGAAGCGGGAGAAGCAGGCTCCCCGCAGAGTAGGGGTAGCCCAATGTGGGACTTGATCCCAGGACTCCAGGATTATGACCTGAACCTAAGGCAGTCGCTTAACCATCTGAGCCACCCAGGTACCCATAGAAAGTGTTTTTAATATTTTTCAATTTTCCAGAAATACAGTTACTCTATATATTGAGACTAGTTTGCTATTGTGTTAAAAACTTAACTAAATTTGTTTTGGAAATTAAATTGATGCTGCTTTGCATGACTGGAATCAATATAACAATGAACCCATATCAGTCTCTATTTTAAAGGTTTAAATTCAGTTGCTTTTTGATTATAATTATTATTTTGAAATGTTAAGAATTTTAAAAAGCCAACACTCCTCAGTTGAATATCATTCTGTTTTTCTCAAATCGAAATATATTAATTACAAGTGCAAAATATTTTACTAATGTAATATGTCACCTCATGAACTTCTGAGATTTATATACTGAAATACATATTTTATTATATAAATTGCATTAAGATTAGGGCATAAATAAAATTTTGTTTTCAATTTTATTGTTTTTATAAAAATAGTTTTCTGGTGTTCCCTCTACACCCAGAGTGAAATCAGTCTCTTGGGGTTAAAAATTATTGCTTCTATAAGAGTGTCCATCAGTTTTACTTGTGATAACTTTTAAAAAATGCTGAGGGCCAGGTACCATCTCCTGCAGATTTTGATTTATAAATTCTGGACTGTGGCCTGGTGAATTGTAATTGAAATAATTGATAAGGTAGCCTCAACTATAATATGATATATAAAATTATTACCAACAATTTAGGCAAATGGAAAATCCCAAGATATTTTTTTACCCCTAAAATAAGTTTGCATATAAAATTAAAAAAAAAACAATAAAAAAGAAAGTATTAGTTTCTATCATTAGTGTGGAGTAGTAAAAGAACAACATGAAATGGTTCAAAAGTTCAGTGTGAATAAACATTTAAGATGTTTGATTCTTGGCTGACTCATAGCCAAACCACTCAAACCTTTCAAGTCTGAAAAAGTCGACTGGAATTCTTATAAGAACAGTCTGTCTTAGGATATTCTTGGCAGTTTTTAACCTTGATTCTGTAAAGCCAGCAAAAAAAAAAAAAAAAGTCTAAATCCAAGCATAGTTTCTTTTAAATTCATAATTCTGGTATTTTTTTTCCTACCAAGTTCAAAACAAAAAGAATTTTAAGTTAAAAGCATAGAGGTACCTGGTTGGCTCAATCAATAGAGCATATGACTCTTGATTTCTGGGTTGTAAGTTCAAACCCCGTGTTGAGCATAGAGATTACTTTAAAAAATTTTAAAAATAAAAGTAGAGACACACATGTAAAACTTAAAATACTTGGCTCTATCTACTCTAAGCTAAATTTCATTTCTCCTTTATTGCTTGGGATCTTCCACCCTCTACCAGCATTTCTAGCACCCTGCTTTTCCTACCACTTGCACCTAAAAAAGGAAAAAGAAGGGTCAGAGCATTTTCAGTTTAATATTCTTCGTAAATACCACAAAGTGTGGTATTCTAAACAGAAGTATACCTCTGCTTCTGATTCTGGAGTAAGTTCCAGATCATACTACCAATTTTTAAAAATATTAATGAAAATATAATAATGCTAATACTACTAGTTGTTAATATTTATAAAGTCTTGCTAGTGCCAGAAGCTAAGTGCTTCACATATTAAAAATAAATTTTAACATCAACCTTTAGAGTTAGGTTTTTCCATTCCCTTTTAGAGAGGAAACACACACATACACACACACAAACCCGCCTGGAGAACCTCATCCAAGATCACTCTACACTCTTAACCATTTCAAATTATTTGCATGTCCCTGAAGTATTACACTTTTGTTTGGTTTGGTTTGGTTCTCATCCATGAGAGCGCTGCAAAAGATATGCCCTGTGCCTGAAGTACCTTTCCTCAAACCCTCAGCTTCAATTCAGGCACCATTTTATTGATTCCCTATCCCTCTCCAGAGTCATTTAAGTGCTTATTCTTTGTTATCTAAGAGCACTTTGAAGTTTTTTTGTAATGAATTTTCTTCTAATAGTCTGTGAACTCGTTCATGGCAGAGGTTTCAGATTTTATCTCTGTATTCCTAGACACTAGAATACGGCTGTCCAATAAAACTTTTTATGACAACAGAAAGGTTACATATGTTGCTTGCTAATGCAACAGTCCCTAGCCACAGATAGTTACTGAACACCTGAAATGTGGCTAGTGGGGCTACAGAACTGAATTTTTAATTTTATTTATTTATTTTATTTTTTAAAATTTATTATTTATTAATTTAAATTTGAATAGCTGCATAGGGCTACTGCAATTGGGCAGGATAGCTCTAGAATACAGCTGACATTCTGTGCTCTGTGCAGGTACACAAAGAGTGTTCCACAAATCAGTGAATGAGTAAGGGAATAAATAAAGTGAAATGACTATAAGCTATCTGAGTAAAGAATGGAGATAGGGAAAACCAGAGGTAGGGAGATGTGTTAGAAAGTTTCTCCAGGCTTTTTGTCCACATGCACCACTTAACACTCCCTCCTAAACATCAGTCTTGTGGGGGAAGTGATGATGAAAACAAGTGTGAAGCTAAACTAATGGTGCTTCTGAAAGATTATTTGACTCTAAGAGTGATTTCAGGTCAGGAAAAATGGACAAGTATGGCCCCCTATATTCGCCAACATCAAGGCCTGACTGAATATGTGTGTAAAGAAATTGCTTTAGAAATTCAGATCATAATTTCATAATTTCTTTTCCATAGCAAACTGACTTTCAATACATTTGGTAAATGTATAGTCTGATTCATTCATTCCTGTTAGAAATTAACTTCTCTAGCATAATCAACTATAAAATGTTTTAAATACTTAAGTTTTTAAGGAACTAAGTCTTATGTGGCATTTTTATTAACAAAATTATTATAAATATTATCATTCTGACTTTTAAGCATCAGTATCTATTAAATGTGCATGAGAGAAATAATGCATATTGAAAATAAAGCTTTTACAAGACAGTTTACAAAACACACTCTACTTAATCATTTTTTTGCTTCTCAATAATTACTTCTTTGCTTAGTCACTTAGAATATCTTAATTGGAAGATTAAAAGGCTTATATTTAGAAAAACTAGGGAAGATAAAAAAAACTAAATATAGGACTTTCAATTACACAAACCAAAAACAAAGTAATTATAACTCTTGTTTGGAGTTTATCATCACCCCACAGGACTGTGTATATCAGTCTCCCATGTTCATTTAGTCCATAGTACTTACTGAGTCTACGTTGCATCTTTACTCATACTCCAAGGTATGTTTGCTAAAAATCATAAATCTCAAGTCAATTTCAACTCATCAGGTGTGCGGCTGGCATAAAAAATTAGCTTTTAGGGGGCGCCTGGGTGGCTCAGTGGGTTAAAGCCTCTGCTTTCGGCTCAGGTCATGATCTCAGGGTCCTGGGATCGAGGCCCACATCGGGCTCTCTGCTCAGCAGGGAGCCTGCTTCCCCCTCTCTCTCTGCCTGCCTCTCTGCCTCCTTGTGATCTCTCTCCCGCTGTGAAATAAATAAATAAAATCTTAAAAAAAAATTAGCTTTTAGGGGCACCTGGGTGGCTCAGTGGGTTAAGCCTCTGCCTTTGGCTCAGGTCATGATCTCAGGGTCCTGGGATTCAGCCCCGCATCAGGCTCTCTGTCTGCTCTGTGGGGAGCCTGCTTCCCCCTCTCCCTCTGCCCGCCGCTCTTGTGATATCTCTCTCTCTCTCTGTGTCAAATAAATAAATAAAAATAAAATTAAAAAAATAAGCTTTTACAATTTTTACTTCAAAGCATAACATTGGTATTTTTGTGACATTTAATATAATGTATTCATTTCTTAGCAAATGAATGATTCTATCCACTTATGATAAATCTTATCAATAACTAAACTGCCAGCAGCTTATGTACAAAACACATTAGATCATTCATTTTGATGATTCCTATTTAATGAAAACATGTGATGACACATGGTAGATAGCTCCTTCTGCACTGAATGATCTCTCTTCAAGGAAGAACATTTTACCTGACCTTCTGGAAAGGTGTGGGGAGACCGCTGTCAGCCACCAGCATCTTCGAGGACTGCCTCAGAGGCAGAGATCTGTCTGGCCCAAGGCTGTATCCCTTTCAGGATGGTTCATGTCAAGGAACTGATACCAACATGAATAAAAAGGCTCGCACCAGAGCAATTCTAATGGGCCACTTTACCTTCAGAGTTCTGCCATGAGGGTCTTCCAAGGCTGTCTTCTACCCTCCATTTCAACTGGAGTTTCTCCCTCTACCCAATCCAGCCTTCTTTGCCTCCCTGTCACTGGTGTTTATTCCAAGGGTCTTCCCTAATAATCACTTGCACTCTAAACCCTGTCTCAGAGTCTTCTCTACAGGAATGCCCAACCTGCAACAATGTAAGACACAGCTGTCCCTTAGAAAAAATACAGTGTTCAGTATGAAATGAATCTCTATCAAGAGTTCTTACTTCCAGAGCAGAAATAATAATGACAGAGAGAAAAGGAATAAAGGAAGGAACATGGTTATTTAAGCTAGAGTCACTGTTATGTTTTTTTATTGCTAGGCCAATAAAAACAAACACGTTTTGAGAAATCAGTAGTGTTAGAAATTTTTTTTGAGAAATTTTAAAAAATACATAAAGATACTTTTAAAGGCTTTATTTTTGAGGGTTTACTGCCATTTGCTTGCCTCATTTTCTCTCTTCATTTTGTTGACATTTATATGCTCTCTGATCACATCCTATTATTCCCTTCAGACTGAATGTCTAACTTGCATTCTTTTTCTTCTCTTCATTCCACTATAATTATGGAGGATTTAAAAGTACATGGATGAATCCTTTGATGCCACTGTTGTCAATTCATGAACGGGTTCATCACCAGTAACCTACAACTCCATGCCTCTCTAGAAACTCACTCTCATAGTGACACCCCTGAAATTCTCATTACTTGACTGACTCATTACTTGACTCCACTATAACTGATCATATAAGCCCAGAAAATATTGGGTCTACTACTACTTATTTTTTCAACCATCTTAGTTTTTCCCAGGATATGTGTGTCCTTCAGCTTCATTGAGCTCCCAGTCTTTTATTCCACAGCCCACTTCTCTCTTCATTTTCTTCCCTACTCTGTTCAGATTCCACTGACAAATATTTAGATTTTTTCCCCAATTCTCTCAATTTTCTTTTTTCATTACCTCAATCTGGCAACTGTTGTGTGTATGTGTGCATGCACGCACACGTGCACATGCAAGTGTGTGCCCAAAGTGATGTATATGTTGGAGAAAAATCAAGTAAACATGGACAATTATGGAAATATAAAATAATCTCCAAATTTAATCCATCCTTCAACCTTCTTCGAATCCTTTTCTGTTTTCTTGGTGAGTTACTTTCCCCATTCTCCTCAATGAACATTTCAAACTTTCTCCACTCTCTTCAAATCTTTACCTCCCTTTCCTTAAAATGTTCAGTCAAAAGTTTCTACAGCATGAAGAAAACAGGACTTTCTCCACTTACTGACATCACTTCACAAACATCTGTGTAATTGTCCCTTTTTCCTTCTCACCCATGACAATGGAAAGAAGTATTCTTCTAACATCAAGGCTGCTACATCCTCTACTTGTGAGCTGTATTTCACCTTGTGCAGCCTTTTCAAGGAACTTAATTCCTGAGTTTATCTTCTTTTCTGTATCTTCAATCTCTCCCTTTCCTTCTTTCTTTCTCTCCCTTCTTTCTTTCCTTCTCCCACAAAAAACTTCAGTTCCTCAAGGTATTACCCTGTATGAGACCATTTCATTCTTTCAGTTACCATTTACTTTCCTAAATCAATGTATTTGACCTTGCATCTCTCCTGAATCTGTCTTATTTATCTAAAAGTAAGTTGGCAACTTCATCTCACATACCCCTCAAATTCAACATGTCCCAATATGAATTTATTTCTTACCTTAGGGAGAAATGTTGTAATTTACCTGTTTGCTTGAGTTAGAAACCTAGGGTCCATTTTTCTTTATTTGAACATTTTAATCCATCATTCAAAACATATCAGTTTTATCTGTTAAACATCAACATCTTTTTAGTTGTCATTCAGCATCTGTCTCCTGGATTATTACATGAATACTCTGTTTAAACTTCCTCCAATCTATTTAATGCATTTAAACTTTACCACTTCTCTCTCTTCCCTCAATAACTTCAGTGGTTCCATCAGGACTCAGCCTAAAATCTTTAACTTGGTTCGTGATCTTCCACAGAATTTGGCTCTGCTTTCCAACACACCTCTCAGCCACTGTATTATCCAGCCCCCCTCTACAATTCATATTCGTCTGAATGCACTATGCCAGCTTTTATCTCTCTTGGTCTTTGAACATGCTATGTCTGCTGCTTCTCCTGACAACTATCTACCTATATTTAGGTCATAGCCTGGATGTCCCTTTTTCCAAGAAGTCTTCCTTGCTTATTTCCCTTTTAAGTTATGGGTAAGCGTTACACATAGGAGCTCCCATGGTAAGTTATACTAACCCCATCCCAGCAATCACTGCATTAGGTAATTACCGCTTTGACTCAAGGCTTTTCTTCACTACTCTGTGAGTTCTGTAACAGCATGAATCATGTCTACCCTACTCACAATCACAGCCCCAGAGCTAGATACATAGTAGGCACACGGTAATTATTTTTAGATAATGGAAAACGAAATAAGAACAGAAAGAAAGAAGTGAGATGGAGACTACTCAAAAAAAAAAAAAAAGACATGAAGATATGCAACAAATCTGTGACCGCCATCCCAAAATTAAAAGTAAAATGATGTGATTATATAAGAAGCAAACTAGGAGGTATAAGGTTATGAAAAGTGCGTATCTTCTTTACGATATTAATTGACTATTAATTCGCAAACCTTTGTCTACTGGCAAACATTTGAAGGTTTTTGTGCTTTGTTAAGAACAATAAGTATTCAAATATTGTCAAAACTTGGAGCAGCAGGTTTACAAGTGTTTAGCTTATGATATCCTTCATCTCAAACAGAAATTGCAGTTTAAGGATAGTCAAAAGGTTTACTTTGAAGAAAACAAGAAGCACTTCATTAAGAGTAAAGTTACGTAATATTTTCATCTATCCAGGAAAGATGGATATTGTCAATTCATCTTTCTCATCATGTCTCAGCATTATGAAATATGAACATGTAACTCACCTCCACATTTGACTGCTTTATTGATAGAGAATGACAGCACACAACATGGGAGCAAACTTGGCGTTGCTGTATTTCCAATATTTCCTCTTCTTTATTAGCTAAATATCCTCTCTTTTTTTTTCCACATCAGTAAAGATTCAAACTATTGGAATTTACTGAGCCTAACAGGATACAAGCCTAATAGGATACAAGGCAAAGCAAACACACACACACACACACACCCAAAAATGCATTCTTCCATTATTTGTCTACTCTTATTTCTGAGAATGCACATATTATGCAATAATCCATTCTCTCACTTCTCCTTTCTTCTCTTCCTCTTTCTTTTTATTTTTCTTTTATATATTTCAAATTATTTTCTTTTAAGTTATACATGATACTTCATGCAAGGGAGGTAGCAGACAGGTAGTATGAAGTGTTAGAGCCAGTCAGAAATTTGCCCCCTGATTTTATGGATTGTGGAAATGACAAGTCTTAATGATGACACTTGTGACCAAAGTGGTGGCAACATGGAGTACTCTTTCCCCCCAAATTCACCAGCCTCTCTCTTTTATTTTCTGCAGGTCTTTCCTCAAATGCCACCGATGAGATCTTCTCTGACCATTCCATATGTAATATTACTCTCCCAACCGCCTTTTCACCACCCCCATTTAAGACACAAATAGTTTTGGGGCGCCTGGGTGGCTCAGTCGTTAAGCCTATGCCTTCTGCTCAGGTCATGATCCCAGGTTCCTGGTATCAAGCCCCTCATCGGGCTCCCTGCTCTGAGGGAAAGCCTGCTTCTCCCTCTCCCACTCCCCCTGCTTGTGTTCCCTCTCTCACTCTGTCTCTCTCTGTCAAATAAATAAATAAAATCTTTAAAAAAAAAGACAGTTTTATTTTCACTATGACTCTTACTATGACCTGAATTACTACATATGCACTGATTAGTTTGTTGTGTGCCTCCCACAGCTACAATATAATCTTTATAAGGGAAAGACTATTGTCCAGAGTTGTACATCTGGTGCTTTAAACTGTTCCTGGAATGTAGCAGATAATTACTAGGTGTATGTTAACTTGGTGAATAAACGTCTTTCTCTGAGGCTGAAAAGATCAGAACAAGGTAAAATTGCAATAAAGAATTACCAAAAAAAAAAAATCACTTGTCAAGAAAAAGAAATGTAAAAATTACAAATAGCTTTCATAATGTTACTTTTTAAAAAAATCTTATTTTAAGTTCATTTCAAATGTTTATTTGAATGAAGTCAGATAGATTTTGAATTTATTCAATTAACATCAGAATCATGGAAATATGCTAATTGCTATGGGTCAGAATAAATGCTACAGAAAACTCATAGTCTTAGACTTAGTTAAGTATGTGTGTGTGTGTATCTATAAAGAACGTGCATATTTCAACTTTACTGTCACTCTAATACATGTTTTACATGCTAAACTTGGAAGCAAAATTTGTAACACTACATATATTTTAAAATATTTTACCTAAAATTTTAAAACATTACTTTATTGAAACTCCTCTCTTGAAATTCAATGTTCATATAATTTTGAGTCTTTATTGAAATATGGAAAAACTATTGATTAAAATGTAGGGAAAACACTTTGTTTTTAGCTAAGTCTTGGAAATGGGAAGTAAAAGAAAATTATATTTGAATTTACTCTTAACTTTTTATTTAGTTTAAGAAATTATAACATAAAAAATATAGTATATATTGATTTACACTTAATTCCTTGAAATTATTGATTTTGTTTTAAGTCTCAAAGGATCAAAAGATGCTATGAATTTTTGCATTTTCCTTTGCTGTTATGGTTCTGTCCAATAAGTGCTTAAAAATATTTTACATATCTAGGGGCACCTGGGTGGCTCAGGTCTGACTCTTGGTTTCAGCTCAGGTCATGATCTTGGGGTCCTGTGATTGAGCCCTGTATCAGACTCCATGCTCAGTGCACAGTCTTTGTCTCTTTCCCTCCCCCATTCTCTCCCTCTCTCAAATAAATAAATAAATAAATCCTTAAAAATTATTTTACATATCTGTGAGGAAAAAAAAGGAGGATACCATTAGCTACACAAGACAGAATGTGGTCAAAAGAATCTTTAGAAATAAAATCCACTGTGAAATGGTTCAAGATTAAAATGCACGTTAATCTAAAAAAATGGAAGGCATACTCAACAGCTTATTTTCTGGCAGAGTGTTTATGAAATTATTTAATACAAAGAAGACATAATTCACAATGGGAACTTTTTTTTGAGTAAAAAAAGTGAAGTCATTTATTGGAAGGACACAGGAAAATTCACGTAAAGAAAGAGGTCAGGAACTGGGCTTGAAAAATACAAGACATGTGTCAGTTCAAGGCACATACACAGTAAAAACTAAGGAATAACTAACTCATAAGGACCTATGCTTAATTTATAGAGTTTACATTACTATAAAAGTTTTCTCAATTATAGTAGAAATATGGGAAGTGTCAGTTAGGTCAGACGCCCGACTTCTTTGCTAACATACAACCCTGCAAACATACTTCTAAATATATTTTTTCCTTCCTTTTTTCTTAACATGGCATAGAAGATTAATCATAATGTTCTTATAATTCATCAGCCCATAACATCTGCTATGCTGCAAAATTACACTTTCGAAAACTAAACCATTTTTTAATGTAAAACTTAAATATAACTTAAACCTAACATAATTAAAATTACACTAGTGCAGAGTTCTGTGTTGGGTTACTTTTGTAATGAAATACTATTTTCTAATTCATTTGAGATTTGTCTTTAACAATAAAAATATGAAACTATCATACATCTTGAAATTTTTTTCTTTGTTTTGCTGCTTTTATTTTAGTTTGACTTACAGTATTTTGTTTAAATATGATCTCTTCCAAGATCTCAATTTTAAAAACACAGAGTTCAGGCTGGAAGGAAAAAGAGTGAAGCAGAGAAGATCAGTGATACAACTTACAGGATAATTCCTGCCTCTTTCTAGAAGGGACCCTTGGACCCAGCTCTGCTTCATGGGTGTACTATGGAAATACTAGTCCAGTTTTGCCAGTTAGTCTTTTTATTTTTACAAAAAAAAGTAGTTAATTATATCTATACTCAAAATTTTATAATGTTTAAATATTGTACACTTTTAAAAGATTTATTTATTTGAGAGAGAGAAAAAGAATGAGTGTGTGGGGGGGGGAATCTTCAAGCAGACTCCCCACTAAGAGCAGAGCCAAAGTGGAGCTCAATCCCACAGTGTGAGATCATGACCTGATCCCAAACCAAGAGTCAGACACTTAACTAACTGAGCCACCCAGGTGCTCCAAAATTGTACATTTTTTTTTAAAAATCCTGGAATGGTAAACAAAAATGATCTGTAGACTGGTGCTGCCTTGACTGCCACTAACTTGTGACTTTTGGTGTCTATCCTTAAGATCTTGCTCTCAAAGTAATCCCTGATTCAAGATTATATATTCACCTATGTTTTGTTCTGCTTTAATCTTAACACTGATAGTGTTTAGCTCATCTCTTACTAACTTCGGCAAATGACGTGTGGTAGGTATCCAACTTATTTTTTCCCACTAGCTAATTGTACCATTAGCTCCATTTTACCTAGTGTTTTATAATGGCCCATTTTTTAACTCTCCAAATTGGCAGAAAATTGTCTGTTTATTTGCTCTTTTACTCATTTGATATATTTGTATATTCCTCAGTGAGTATCCCTCTATAATTTTACAGTATAATGTTCGGTTTGGAAGGTCAATCCATTTTCTACCATTTTCAAAAAAATTTTATGATTAGTGAATAATTATTATTAAAGTAGGCTAAAAATCACCTTAATAAAAAGTAATTTAAAAAAATAAAATAGGGCGCCTGGGTGGCTCAGTGGGTTAAAGCCTCTGCTTTCGGCTCAGGTCATGATCCCAGGGTCCTGGGATCGAGGCCCGCATCGGGCTTTCTGCTCAGCAGGGAGCCTGCTTCCCCCCCCCCTCTCTCTGCCTGTCTCTCTGCCTCCTTGTAATCTCTCTCCCTCTGTGAAATAAATAAATAAAATCTTTAAATAAAATAAAATAAAATAAAAATAAAATAAATAAAAATAAAAATCATGTATCGCTTTGGAGAAAAACAATTTTATACATGAAATCTCCCCTCCTGTCTCCCTTTCTGTCTCTGTCGCTTTCTTTCTCTCTCTCTGTCTCACACACACACACATCCCCCTCTGATACAGTTTTTTGACTTTTTCTTAGGCTGACTTTTAAACTTTTTCTAAATTAAGGTCACAACTTAGTTGCATAATTATATAATACTGAGAATTAGAAATAATTTTTTAATTTTTGTGAAATATTTCTATTTATGAAGGTGGGACCTCTAGGTTTCTGGATTGTAGACTGCTATTATATTCACAGACATGCTTCGGAAACTCTGCAAATTTTTTATAACCCTTTCATATACATTTGTATAGTCCTGGAGATAATGTCCATAGATTTGTTGGTTTGTCAAAAGAGTATTATGATCTAACAATAGTTAATGTCTGATGTCAACAATTTCCCTGATTTGTGACACATTAAAATATCAAGTACAACTAAGTCTTAAAGTTCTTTGATAATTAACAGAGAAAAATAATCAAATACACAAAAGGCATTGTATTCCAAAAATAAGAGCTGCTAATGCTTTAATGAAACATTAGTTCACTGAATTAGGTGGGAAATGCTAAATTAGGTGGGAAGTATAAATTACAGTCATTTTCCCTTCATGTAGGTGATTAATTCCCCTCCTAAAAATAATGAATGCATTAGTATTAATAATTATTATGACAATTGTTCTTATTGCTACTGAGCACTCGCAATGTACCAACCACTGCGACAAAGACACTGAATTCAGTATCTCATTTCACTCTAAAAAAATCTCAATTATGAGGTATTCTTATCATCATTTTCATACAGAAAGTGATCTCAGGAAATTGCCCAGATGATTAGTAGCTGAGCTAGAAATAGAACTTTGACTCTACTTTTTTTCTCTCTCTCAGGTTAAAAATAAGCCTTCTCTTCTCCACTTTTTTTCTCTCCTGTGTCTTGGACACTTATGATGAAGTAAGTTCCAAGAGTGACTTTTTATTAAATACTGAGGCTGTTAAAATGACAAAATTTTAGCAGTTGAACCCTTTTGAGATTAATCTAATCCATTACTAGAAATATTAGGGCTGTAATGAAATTATTACTTCTTTTCACTAAGAAGTGGCCAAAGCTGCCTTTAATAGTCAAAAAAGCAACCATTCATGATTTTTCTTATTCACTTACCTCAGAGAGCTTTAGGATTGATAGAGCACAAATACAAAGAATCAGAGGCAATGTCTGATGTTTGACATCTAGAAATGTATATATGTGTGAGTCTGTGGCAAGGGAATATTTTTAAAGATATTGTTGCAAAGGAAATTTTTGAATTCAATTGCATAAGGCTCTCTCAATAACAACAGACAATCATAACAGATTTAATCTTTAACCCATACAATACAGTAGAGAGAACGCAGAACATATGAGAGAAACTTGGAAATCCCTTCTAGCCTAAAGAATCTATGGCACTGGAATAAAAGACAGGGATAAGGCATGGAGGTAAAATGCCCAAGTTCCAGCTTTCCCTCTTCTTGGGGTACCATCTCTTGGGAAGGATTAGAAATATACATAATCCTAGACCTGGGATTTGAATCAAGACAATCTGAAATTGGAGTCCACTCTCAAATGATGAAAATATACAGTCTTTTCAGATGAAGAGAGATGACATCTGTTTTAGGTGGGTAGCATGAAATTATCAAAATAGTGATATTATACAGGTGATACTTTGGAACTCAAATAGACACAAACCAATTAATTAATTAAAAGAGTAGAGCAGGATGGAGGAATCACTGCATTACCAAATTCCCAAGTAACATTTTTATTCATCTAATATTTTTATTCATCATGGTGAGGTTATTGCTCCAGTACTCTAGCGTCTTTTGACTTATGTTCTACATTCTACACAACCAAGTGAAGAATGTATGTGGTAGGAGTTGACTTCATTAATTTGAGTTGCTGTATGCCATTGAAGAATGATTTGAAAAACCTGGAGACAGTAGGAGTAAATGCGATATGTCAAATATATAATAAATATATAGATAAAACCCAAGAAACTCTCTCTAAAGTAGTTCTTTCTGTGGGGACAGCATAATAGTCTGGGTTCTCTAGAACAGAACAGATAAATTAAATGTTAAGCTAGCATATTTATCTAGCATATATGCATGCACAAGTTGGAGAATGAGAAAAAGTCAGTGGTGTAATTCAGTTCTAATTTGAAGTCCTAAGAGTTAAGGTGACCAGGGTTTAAGTTCTGATTTGAGTCTAGAAGCCTGAGAACCAATGTCTAAAGGCAGAAGATAGTAGATGTCCTGTCTCAAGCAGAGAGAGAAAATTTGCCCTTACTCCACCTTTTTGTTCTATTCAGACTTTGAATGAATTGGATAAAATCTATTCTCATCATTGAGGACATTATTCTTCACTCAGTCTATGAATTCAAAGGTGAATCTCTTCTAGAAAATTCCTCACAGACGTATACAGAAATAATGTTTTACCAGCTATCTGGGTATCCTTCAGCACAATCAAGTTGACATATAAAATTAACTATCATAGTGGGGATGGAGTGGATTATTTTATTCAATCCTGAATGCAGATTATAAATACTGGCACAGGCACAGTTTTTTAAAATTGTGCATGTCCACACTCCATCACAGAAACAATGATCAGAAAATCTGAGGAAAGGCCCTGGATATGGACACTTGTAGCTGACTCTAATGTGAATGAACATTATCTCCAGGAAACAAGGTGACACCTTTTTGCACTCTTTCTACACTTTCTGAAGATGCCAGTATGACTTTTCTTCATAGAAGGTGAAGTTTGATATTGCAGTAAATTTGTTTTTTCAAGTGTAACATGTCCTTACATGCTCTCCCACTGGCATACCCCTTCGATTCCACCCCCACCAATCCTCAGTCCCAAAGAAGGGTGGAATGTAGCATGCTCATTTGGCTAGATTCTAAAATCATACATCTGTTTGGACAGAATCTTGTCAGCTCTGGGTAACAAATATGATTTGGAAGTAATGTGTGTTTTATTTAACTATCGACTACAAATTAAAAATAAAAATTAAAAACAGAAAGTTTTATTTTCTTGTTGGCAACTTCCTTAAATAATCTCCTTAAATAGAACAGCTTGGGTGGCCACTAGCCATTTTTTCGGTGGTTTTTAAAAATTACTTTTACAAACAGGAAAAAGACAACAAGGGATTTCAGTGAATAAAGCCAAAACTGTCACAACATGATAACTCAGTTCCAAGGTTTTCAGAAAGATGCATTCTTTCTTCTAAAACTTTTACACATATTTTTCATAATATTTTCCTTCCTTCCTTCCCCTTCCTTCCTTCCTTCCTTCCTCTCTCTCTCTCTCTCCTTTCTTTTTCCATCCTGAATCATAAACACAAATAACACATTTCTATCCTGGGAACATTCTTTAAGAAACTTTCTTATTAGTATTTAAAGTACATAAACTACAACATACTGCTGTTGAGAACCTACAACTTGCAAGTATGTAATATTACATTTATAAAATAATTGTACTTTTATGAGAAAAAAACTATTTTTACTTAGTATGAGCTGCTAAGGATAGCATTGAATCTATAACTGCATATGAATATTTTAACATTCTTCCAGTCCATGAGCATGATATATCTTTCTGATTGACATCCTCAATTTCTTTCATCAGTGCTTTATAATTTTCAATGTACATGTCTTTCACTTTCTTGGTTAAGTTTATTCTTAGGTACTTTATTTTTGGTGCAATTACAAATGAAACTATTTTCTTAATTTCTCTTTCTGCTACTTTGTTATTACTATATAGAAATGCAACATATTTCTGCATATTAATTTGGCATCCCACAATGTTACAGAATTCATTTATAACTTCTAATAGTTTTTTGGTGGAGTCCATAGGGTTTTCTTGTATAGTATCATGTCACTTTCTTGTATAGTATCATATCAAAATACCAATAGCATTACTTTTCACAGAACTAAAACAAACAATACTGAAATCTGTATGGAATCACAAAGACCCTGAATAGCAAAAACTATCTTGAGAAAGAAGAACAAAGCTAGAAGTATCACAAGCCTAGATTTCAACATATATTTACAAAGCTATAATGATCAAAACAGTATGCTACTAGCACAAAAATGGACACATAGATCAAGGGAATAGAATAGAGAGCGCGGAAATAAACCCATACTTATAAACTCAATTAATTAATTTATGACAAAGAGGGCAAGAATATATAATAAGGAAAAGACAGTCTCCTCAATAAATGTGCTGGGAAAACTGGACAGCTACATGCAAAAGAATGAAACTGAACCACATTCTTACATCATCGACAAACAAACAAACAAAAAACCACACACACACACACACACACACACGCATGCACAACACAAAGTGGATTAAGGACCTAAATGTGACACCTGAAACCATAAAAATCCTAGCAGAAAATATGGACAGTAAACCCTATGACTTTAGCCTTAGCAACATTTTTCTATGTATGTCTCCTGAGGCAAAAAAACAAAAAACAAAAAACAAAACAAAAGCAAAAATAAACTATTAGAAATACACCAGGGAAAAAAGCTTTTTCACAATGAAAGAAACCATCAACAAAATGACAAGGCAACCTACTAATGGGAGAAGATATTTGCAGGTGATGTATTTGATGAAGGATTAATATCCAAAATAAATAAAGAACTTATAAAACTTAAGAACAAAAAATAAATAAATAATCTGACTTAAAAATGGGCAGATTATGGGCGCCTGGGTGGCTCAGTGGGTTAAAGCCCCTGCCTTCGGCTCAGGTCATGATCTCAGGGTCCTGGGATCGAGGCCCGCATCGGGCTCTCTGCTCAGCAGGGAGTCTGCTTCCTCCTCTCTCTCTCTGCCTGCCTCTCAGCCTACTTGTGATCTGATCTCTCTGTGTCAAATAAATAAATAAAATCTTTAAAAAAAAAAAAAAAAAAAAATGGGCAGATTACCTGAATAGACATTTTTCTAAAGAAGACATACTGATAGACAAAAGACACATGAGAAGATACTCAATATCACTAATCATCAAGGAAATACAAACCAACACCACAATGAGATATCACTTTACACCTGTCAGAATGGCTAATATCAAAAAGACAAGAAATAACAAGTACTGGTGAGGATGTAGACAAAAGGAACCCTCATGTACTATTAGTGGGGATGTAAATTGGTGCAGCCACTACTGAAAACAGTATGGAGATTCCTTAAAAAATTAAAAATGGAAATAACACATGATCCAGTAATTCCACTACTGGGTATTTACCCAAAGAAAACAAAAACACTAGTTTGAAAAGATATATGCACTTCTGTTTTTGCAGCATTATTTACAATAGCCAAATTATGGAAGCAACTGAATGGTTAAAGAAGACACACACACACACACACACACACACACACACACACACACACACACACACACTGGAATACTACTCAGCCATAAAAAGAATGAAATTCTGCCACTTGCAACAACATGGATGGATCTAAAGGATATCATGCTAAGTGAAATAAGTCAGAGAAAGACAAATACCATACGACTTCACTTGTGCAGAATTTAAGAAACAAACAAAGAAAAAAGAGAAAAACAAAAACCCAAACTCTTAAATATCAAGAACAAAAGGGGAGGTGGGTGGGGGAATGCATTAAAGAGATGAAGGAGATTAAGGGTAGATTTACATACTTACTGTGGTGAATATGAGAAATGTACAGAACCATTGAATCATTATATTGTACACCTATAACTAATATAACACTGTTAATTATATTGGAATTTTAAAAGTGGTAAAAAAAAGTTTGACATATAAATTAAATAAATTTGCAGATGGGAAAAATTGATGAATGGAAAAAGATGTATATACACATATACAATGGGATATTACTTAGCAATAAAAAGAATGAGCTCTTGCCATTTGTGACAACAGGGATAGACCTACAGAGTATAATCCTAAGTGAAATACATCAGACAGAGAAAAACAAATACCATGTGATTTCAAGTAGAATCTAAAAAACAAACAAAAAAAAGCAGAAACAGACCCAAAAGTACAAAGAACAAACTGGTGGTTGCTGGGGGCAGTGGCTGGGATGGACAAAATAGGTGAAGGTGGAGTGGGAGGTACAGGCTTTCTGTTATGGAATGAGTAAGTCAGGGGGATGAAAGGCACGATGTGGGGGAATACAGTCAGTGGTTCTGTAATAGCATTGCATGGTGACAGATGGCAACTACACTCACAGTGAGCACAGCATAACATACAGACTTATCAAATCACCATGCTGTACACCTGTAACTAATGTAACACTGTGTCAACTATACTTCAATATTTTTTAAAAATAAAAAAAACAATTCATTATGACAGAAAAAAATAAAATCAGTATACTTTGTGATATGATGTACTTTTTTCTTACTATGGTAACTTTGATTTTTTCTTATTAAATAGTTTCTATGTGATACTATTATCTGTGATAATGTCTACATGATACTATTATTTATGTGATATTAATGTATATGTGACATTAAAGTTTGTAATGATATATTGGGTTTGATGAAAGGATTGCTAACGTCTATTTCAGTTTTGAAATTGAGTCCCTTTTTTTTTTTAAAAGATTTTATTTATTTATTTCACAGAGGGAGAGAGATCACAAGGAGGCAGAGAAGCAGGCAGAGAGAGAGGGGAAACAGGCTCCCTGCTGAGCAGAGAGCCCGATGCGGGCCTCGATCCCAGGACCCTGAGATCATGACCTGAGCCGAAAGCAGAGGCTTCAACCCACTGAGCCACCCAGGCGCCCTGAAATTGAGTCCCTTAACAGAAGAATACTGATGTGGTGTGAGTGTAGCAACATTCAAGGAAAAGACAGACAGAAAGCATTTTTTATATTTTTCTGTCTTTATTGTGGATTTAACTTTTTTAAATTTTTAAAAAGATTTTATTTATTTGAAAGAGAGACATCTCAGGGAACACAAGCAGGAGGGGTGTGGGAGAAGGAGAAGCAGACTCCATGTTGAGCAAGGAGCCCAACGTGGGGCTCCATCCCAGGACCCCGGGATTATGACCTGAGCCGAAAGGAGAAGCCTAACCGACTAAGCCACCCAGGCGCCCATTTATTGTGGATTTTAAACATTACCAAATAGCACAGTAATTCTACCTCCCATGTTTGAAGTCTCCCTTTATAAGTCTTTACATTAAAATAAACTACTATAAGTATTTGGAAACATAATTCTGATATTTTAATATAGGTGTGTTGACTTAAAGACAAATTTGAAACATTTTTTATTTAAATAAGCTCTGCTTTCAGTACAATTCTTAATGATACAAAATCATTTCTATTTTATCAAAAAAATTCAAAATTCCATTAATTCTTAAACTTTCCTCATATATCCAAGTATTTTCAGATCATTAATTACTGGACAGATATATCTGAAGAAAAAACCGAGATTGCATTTAAAATACTAGACCCTGCCAACTGAATATTGTGGAACAGGCTTTATTAATTACAATAACACATATGGGGGAATAAAGATTTGATTTATAAGCATTAATTTGCTCACAACTTTGAAGAATTTTATTTTGTACAAGTGAGGCACATCTGTATATACTTTAAAAGATACAACACCAAAAAAAAAAAAATCAGTCAAGAGATGGGCAGAAGATAAGAATAGACATTTCTCCAGAGAAGACATATAAAGGGCCAACAGACACATGAAAAAATGCTCAACATCACTCGGCATCAGGGAACTACAAATCAAAGCCACAATGAGATACCACCTCACACCAGTCAGAATGTCTAAAATTAATGAGTCAGGAAATGATAGATGTTGGTGCGGCTGCAGAGAAAGAGGAACCCTCTTAAACTGTTGGTGGGAATGCAAGTTGGTGCAGCCACTCTGGAAAGCAGTATGGAGGTTCCTCAAGAAGTTAAAAATAGAGCTACCATATGACCCAGAAATTGCACTATTGGGTATTTACTGAAAGTATACAAACATAGTGATCCAAAGAGGCACCTGTACCCCAATATTTATAGTGGCAAAGTCCACAATACCCAAACTATGGAAAGAGCCCCAATGTCCATTGACAGATGAATGGATAAAGAAGGTGAGACACACACACACACAATGGAATATTAGCCATCAAAAAAATGAAATCTTAACATTCCCAACAACATGGATGGAACTAGAGGGTATTATGCTAAGCAAAATAAGTAAATCAAAGAAAGACAATTACCATATAATTTCACTCATGCGTGGAATTTAAGAAAAAAAGCAGAAGATCATAGGGGAAGAGGGAAAAACAAAATAAGATGAAATCAGAGAGGGAGATGAACTATAAAAGACTTAACTACAGGAAACAAACTGACGGTTGCTGGAAGGGAGGTGGGTGCAGGGATGGGCATAACTGGGCGATGAGCATTAAGGAGGGCACATGATTTAATGAACACTGGGAGTTATATGCAACTGATGAATCACTGAACTCTACCTCTGAAACTAGTAATACACTATAAGTTAATTGAATGTAAATAAAATTTTTAAAGTAATAATAAAAGAATTACTAAATACAAGCTTATTGAGGAATCACCCTCTGCAGAGCATTATGTTAGATATTGTAGTCATTTCAAGTAGATAAAACAGCCTTACTGCCAAGACGGTTACTGTTTAGTAAAGGGACAAAAATTAAATAATCAGATTACAAAGCCAAATATTAAAATAAAACAAAATCAATGCCTTAAAAAACACAGAAAGTGCTACTAATTTACCATGGAAAGTCTGTAGAAACATGGGATACCTGATCTAGCCCTTCTATCTCCCCTTTGTCTCACTCCTCTGCACTTCTTTTTAAAAAGGATCTCATCTGTATTAAAGTATTTGACAGACAGGAAAGACAACTGCATGGCAAAATTTAAATTTCCATAATTTCCTTCTTGTTAGTGTTTGCTTTGAGGACAAGTGTTATGACTTAATTCTGCCTGATAAAAACTGAGACAATGTGTACTGGTAGATCCTAAAGCATTTCCTTAATTTAAGAAAGGTTCACAATGAAGGAATGTGTTTTCTTTTCCCTTTCTGATTTTTGGACATTTAATGTGTGACACTAAGATGCCTGGAAACATTACAGGCATTTATTTTACAGGAGAGTACAAGCTTAAAGATTAAAACCAACATACTGAGAATAGCAAAATAGATGAAAAAACTGGAACTTTTCTGGAACTCACTGAACCACTAAATTAGGTGCAGGTAACCACCTCCAGAGTCCATGTTACATGTGATGACAATAATAATAACAATAATCCCTCATTTGTTAAGCAGTTTTTAGTGGGAGATTACACATTTCAATATTAGAATCATGTCTAGGGCAGCATGTCCTAGTTATTTGAAACCATGAAGCTACCTCAACCTCTTGGAAGTCTGTCTGAGAAGTCCAGAAGGCTAACAGGACGTTCTTCATTTTGGTGAACACACATTTGACCTTGCAAGTTTAAAGTACTGATTAGTTCTTTGAGGTTTTGCTATAACTCCTGCCTCATAAATGAATTTCCTTTATAATTGACTAGTAGGTAATCTAGGCCAGTAATTACTCTGCTGTCTGTATTTTAACAGCTCAAATATATACTTAGATATTGCTGCTCTGATTTCCATTTTCACTGGCCATTTCACGTAACAGGTTGATAGTGTCAACTCTGCCTATAGAGCTTTCAGTGGGTCATTTTCATTAACATGGTGTTGCCTTGTCAGTCACTCTGCAAATTCACTGCCTCACTTCTCTTCCATTTCCTATGAGGTCCATGTTCTCACAATACATTTTCACTCATTCACAGTATTTCTAACTAAAGATATCTGGTTATCATCCTTCTAGACCTATAGGTTTTTATATGTTCCTTTAAGTTTTTATATGAATGGGACATGATAATCTCTGGTAATGTAAAGTTAACTTGTCCAGGAATAAATTCCCCATAGGCTGGACTCCCCCTAAAATATACTGGCCTCCTGAAAATCTCCAGACTTTGGTTATAGCTAAGGCTTTTGCAGCAGCCTCATGATCACATGAGGGGATAGAGACTGGTGTTCCTCCATTCATTAAAGCTGACATGTATAGTAGGGCTGGCACCAAGTGTTTGCCATGCCTTACTGCTGCTGGATTCCAGTAACAAGTGGCTGGTCCTTCACCTAATCATGTAGCCCATAGTTTAAGAAGCCGACTTCCTTTCCCAAAGTCTGATGTCCAGGTCCTATTAGTTCTTTACATACTCTCCTAAAATGCAATGGAAATAATTAATGTTATTTTTTCTTGGTGAGTTTTTCCTAGGAAACAGTACTCTTCTAGTATCTTTTGTGTGTACTTGGTCATTTGCCTTTGACTGCTTGACACTTTCTAAATTATGCACTCATATAAGGAACTGGCTCCAAAAGAGACAAAGGTCACTTTGGAGAGCCATCTGATGTCCTATTTTGAAACCCACTAAATGTCTTTTCCTCATCCACAGTCCACTTTGTCTTTTGGTTGCACTGATGCTAAAATCCATATGAATCTGGGAACGATAAGCTCATTTCTCTTGGTACTCATTATGCTCACAAGACAACAGACGGCAGTTTCACTAGAACAAATGGTACAGACTGACCTCTTGAAGCTATTACTTCTGCATTCCCTGGCTATCACTCTATGCTCTGGAAGCTCAGGACTACTCTTCTTTTACCTTAACTTGGTTTATATCCCTTTCTCTCTGTGCCTCTTTTACCACAAGACAGTTCTAGCTACCCTCTCCAAACCCTATATTCTGTTTATGACTAATTATATTATAAATAATCCTAGCTTCTGTAACCAAATGTCTGACTGATATTACTAAAGATCCAGTGCCTCATGGATTATGACACTGATCAATAATCTGATGTTCCTGGTTTTTTTCCCCCTAGGCCTAAGTTAGTTTTGAGGCATCATGTGAAGAACACCCTGCCAAACTATGGTCCAAGGGCAAAAACTGGAGTGAGAGAGCTACTGCTAGCAACTTCTGCCCCAGAGGAATCCCACCTTAGGAAGTAATAAAGGGAAGAGGAAAGACTCTAAAGCAGGAATGCTTGGCTATCTAGTTTACTCCAGAACAGCCATGATGCCCATAGCAAATGGAACTCTCAAGAATGTTCATTAGTGGAAATATCTCAGTGTCTGAAGAATATAAAAGCTTCATGGCAAATATGTACTGAGCAAGGAAAAAAACAGCATTAGTCAACATTAGAGATATAAGCAGGATCTAAGAACATTTAGTACCTGTAGGTCAAGAAAAAGTATTGGGATTGTAGTCAAAGTACAGTGAGAGCCAACAAGAAGGTTTTATTTATTTAGTCTTGTTTGTTTCCCTACACAGGATCCAATTTTGTTTGTTTAAAATAGGTGAACTAGGGGATTTTTAAAATGCATGATGAAGTAGAAGATAGGCAGAACTGATAATGCAATTTAGAGAAGAAATAATTGCAAAGGAATAAAACCCAAAAGGTAAAAGGAAAAAACTACCAGTAAATGTAGAAGTACTGGGCTTTAGAAAGAGGAGGCATACTTTCTCCATGAACACATGAAGAAAGGAGTAGGTGGGTGCAGATGTAGCTTTATTTTTAGAAAGAGCCACAAAAAAGTTGAGGGATTTCCCTCATGATTATTTTAATTTTACAAATAACACGTGCAAGGAAGATGAAAGGACTGTAGGACATCACTGAGTTTCAGGATTATAATTACACAAAAATGCTAGTCTTCTTGGTTGTATAATTTTCTTAATCATTGCTCAGCTTTATGTGTGCAGAAATAGCAAAGGGGATATATATACATGCATAGGATTTTTTTTCAGACGAGTAATGAGAGAAATGGGCAAACAAATAAAGAACAGAAATGATGAAACCTAAGATGAAAGGGAAGAGAAAATTATCAAATGGATATGCTGATTAGCAAAAGGGTGGTAAAATGAACAGACCAAAAGTTTCAACAAAGTGAAAAAAAATATTTCTTATGAGTATTTCAAGTAGGTAAATTAGAATGATAGAAAACCATTAGTGAAGAAGTTAGATACATAAACATGTGCTTTTGGAAGCAGCAAATATAACTAGTGTATTAAATTTAAAAATTAAGCACTTTTAAAAAGGCAGAGTTGAGAGTTATTTCTGTGAAGGCTGCAACCTCTGTGCCATCATCCTGGAATCCACCCATCCTCTATGAAAGGATACTGCTCCCAGAGCAATAAAAACATAAAATACATTTCAAATTTTAAAGTACAGATTTAGAGAAAATAATGTATTTATAAATTTCTAATACCATATGAAATATCACACACACACAAACTAAAGTGTAAGTAGTAAAAATATAGAGATAACTATAAAATATGGTGGTCCATTAAGATGTATTCAGTACTCTAATTAAACTGTAAGCTTACAAAAATATCATTTGAGTTATTTCTTTGTTCAACAGTAGGTGAATATTCCAATTGGCTATTTGATATCTGAGATCTGTAGGAAAAGTTTACCCTGATTGAAAATGCATTAATAAATAATTTAAATTCAAGTTAAGGGCTATACTTTCAAGTATTTATAGGCAAATTTCTAATAACTTGCCTAACAATGAATAAAATAAGTGAAAACTAATTATTTGTCATGGATAAATATAGAGACACAACTTAATTGTTCTATAAGCTTTTTAATAATCATCATTTTACCTGAAAGTCAATATCATAATTCCAGAGGCCAAATACTCCATATCGTTTAATTATTTTTAATGACCTAACATTTACAATAACGCATTGGTAATATTCAATCTGAAAGACCTAAGATATGTGTCACAATTTATATGCTTATCCAACTGTAGTTATAGGAATAGGCCTGATACGCATAAAAGCTACATCATAATACTTGAGAAACACCCTGTATTAGTTTCCTATTGCATATTGTCACAAATTTTGTGGCTTGAAACAACACAAATTTATTGTCTTATAGTTCTGGAATTCAAAAGTGAAAGCAGGTCTTATCTAGCTAAAAAAAATCAGTGTCTTCGGGGCACCTGGGTGGCTCAGTCGTTAAGCGTCTGCCTTCAGCTCAGGTCATGATCCCTATGTCCTGGGATCGAGCTCTGCATGGGGCTCCCTGCTTCTCCCTCTCCCACTCCCCCTGCTTGTGTTCCCTCTCGGACTGTGTCTCTCTCTGTCAAATAAATAAAATCTTAAAAAAAAAAAATTAGTGTCCTTGAAGGGCTTTGTTACCTCCTAACGTTCCAGGGGAGAATTCATTTCCTTGCCTTTTCCAACTTTTAGAGGCCAACCTGTGTTTCTTGGATCACAGCCCCTTTCTCTGTCTTTAAAATGCTTCCAACCTCAGCTTCCATCATCATATCTCCCTTTTTCTGACTGATCTTCTAGCCTCCCTTATACAAGAGCCCTTACAATTACAGGGGACATATTTGGATAAGCCAGGACAATCTCTCCTCTTCTTAAAATTCTGAACTTAATCACACCTACAAAATCTTATTTTACATGTGAGGTAATATATTTACAGGTTCCAAAGATTCCTGCATGAACATTTGGGGAGTCATTATTGAGGCTAACACACACACACACACACACACACACACACCAGAGAACATGCTTCAAAATTTAACATTTTTATAGACTAATTTTTTGATTAATGACTACAATTAGCTGCCTGAACTGTAATTAGTGAAAGTTGTTAATGCTTTCCCCTGTGTTATAAACCTTATGCAACCTGATATCGTAATCCATCTACATTGCTAAATAATTTCAACTCAGCTAACCCAATTTGAATATGAAATACTGTTAGGATTTTGTGAAATAATATACTCACCATTTATTCTATTGAATTACACATTTTGAGTTAGGCATTTTATGGGGGCTATAGATACCTAGATAAATGAGAAGGGATCTCTGTCAAAGATGAACAAAAAGAACCTGAGGGGCAGATAATGTAAATATAACATAAGGGTGGTAAATTGCTATAATGTAAAAGAAATTAAAATAGTATTAAAGAACAGACAAGTTTTGATTTGGAATACTGATAAAGACTTCACAAAAGAATTAGTCTGTGGTTTTGATTTTAAAAGATGAGAAGGATTTTGACTGGTGGATATAGAGGAGAGAAAGAGTGTATTCTAGGGAATGAGAACCATTTGTGAGAAGATACCAGAACAGAAACGATGTGGTTGGAAACATACTAGCAACTAGACTGAAGCCAAGTCTGGATGATGTGCATAACCAGATGTTATGGCTTGAAAGACAGGTTAGGATCAAATTATGTGGAAATTTTAATGCCATACCAAGGAGTTGGAATTATGTCATGAAGTGAAGCCACAGAAAAATTCTAAAATATTATATGATTTTTTCAGATGTTATTTTAGTTCCACTCCATTGTAGATATTATTCTTGGTAACAGGAATACAGTATTGACCTTATTTTTTTTTAAAGATTTTATTTATTTATTTGACAGAGAGAGACACAGCAAGAGAGGGAACACAAGCAGGGAGAGTGGGAGAGGGAGAAGCAGAAGCTGAACTTACACACTGATGGCCAGTTAATCGATCATGGGATCTAGTCTTTTAATTTGATTCCTGATTTGGTTTGGTTTTTATCATTTAATATTTCCAATACAAATAGATCCTCTTGTGCGTTTATATTTTACTGAATAGCATGGTAACACTGTGTATCTGCAGAAAGAGAACTCAAGTTTTTTAGAGGAATTTCCTTTTCTCCAGAAGGGGGCAGCACAGCCCTTGTGTAAGTAGTAAGACTAGAATTTCCTGGAATGTCTCTACAAGCGTATTGAAAGCCTGGATTTCATCACATTTCTTCTCTCTAGAAGAAGAAAAGCTTTAAAAAGAAAATCCCTATGGAAATAGTGACCCACTTAAAACTATATAATTACTTGAGACCAGTGTCCATCTAGTACTATAGTAATTCATGCTCATTTCTCCATCTGAGTGAATGATGAAAAAATCTTTCCCCCCAGACACCATGATAAAATTTGTTTCACTCCTCCACATTGATTTCCTGTGACACTTAGCACATTGATAATATTTTTTTGTTCCGATTTACCTTCAGTTATATTAAATCCGCATTCAAAGTCATTTGATTATAAATGTATAACAAGATTCATAGGCTTTTCTCTCCTATTCAGCCACTGACTGATGTAAAATCATGCATTATGACAGGAGTTTTCCAATCATTTGTTTAATACATGTTCTTTCTCCAAAATCACATTGATCAAAGAGATTCTAGATGGTAATACTAAAAGTCCTCATATGTCTTCATGTAAATCAACAACTAAACCACTTATAAACATGTCTGTCTTCAAGCTTTGCTTTCATAGTCTCTCTCAAGCTCCCTTTGCACACTGGATATCTAGTAGTCAGTCCATTCAAATAACCCTTATCCAATCTCTTTCTGAAATGCCTTTTCTTGTCTCACACAGGGTTCATTACTATGGTTTCCAACTTATTTCTTTTGTAATTATCCCACATCCTGCTTTTAAAGCCAAAAGTCACTTTGCTAAGATGACTCCAAAGCTGGTTTTATAGAGAATCCCCAGCATATACAATCAAACATTAAAAAGAAATCTATGGTGCAGTATGAGGATACATGAAAGAGTTTGGGTGCATTATCTGTTCCTTGAAAGTACCTCTATGATTCTTCTGAAGAAACTAAAAATTGAACTTTCTTTGGACTTCAGTGTCTTCATGAGTATAATGATGGGGTTTGAAGAGATGACCTGGGCTTGCTCTAAAATTGTCTAAGTTTCATGATAGATCTGTGCTTTGGCATACTCAGAGAATACTCATCACTTCTGGATATTTATCTGCATAATGAATATATATATTCGTCAGAGCTCTACACTCTCCCTTATATTCAAATCAAGATGATGGTGGGTCTGTAGGCTAGTTTACTGGTTGACCTATACATCCACTTTATCTTTCAGAATGTGTGATTCATTTTCACAATTCAAAGAACTATCATATTTTTGCAGTTGGAAAGTATAGGGACATCACTGAATATAAGAATATTGGATTATTCAATATAAAATAATATGCTACCACATATTTCTTCAAACTTTCATTTTTTTATGTCTTCATTGATCACATTTCCTTTGTTCTTATAGATATATTTATTTAGTCTTAACAGTATGGCATTTATCATACGGTGAAAAATGTATGTCTTGTCAATATTTTTCTCAAATATTAATGATAAAGTTGTTATAGAATGATTGAAAAATAATAATATTTAACAATGACCTTAAACACACAAAAAAAGCAATTTTGCAAATATTTATATATCCCAGATAAATGTATGGAATGTGGTTTTTATTTTTATTTTAGATTTTTATTTTATTTTTATTTTAGATTTTTATTTTATTTTAGATTTTATTTATTTATCTGGGGGAGAGAGAGAGAGAACACAAGCAGGGGGAGACACAAGCAGACTCCCTGCTAAGCAGGGAGCTGGATGCGGGGCTGGATCCCAAAGCCCTGAGATCATGATGTGAGCTGAAGGTCTGCAGACACTTAATGGACTGAGCCACCACAGCACCCCAGAATGTAACTTCTATTTAGAGTTGGTAAGATTCACTAGACCATTTTAACCACTTTTTTTTAAGTAAGCTTTACACCCAAGGTGGGGCTTGAACTCACAACCCCAAGATCAAGAGTGGCATGCTCCCGCCAACTGAGATAGCTAGGCACCCCTCGCTAGACAATTTTAGTCAGCAAGTCAAAAACATAATTATAGCTGTCAAACGGAAGCATTTCTTGTGAAATGCAGAACACAGATTTTGCATCTGTGTATTAATTGGGTAAAAATATTACCTATTTTGCTATCATGCAAATATATTCCAGATAGAAATGCTTATGCGTTATAATTCTGCAAGATAGTGTATCTGTATTATGTACAATACTCTAAATTTTTCCATAAAGTACATAAGCAGTAAATTAAGAAAAACAAAACAAGTTACTTAATATGTTTTATGCTTTTCTCAGTGACAATATTAAAATTATATCCTATTTTCTCCATACTAGCATGAGTTGTTAAGAAAAATTAAAATTATAATTGCCAAAATCTGTCCAGTCTGTAAATCAAACTAATTACTTTCTCAGTCATTTCACAACTTAGACTGTTTCACTTTTAATAAGTGAGTATTGTTTACCAGGCCAAAAATGAATTTCCAATTAATTTGGCTTTATTTTGTTAGTATGAGAGATTAACATTGATGAATTTTTAAATACTGAATCAGTCTTGCATTCCCAGAATTAATCTCATTCAATCATGCTGTATAATATAATGGATTGGATTTGAAGTATTTTATCCAGGACTTTTATGCGTATTTTCACAAGAGAACTGGTTGATAGTTTTTCTTCCCACTTTTTTTTCTGTATGTGTGTGTGTGTGTGTGTGTGTGTGTGTGTGTGTGTGTTTTGCCTTTGTTTGGTGTTGGTATTAGGGTAATGCTAGCCATTTATATAAAAAGTTGCTAAGTTTTGGCTCCTATTCTGTATTTTGGAAGACTGAGCATAGAATTGGCGTTAATCTTTAAGTGTTTGGTAGAATTCTCTAATAAAATTATCTGGGCTTTATTTTTCTTCTCTATTGTAAGCTTTCATATTACCAATTCAGTATCTTTTAATAGTTTCAGACTTTTCTGATTACCTATTTCATTTTGGGTGAGTTTTAGTCATCTGTGTTTTGGGGGGATTTGGTCTAAGTCTTTTGACTTGTCAAATTTATTTGCATAGAGTTGTTCCCATTATTGCCTTTATCCTTCTGATGTTTACAGAGTCTGCAATTCCCTCTCTTCATTCCTGATACCAGAAAGTTTCTCTTGTTCTTTGTCTGTCTTGCTAAAAGTTTATCAGTTTTCTTTTTAAAGAACCCGCATTTTGTTTCATTGTTTTCCTTTTCAATTTCCTTGTTTCCCGCTCTTTATTATTTCTTTCTTTGTGTTGATTTGGATTGTTCGTTTGTTAATCTTTTTCTAGCTTCTGGAAGTCAAAGTACACAGCCATGCCTACCCATACTGGAGACTGAAGCAAAAGAAAATAATCACTAATATTGATCTTTCTTTAGTTAAAATGTGAATAATTCTTACCGCGTGGATTTTTTATATTAATTTTTGTTTTTTAATTATTGCATTAAAGTATTACTTATCTTAATTATTGAGGTTTTGGTGACCTTAAAATTTTGCCTCTGTGTTAATTAAGTTCTTTACTAACCTAACCCTAGTACTGGTCTTCATTAAATCTAACTTATTTTATTAAGAGATATGTGGGATATGAATGATTTGATTTTCCTTTTTAACACCTTTAAATACCTCACTAAGGATAGTAAATTAGGGAATCACTTTTCAATTATTTCACAACATCTATCATATTAAGCGGAGTCCTCCAGAAAGCAGATTCTGAGGAGTGCATTTCTGGGCAAATCATGTATTTAAAAATTATTGCCAGGAGCTGCAGCTGAAGAATGTAGGAAGGACAAGGAAGGGGAAGAAGACAAGAAAGAATGAAATTTTAGGTAAAATCACAGGAAAGGGGGCTTTAATTTGATCTTGCAGGGGATCCTCAGAGTGTAAATTATGCCTCAGAGTTAGGCCTATTTAAAGGAGGGAAGATGACTTTCCAAACATTTGAATCCATCTAAAGTCAAGGCTGGATGGAGAGTGAACTGGGGATAAACTCCCAACCACATTGACTCTCTCGGCTGCCCTTGAAGGCAAAGCAATTCCATTGGCTTGAGTGGAAAGCAAAAGGGCCAACTAGCAGAAGTGGCATAAAAAATGGTAAAAATGAGGGAAACTGGACATAGCTCCAAGTGTGAATAACATCTATTATGTAAGAATATATCAATTATAAGTACAGAAGGAATTTCAGGAATCTAGAGATTTACTGTAATACAAACTAAAATTACTAACTTTGAATATTTATCAGCTTTAAATATACATACGTGTACATATATTTATATATACACTCTTTATATATACCTGTATATATACATGTATATGTACGTGCACATATGCACCTCTCACTCACTCACTCTCTCTCCTACGGATTCTCCTCATACTGGGTGTTATATGCAACTAATGGATCATTAATATCAAAACTAATGATCAAAAACTAACATCAAAAACTAATGTACTGTATGCTGGCTAATTGAAGATAATAGTAATAAAATAAATAAAAAATAAAATAAATAAAACTTTGATACATTTTGGAAGAATAGGTAAGTTGTCAGTGGTGTGGACAAATAAAATATTAGAAGGATAGCTGGAGAAGATATTAGGAGAAGTATCTACACCTTCCTAACACATTCTTAAAAGTGTAAGTCAAAATTCTCTTTGTGTTGTTCTTGAAATTTTTAACATTTAAATAATTTTAAAAAAACAACGTAAAACCTCAAGCATTTTTAGACATCTATATTTTATCACTACAAAATTTAAGATATTCTATAACACTTTTAAATGAATCCATTTAATATGTATGTATGTATAGTAGCATGTTATATAATTGTTATATAAAAGTATTATATTAAATACATTAGCAATTATACACTAATTTTTATATATTAATATAAATCACTGTTATATCTATATATCTATATATAATCATGATGTGACACCCACCAACATCTATGTAAGAAACAATAAAAAAAAAAACCTTTCCTTAAGAGTCAGGCATTTTACTTTGTTCCCTTTCTCCTTTGAATTAATATTTCCATTCCACTATTCCAATTGCCAATAGAAATTTATACTAATATTCTAATTATAAAAAATTGCTCAGGCAGATCTTTTTCTGAAAAGAACGTATTAAATTGAGTATCTTAAAATGTATTTCTTTAAATTTATCCATATTCCTTTTCTACCTGTTATATTTTTATAAATACAATTACATTATTAAAATGAAATCTATTATATATTTATATGTGATATAATATACATTATAAATATATATCTATTTAAAGGCTTTTAAAACAACTTTTATACATTCTTTAAATCCTCTTGGCTGTGCTGTAAATCGTACCTACATTTTCCCTTCTCTGTCCTAGAAAACTTTACCTCCATCATTGGGCAAAATCTTTGCACTTTTGACTGTATCGTTTACTCAAAAATAAAAGCTTAAAATTTTATGACCATATAAAATACATGTTTATTCCCCCTTTTTCTCAAACCAACCTTCCACCATCCCAGAGATATACAATATTTCAAATATTTTATCTAATTTATAGATATGATATAAACATATATGTGTGTATATGTTGTATGTATATGTGTGTATGTGTGTGTGTGTGTGTATATATATATATATATATATATATGAGAAAGAAAGAGAAAAAGAAAACAACAGAGGTTTGTAAAAGACTATCCAATATCCATTCTTCTTTCTCTCTGAAAAGCAAAATGTTTCTTTAAAGCAGCAATTGCTTAAAAAAACAATAACAACATCAAAATCCAGGCTTTCTTATGGCTAGATGTGGATGTGTGACCCAGTGTTAAATAATGGGAATATAAATAAATAAAGTTGAAGGAAAGAATGTCCTAGAAAGTTCTTTTTAAAAGGGACTAGTGTGATTAGCTTCACCGCAACAACTTTTGCTCTTTGTCCTTTCCTCTTCTTCTTTCTAGCCAGAGATATGATGCCTGCCATAGACAGGTGGTAACAGAGATGGATCCTTGATTTCTTAAGACATATTTATGTAATTCCTTCCCCATCACACATTACTTGAATGACCATTAATTCAAGATGAAATAGGAATGATTACCTTAGTTCTCTCAATCTGAGATAGGGTAAAACTACCTTTACTGCTATTACGAACACTTAAATATTTTAAACGGTTTTGATAAAACATATACTTATGAGGTATTCTAATATATTCTCTGAAATAATCCCAAAGAATGCAGTTACATAGGAACAAGACAGGCTTACCTACTTCATAAAATTTTTCACTGAATTTTAGCTTTCAATATTCTCTGAAAGACATTAAATACAAATCATGCACTTGTAATGTGTTGTCCATTGCCACAGTGGAATCCACATACATTCTGTGCTTCTGAGTGTGAAGTATATTGTTTGTTTTTCCCTCCAAGATTCAATTATGCTTAGTGTTGTTTTATAACAAATGATGAGATAAAATTAAAAATTCATTTTATACTTGATCTGAAAGATAAAAGGTTCTTGAGCTCATATATTACTTGGCAACCATATGTAGCTGATTATTAAACATTTTATTATGGTAATAATGTGATATGTATAACACCACCTCTATTAACTCACTAAGTCCAGAAGATGGTGTTTATGTTGACTTGTATACTGAAAACAATCTTTCCCTAGCCTCCACAACCAATTCAAGGACTCTTGCATATCTGTCATGCTCTAAACTTCCCCATTTATCCAAGAACAAGGCCCCTACTGCTTCTTCTTTAATTGGTTAGGGCTCTGATTATAGCACCAGTTTCATAATACTTTTGTTCCAATCATACATTCATATCTAGGTTTGTGGTTTTAGAATACATCTCTCCCCATGACCTAATCTGGCTATCAACTGTTTGCTGCCTGCTCTGCTTTGTCTGGCTAAATCCTTGGAACTTCAAATTGATATGTATATTGGATAATTATAATAGATTGAATTTTTGGTCCTAATTCTTCCCTACTCCCTACAGACATGTCTTTTGACAGTTATTTTTGTTGTTCCTTTTGCTACTGACACAATATCCTTCCCAGCCTACTGATTTGGGGCTTTGCCATTTGACTTGCTTTAGGAGTAGAATATGGTCTGAAGGAGTAATTGTAGTTGCAGGCCAGGCCCTAAGAGGCATTATATGTTTCTACTTGCCCTCTTGTGCCTCCATCAATACTATAAGAAGAACTTACCCTGGGAACCCAATAGCTTAGGTCTAGAATGAATATATGTGAAGCAGACTAGATCCCAATTCCCTGAGTGGCAATAGCCAGTTTGACCTAGAGTTTGAAGCACAGTCAGACAGCCTAGATGACCTAAGTTGTAACCAACTCAGAGATGCATGAAAAACAAATGACTTTTGCTGCATGTCTCTGAGATGCTGTGGTTGTCTACTATGCAGTAAAAGCTAATCAATATGGTATTACTTGTTTTCCTTACTTTTTCCATCAGCTGTTAGGGCTTCAGACTTAACTTCTAATATAGCTAGTTTTTTAGGGAATGCATGTGCAGAAAAGCTTGAACTCACCTGGCCAAGCCTAAGAGAAGTTCAAATGTGTATGGTATTTAGAAGTCAGGCCAAACCTTATTAATCTGCAAAGAGGTGTTTGATATCACAGTCCTTGGTTGCAAGCAACAGAAAGAGATTTTGAATAAATTTGAGGAGAAGAAGTATGTTGTAAGTTATCAAATACATCAGATAATCTGTGGAAAAGACTGAGAACCTTGTTCAAAATTTGGCAAAAACCCGGTGGCTGGGCAGCAAGGAATAGTCACTCTCACATCCCAGAAAAAGTATTAATTATGATGCTACTGTGAACAGCACCAGTACAGAACACCGGGTGTTCTGTAAAGGCGGACTCTGAAGACATAATCCCTTTTCTTGTAAACTTTTGAAGTACTCCTTTGAGATTCAAATTTCTAGACTGGATACCTAATTGTTTACATTTAGTTCACATGCCTACCTGTGGTTTTAGCATATGTGCTGCCAAAGAGAGCAGTACACATGCCTGCATTCTGGATGTCAGGAAGTAGAGAGGTGTGTGTGTGTGTGTGTGTGTGTGTGTGTGTGTGTGTGTTGGAAAAGTGGTGGGGTGGTGGTTTTGGAATCATAGGTTTCTGTGTTGGAAAGTGGAACCCTAAGTTCCACCCCAAATCATACAATTGTGCAAGGATATTCAAAATACAAAGGATGTTCAAATATGGGGTGTTAAACAACAGTAACAGCAATGAATGATCTCTACAGTATTCCTGGGATTTCATATTTAACCAAAAGTAAAAGAACTGAAACAAGACATAAGGGAATCAGGAAAAGAGATAAAGTGGTAACACAGTTTGGAAGGATAAAGTGGCCACAGAGTCAAACAACAAATGATGTGTCAAATCAGGGCTATTCTGGGAAAAAATGAACTTCAGATGAGCTAAAGAATATTAGGGGACTTAATTTTATGAACTTGTGGCCCTTCTACCTGAGGACCCCTCCAGACAAGTGGCTTCCGTGTTATGCATGTATCCTACCATTCAAGTGACTAAGCCACCCCCCCATCACATCATTTTGCAGAGGATAACCCCCTGGTTATCAGACTCAATGAAGAATAACATTTGGTACCTAGCAGCCAAGATGAGAGGTATTCCATTCCTTCATGAGATACTCCTTTTTAATTTTTCCTCACTAAAGGATTCTCAGTATGGCAAATTAAGGTTAATAAAGTAAATTTAACTTTGTTCACAGAGGGTGTAAATACATGCACAGCTAGCCAGTATGTAAGCCTCTGCAGTACCAATTTGAAGTGCTGACAGTTCCTAATGAAGGTAACATTTATCAGTTACAGTTTTAAGAATCACTCTAAATTGAGGCTTAATCTATTTTTTTAAAGCTATTGATTAGGTGCTCATAGATTGTTATAGCCAAAGAGACATAAAAACTCCCCCTTATTTCACAGAAGAGACTTCTGAGGCCAGTGGAACTTTAATGGTTTGATGACTGTTAGATAGTAAATAAGGGGCAGATCTGAAATTAAAATCAAACTCTCCTCATTGCTTCTCCAATGAAAACATTTCATTTTCGGATATAGGGTATATATTTTGCATTGCTGTTATTGTTCAAATTATTTATACCAGGGGCTAAACACTGAGCTCTAAAGGGGCTAATAACGTCATATACATGAGAGAAGAGGAACAATGAAAATGTGTAGGTATGCACTGTGTGAATGGCAGTGCGAACTAGAAAGCCAATGCCCTATCTAAATTTAGAGGCTGCCTCCACTCAGCTCCAGCTGGCTATTGCCACTAGCAGTGTATGCCAACGCGACCACATGTGGTATTTCATTTCAAATACCTCTATTTTTTAAAAGTCATATTTAAAATAAAAACTGAACAAGATGAAGGTGAGGTAAGTCCCATCTAGGTGATGAATTTATTTTGTAGGCTGTTAATGTGTAATTACAATTTAAACCATCTACTATGCAATCACAGGGAATAATATCAATAGCATTCCCTGAATTTAAAAACAAGAAAATATTCAGCATCACTGTCCTCAGTATGAGAACCTATTAAAAAATAAAAAACAAAATATATTTTTAAAAACTTCTAAATCAATTAGTATAAATCAATTTGTCACTGTTAAAGCATATTCTTCTAAAGTCTACAAACACTACATAGGGGTGCCTGGGTGGCTCAGTTGGATAAGTGTCTGCTTTTGGCTCAAGTCATGATCTAGTGGTCCTGAAATGCAGCCCTGCCTGGGCTCCCTAGGCTCTCTGCTCAGTGGGGAGTCTGCTTCTCCCTCTCCTTTCCCCCCCACCCCCGATCCTATATGCGTGCTCAAGCTCTCTCTCTAATAATCTTTAAAAACTTTTTAAAACTTAAAAAAAATAAAGTCTACAAACACTATGTGAAATCTGCACTTTAATATGAACAATGGTAGAGATAATTAATCTTACTAATAATCTAAGAAACTGTAACTTGGAACAAGTGATCAATACACCCACAAAACTTTGATAATAAATCTATTAAACTCATGCATGAAATATAGACAAATCTCCTTAGCTCTTGATATAAATGAGTATCTTGTCAATTTCTTCACTAATAATTCAGTATTAGTTAACTGACTGGTAGTTTCTCTCAGAAGTAGTCTTTGATTATCATGATACAAAGATGCCACTGACAAGTAATTGTCCTTTAACTTGATGTGGTTGTGCTACTGTATAAAATTTAACATTCAGCTGAAATGGCAAAATAAACAAAGCCATTTCTTATTCTTTATTTAGCTGACTAATCTACCCATGAAACTTAGTTTTCTTGGACTTTTAAGTCATTTTTAGAAAATATTTTTATAATGATTTTATGTAACAACATAGTTTGTACTAAAACAATGTTTTTAACCTCCTCCCCCAAAAGAAAACCTAAATTATATGTGTTCCATGAAAAATGGAATTTATGTTTAAAAAGTTTGAGAGATGTTGCATCCTAAATTCCTCTGGTAGAAGTTCATATTGCAAAATAATGTGCTAAAAATTCTGAAATTTTCCCACAACGAATCCTATTTTTTCACATAATATTTTTTAAATATTTCATTTTTTAAAATTTATTTTTTTAAATAGTTTCTTTGAACAAGGAGTCACTTTTCTCCTTGACTTTGAGCAAAAACAATTTGGAGAAGGCTAATACAGAAAGGAAATAAGTTGCCCAAGGCCACACAACTGATTAAAATCAGATTTAAAATTACTTGTAAGTTTTTCTGGTTCCTACAATATTTCCAAAAAGGCATTCTGGGACAAATTATGTGGATTTATTTTCCTCAGTCTTGGTGAATATTAGAGGAACATAACTTAATCATGCTAAAATTCTTTTGTCAGAAGCATGCAAATTTTTAATATTTACCAATTTATTTTAATTCATCAGAATATTCATGAGTGCTAAAAAACAGAATTCCTATAAAATTAATGTCTTCTAGGGAAATTAATGGTGGAATGGGTGACAAAAGGAAAGACGACCTACTAATTTTCAAACGTAATCAGATTTCTGTAAAAAATGTAATAGTGCAGAAAATAGGTTTGTTTGTTTTTATTTAAGTGATAATTTCACTATTGCTTCCTTCACTCTTAGAGGAAGGTTATGCAAATTGACAAGAGGGCACAGATAGATTACAACAGACTCCAAAACTCTATAAAGAGACTGCCTTATTCGAGGTCATAACTGTCTCTCCAGCTCTAAGAAGGATGTGAAATAATTATAGCTACCATTTCTCCAGCCTATGATGGAGAAATTTCTCTGCCTATGCCGCCTACACAGCAGTGAGGAAACTAGAACTTTTTCAGCTTCCATCCATTTCCATGCTGCCTTTATTTTTATTTCATTNGCCCGATGCGGGCCTCGATCCCAGGACGCTGAGATCATGACCTGAGCCGAAAGCAGAGGCTTTAACCCACTGAGCCACCCAGGCGCCCACATTTTTGGTTTTTCTTTGGTCATTCATTCATGGCACAGCAAAGCATTTTCTTTCTTGATATTGGACTATTAGATGCCTGGGTGGCTCAGTTGGCTAAGTGTCTGTTTTCTGCTCAGGTCATGATCCCAGGGTCCTGGGATAGGGCCCCGCATCAGCCTCCCTGCTACGTGGGAAGCCTGCTTCTCCCTCTACCTGCTGTTCCCTTGCTTGTGCGCGTGCTCTCTCTCTCTGACAAATAAATAAATAAAATCTTTCCCAAAAAATAACATTGGTATATTTCCTTGGCTCTGTCCCCAGCTTCTAGATATAAAAAATAGCAAGTCAGTCTTATTTTTCCTTAGAGACAAAGAGCAGGCAATCTCCTCATTTCTTGAAAGGCTGCACTGATCCCTTCAAGGCTATATATGCATCAGGACTCAGTGAGGATCATCACACACACACACACACACACACACACACACACACACACACACACGATCATCACACACACACACACACACACATCCTATATTCTTTGCAAACTTTATATGGAAGTATTTTTATAGACAAAAATAAAAAAATTCACAAATTTTAACTGTGCAGATACATACATTTTCACAAACTACATAAACACACTCTGGCAAACTAGCACAAGATTTGAGAACATTATTTGATTTAGAAAAGATCCCTTCCTTGTCCACATTAATCACTGTTACCTTTTCAAAAGTAACTATGATTGTTATTTCTAACTCTACAGATAAACTATGGTTGTTTCAGAGCTTGATTTAAATGGAATAAAACAGTACTCTACTGTTTCCTGATTTATTTTATTCAACATTGTTTCTGTTGCTTAAAATTGTAATTTGTTTATTCTCATCTCTGTACAGAATGTGATTTTATTAAAATACCTCAAATTATTTATCAATTCTAGTGTTGATAGACATTTAGGTCAATCCAGTTATTGTTTATTATGAATACTGTGAACTATATTTAATGCATGTGTTTTGGTGATTTGGTGAACATACAAATGCAGTTCTGATGAGTTACAGCAAGAAATAAAATTTCTGGGTCACAACAGATTTGGCATACTGGTTAGTAGGTGTTCTAATTCATAATCCTATCAGCAATGTACAGGAGTTGTGGTTCATGCATCTTCACAAACACTTGGTAGACAAGTTAGAAGCCCTAGGAATATGAAGGTTGGCGATGGGGCTGCCCTGCAGAACCAAACCAATGGCCTTTATCATTAAACACACATATCCCTCCCAGGATTCAGAAAAGTTAAGGGAGAATCTAATGGAAGGTGGAATATTTGCTGGCCAAGTCACAGTTTATGGTGTCAAGGTGAACCAGCAGATAAGTGACAAGTGTAAGTTATGAAATGGCTATTGCTTTAAAATCAACCCCAAAATCTCACTCAAGAAGCTCTTTTATGGCCCACCTTATTCAGAAACAAACACAAAAGTGAACTCTGGGAGAGAGTTTCAACCTAGACAAGTTGACATATGAAATTTGATAGGGTCACTCATTTTTATTGTAGCCATTCTGATGTATAGAATTTTTTCAAAATGTCATTTGCCCATGAGCTATATCTTCTTGTCATTTTCATTTTTATTTTTACGTATTTGGAGCCTTATCATATTTGGGATTCTATATCACTCTTGTTTTAAAGACATATATATAGCCAATATCACTTTATCATTCTATGTCCTGACTTTTCATACTTCAAATGGTTTCTTTGATTAATAGAAGTTTTAATGAAGTTCAATTTATTATACTTTCTTTTATGTTTAGTAAATTTCTGTCTGATTTAAGAACCCCCTTGTCCATTCAATGTCATTCATTGAAAAGACCATTCTTTACAGATTGACTTTTTTCACTTGGTAATATGCACTTAATGTTCCTACATGTCTTTTCAAGGCTTGACAGCTCATTTATTTCTAGCACTAAATAATATGCCATTGTCTAAATACAATACAATTTATTCCTTCGTTCACCTACTGAAGGACATCTTAGTTGCTTCCGAATTTTGCCACTTTAAATAAAGCTGCTATAAACATCTGTGTGCAGGGTTTTCTTTTGGGGGGGAGGATATTACAACAACTTTATTTCAATAAATTTGAAGATTGAAATGGGCAAATTCATAGAAAACTTTAACATTTCAAAATATTTTAAAACACATGTATTATTAGAGAATTGTGTGCAAGTTTTTATAACTTTCCAATGCATTTTAGTACAATACCAAGTAGTGTGATTGATGAATCATATATAGTAACAGTATGTTTAGTTTTGTAAGAACTAAACTTCCAAAGTGGAAGAACTATCTTCCAAAGTGGCTATACTATCTTGCATTCTCACCAGCAATGAATGAAAGTTCCGGTTGTTCCATATACTTGCCAGGCTACATACTGTGTGATTCCAGTTATATGACATTCTGGAAGAGGCAAAACTACAAAGACAGAAGAAAGATCAGTAGTTGCCAGGAGCTAGGAGAGAGGAAGGACTGAGTAAACAAAGAGGACTTCTAGGGCAGAAAAACTATTCTGTATGATACTACAGTATGGATATACATTATTATACATTTGTCCTAAACCACAGAAAATAGATAACTCCAAGAATGAAGTCTAAACTGTGGACTTTGGGCAATACCGATGTGTCAGTGAAGGTTCACTGATTATAACAAATGTCCCAGTGTGGTACAGGTTGTTGATAGCAAAGAAAGTTGTATGTGGGATACTCTTTGTACTTTCTGATCAATTTGCTGTGAACCTGAAACTGCTCTCAAAAATAAGTTCTTTTTTTAAAGGTTTATTTACTTATTTTAGAGGGGAGGAGGGGCAGAGGGAAAGGGAAAGAAAGAGAATCTCAAGCAGATTCCCCACTGAGCACAGAGCCTGACACAGGGCTCAATCTCATGACCCTGAGATCATGACCTGAGCTGAAATCAAGAATCAGATGCTTAACCAACTAAGCCACACAGGTGTCCCTCAAAAATAAATTCTATTAAAAAAATAAGTAACACCATTCTTTGTCCACTGCACAGTAGCATCATCACAAATCATGTGACGATACATGCAGGAGTCAGGTTCTGAACTCCCAATTCTTTTATTTTTTTATATCATTGCATCAATAACCCACTGTTTATTATAGATTATAATAGGTCTCAATAGCTAATGTGTAGCTTTACACACAGTAGCTGCTGGAAGTAATTTGGAGATAGTCTCAGTCAGCTTATTGATTACATTTATTCTCATTTCCTATGAAATTTTAGGTTTTTTTTCCTTGAATAAATGGTTGTTGAATTTTATCAAATGCTTTTCTACATATGCTGAGAACTTCAAATGATTTTTCTTCTTTCTTTTGGTTAATGTTGTGAACTATGTTGACTGATTTTAGAAACTGAGTCCTCCTTTGCATTGCTGAATTCGTTGGTATTTCCATTCTTCTACATTCCTTTCAAATTTCATTTTCTGTTATATTTCTAGTTTCTGGAGTTAAGTGCTTAAATCATTGTTTTCATATATCACAGGATTTAATTCTCTAATATTTTGCTTCTATATTCATGAGATTTTTTGCATCTATATTCATGAGAGAGATTGCTCTAATTTAGTCTTCTTGTTGTATCCTTGCCAGGTTTTGGCATTGTGTTTTGTTTTGTTTTTTTTCCTTAATGAGCATTTCTATAAATTTCATCTACTTTGGTTAAAAGAGAGCTGAAGCTTGACTTTCAAATTTTCTTCATTATACTTTTTCCAATAATTTATGCTCTTAGCTTTTATTTTTTTTTTCCTTTTAAATTACACTAGGTGTAATTTTCTGTTCTTCCTTCTTGAGTTAGAAATTCAGAAAAAATTTTTTTCATTTATACATTTGAAACTACAAATTTCCTTTAGAGCAATATGCTAGCTGCATTCAACAAGTTTGATATATATTGTCTTCATTCAGATTTAAGTATTTTTAAATTTTCATTATTTTTTTTTCTGTGGCCATGGATAATTTATAAGCACATTATTTAGTTTCTTGGTAGTTGGGGGGAATACCCTAGTTATTTTGTTACTAAATTTTCCCTAATTCTACCCTATTCAGAGAACATAATCTAAATGATTTCAATCCTTTAAAATTTGTTGAGGATGGGGTGCCTGGATGGCTCAGTCAGTAAGCATCTGCCTTCAGCTCAGGTCATGATCCCAGTGTACTGGAATCCCCAGTGAGCCCCACATCGGGCTGCCTGCTCAGCAGGGAGCCTACTTCTATCTCTCCTGCTCCCCCAGCTTGTGCTCTCTCTCTCTCTCAAATAAATAAATAAAATCTTAAAAAAATAAATAAAATAAAATAAAATATGTTGAGATTTTCTTCATATGTCACCATTTGGCCAATTTTGGTAAATGATCCTTCAGCATTTGAAAATAATGTGAATTCTGAGGCCATCAGGGACAGTATATTCTACACACAGCAATCTGCTAATGTTTGTTTGCTCTTCTAATCTCCTATAGCATAGGAGATTAATAATTTAGATTTTTTCTCCTTATTGTTAACAGGTATTCAGTGAAATTTATTAGTGTCTTCTACTTTGATTATAAATTTGTCCATTTTTCCTTTTAATTCTATTGATTTTTTATATATTTTGAAATCACATTATTGAATGCAAGCAGATTTAGAATTAGCTGACTTGTTTACCATCTTGCAAAATTCTTCATCTCCAGAATTTCTCCCTTACCTGAAGCCCGCTTTTTCCAATATTAGTAAAGCTACCCTCATGTTTGTTTCCTCACCTCAATTTTACCAGTACACTTTGTTCATCCCTTTATTTTCAATATTATTTGTGTCCTTATCTTTCAGATATGTCTCTTCTACGCAGTATTATACAGCATGGAGCATTTGAGGGTATTTTGTTTGTTTTCTTGTTTCCCCCGCCAACATCACCATCCAGCCCCATGTACCTACAAAAAGCTCTGGTGGGTTTTCTCTCTCCCTTAGTAACAGACTTCTTCCTGTATCTATCCCAGAATTTCAGCTTCTAGGCAAGACAAAGGATTAATAAATGTACCCAGGGACTCTAGAATTTTACTTTCTATTGATACAGTTGTAGATCTCCATCTGTCTCTATAAATACATGTGTAAATACATGTATGTTTTCACACACATATGGAGATATATATACATATATGTTTTTAAGTATTTATTTGACTTTTCAGATTATTCTCAGAACTACTTTATCCTACCTGAATAGAGGTCAGCATGATTTTAAAGGTATTTCCAATTATTACATATATGATGTCAATAAAGTATTTTAATAATAGAGCCCTCATATTAAGTTAGCAAAAGAATTTTTCATGGGAAAGTCTTATAGCCAATGGAAAACTAATGATTATTGGTCAATGTATTTCAGAGAAAGTAAGCATTAACAGAATCATAAGTGATCTATTTCTATAATTGTATCATATTTAACTTTTTAAGAAAAATATTACCATTGTCATTGATGTAATAATTATTAAGAAACTTTTACATGTTTCTTTCAATTGTTAATATTTTGAGTATGAAAAAATCTTGTAAAACCAACCAAAAATATGTGGCATGTTCTCTGTATTCCATAAAATGAAAGGTTCAAAATGAATAAAAACTACTTGATAACTTTTTCAACAGCATTAGGTGATGTTTAATATCATAACTAAGTAGTATCTAAGAACTATCACTATTCAGAAAAGTAAAGGAACCATAAACTATCAGTGATAAAATTCAAACATCACTTTCCATATGAGTTATTAGATAAATTAATTAAAACTTTCAGATGGGATTCAATTGCTAAAGAAAACTCACAGGCATCAAAATGACTTACGAATGTTTATGAATCTTTGGTGTAGTTCAGGGAAGAATACAATATAGCAACAGCATTAAAGTAGGGATATGCATTCTAAACAAAAGCCACCTCTTGGTAATACCTCAAAAGGTTGAACAGAGATTGACTTCCCTCTGCAGGGTCATAGCAGATGTTCTTTCTCTCTATGATTAGGAATTACCTATGTCTGCACAGGAGATGTTGGAACCAGAAAGCACAATCAGCCATATTGGCTGGGGCCACTTATACCCTTCTGTTCCCATAGACACAGTATTCTTACGTAAACAGAAGGGAAGAACTCTCCCTATCACACCAAACAAAAGGCAAACCATCAATATCACCACTATTGCTCAACAATACTGATAAGTTAAAACATCTTCACATCCATATAAGACTAAAAAGATATTTGTTATTCAAAGTTTATTAATTTTTAGTTAAACCTAGATCTTCTGTAGTAAACATAGGAAGGCTTTATTTATTTGAATATTTGTGGTTATCCATATTGTCAAACTTGTTTGTTCTTCCAATATATTTTTTCAGATGTTTACTCTTATCTTTTAAATTTTTAAAAATTTTTATTTATTTTTTGCAGTATTTGCCTCTGTTTACTGATCCTTAAAATTGTGGTTATACATGTTTTAATCTTCCTGCTTCTTTTTTGAAGTTTTTATTTAAATTCTAGTTAAATACAGTGTAATATTAATTTCAGGTATACAATATAGTGATTCGACACTTTCATACAACAGCCAGTACTCATCACAACAAGTGCACTCTTTTTGCTCTTTCCATAATTTGGCTATTATAGATAATGCTGCTATAAACATCGGGGTGCATATATCTCTTTGAATTTGTACTTTTGTATTTGGATAAATACCTAATAGTGCAATTGCTGGATTATAAAGTAGTTCTATTTCTAACTTTTTGAGGACCCTCCATACTGTTTTCCAGAGTGGCTGCACTAGTTTGCATTCCCACCAACAGTATAAGAAGGTTCCCCTTTTCCATATCCTGGCCAGCATCTGTTGTTTCTTGTACTGTTGATTTTAACCATTCTGACAGGTAAAAGTTTTGATTTGTATTTCCCTGATGATCAGTGATTTTGAGCGTCTTTTCGTGTATCTGCTGGCAATCTGTATGTCTTCTCTGGAAAACTGTCTATTCACAGTTTCTGCCCATTTTTTAAATTTTGGGAGTGTTGAGTTTGGTAAGTTCTTTACAGAGTTTGGATACTAACCCTTCATCAGATATGTTATTTGCAAATATCTTCTCCCATTCAGTAGGTTACCTTTTAGTTTTGTTGGTTGTTTCCTTCACTGTGCAGAAGGTTTTTATTTTGATGAAGTTCCAGTTTATTTTTTAAACAAACAGTAAAATTTACAATTTTGCCAACTGAGAACATAATATATACGTTGTAAAACTCATGGCGCTTTGATGTACACCAATAGACCTAATGAAATGAATAAAAATTAATATTTTTTCCTTTACATACAAAGACATGTTTTTCTTTTCCTTCTTATTATATTCAACGTCTAGTAATTATCACACATATTTAATATATAGCAGTCTTTCATATTACTTATTTGTAGTATATTATATATAATTATAATACTCTTACAATAATCTAACCAAAATAGCTTTAAAGAATTATCACATTTTGTTTAATTGAAATCATTTTCAAAAATTAGACAAGCTTGAAACTTAGAAAAAATAATTTAAGAGTATATATCTAGCAAACATGCATGCAATTGCTCACCAGTTTTCTTAAACAGTTAGTGTCACAGTTTATTTCTAAAATATGGCAGAAACTAATTTACAAAAAACTATTTAAAGACTTTTTTTTTTTTAAGATTTTATTTATTTATTTGACAGAGTGAGACACAGCGAGAGAGGGAACACAAGCAGGGGAAGTGGGAGAGAGAGAAGCAGGCTTCCCGCTGAAGAGGGAGCCCGATGCAGAGCTTGATCCCAGAACCCTGAGATCATGACCCGAGTCAAAGGCAGATGCTTAACCACTGAGCCACCCAGGCACCCCATTTAAAGACTTTTTAAAATGGAAAATGCTACATGTAAGCAATGGATATTTATAGAATGCATAATATCAGAATGGATTTTTTTTACTAGAGTAGATTTATTAGTAGAAAGACACTACTACTCATGTATTATAATAATAATAAATTAGAAGAAAAACATCAAATGTCTGCTAAAAGAGAAATGATAAAATTGTACTGCATGTACTATAAGGTTTACTCCATAATATTAAAGAAAAAACATGTAGTATTGGCATGAAATAAGCAAATACATATTGTTAAATGAAAAAAATTCAAATTGCTAAAATATGCATGTATGCGTATGATTGTGTGCATGTATAATGATAAAGTCTGGAAGATATAATGCATTTTTTTTAAACTAGTGATTGCTAGTGGGAACAGAATGGGATAGGATAAAGACAATGGTTTAGGGGGAATTTCTGGTTTTCTCTCTTCATATCTGCCTTGCTTAAACCATTTTTTTTTTATTCTTAGCCTCTAATACAATACTACCTGCATATAAAAACCATTAAAAAGTTGAGGAGAACACATGAGGCATAGAGGGCAGTATACACAAACTCAAGAGTAGTTCAAAACTATAACAGCTATGTCAAGGACTCTGTCCTGGTAGCATTAGAGAATGTATTTCAAAATGGACTCTTGTGGGAGAGGGGAGCCTAGATGGGAATTCTTGATGAGTTGCTTAGACTCTATTTTGTAGGTGATGGACAGTGGTTTCTGGATTCCAGACAAAGGGGAGGAAATGACATTACTCAAAATTCAAACTGAGTAAACTAGATAATTACTCGGAGTTGATAGAGGAGACAATGAAATGGGGGTGGTTGGGGAGTTAAGAGTTGAGACAAGAAGGTTACTGAAATAGTTCAAAAGAGAAATGATTAGGACCAGAATATGACAATGAGAATAAGTAGGGTAGATGAATAGAGTGTTGAACCTGTTGAGTTTTGATGACTATGTGTAGCCTATGTTGATATGTCAGCAGTTGTTGGATACATCTAAAGTGCAAAGTGAAGCTCAAGATGAAAAATAAAGGTATAAGCATTTTTCAGCCCTATGTAGTAATTACAGTCATCTGCAGAGTAAATAAAGTCCCTCTGGGAGAGCATTAGAGAAAGAACAGTGACACTAGGGCAGAACCCTTAGAGTACTAATTGTGCTTGGCTGAGGAAATAATGCCCCAAGAAAGGGAACAGCAAGAGAGCAAAGAAGAAAACCAGGGAAAGGAAGTTTCACAAAAACTAAGAGTGACTCAACGGTACACATAACAACATTCTAGGAATAACTGAAAAATTAACAAGCATGTAAAAATTCTGTTAGGAAGTTAAGAGTTTTAGTCTTTAGTTTTAGCTTTAGTCTTCAGTTTTAGGCTTTACATTTTTTGTGACTATAATCTAAATAGAAAGATTTAATTACTATTTAAAACCTTGACATTTACCTTAGTAAATTTCGACCAGAACCCTACATTTTAACAAAATCAATGGATAGAGGGAAAATCAATTGTTGGATGACTCCATACACACTCCATTTGAACAAATATATGTGATATTACTGCTACTTAAATATGTTAGGATAAGTAAGCACTTGGATTCTCTACCTAAGTTTACCCAAAAGGTAAAATCTCCCAAAGGATGATGTTTAGATTTAACAAGACCAACTAATTAAATTTAATTAGGTCACAACCTGCATGAGATAATTAGCATAATTAATTTAGATTTTGAAGTGCCCCAAAGGGAGGCAGTATTTGTGTATTTTCAAAGGGAACTTAAGTAAAAAAAGGAGTTAAGGTTTGAGTATATAATAAAAGGAATAAAGGAATTAGGTTTGAATATTAGAAAAGTGACTCAAAGTAATTTGTCCTAACAGTTTTTATATAAAAACTTGTTTTAGTAAAATTTATAAATACCAATCAAAATTATTCAGAGAAACTTTTCCCCCAAGTTCTGTTCTGTCTTAGGATGATTATTCTTCCTCCTTCCCTCATTTATCTGAAACTCCTACTACAACAGTGAGAAATGTGGCTCCCATTATCCACTGTCCATTTACTTAATTGTTCAACCCCAGTATAAATGTAGGGTAATGGTGGAATTCCTAACAGAGAATACAGTAATATAGTGTATAGTTTCTTTTGCTTTAAATTTTCCATATTCTACTAAATTTCAAAGTTACTTAAGCCAGCATCCTTTCCTCATTCCCTTCATTATGAGGTGGTTTCATAAACTCATTAGACAGTTCAATTGTTTTATCACATTCTGCATTGCATCCTGGGATCCTCTGACATCCAAAATTATTTTTTTTTAATTTGTGTAAATTAAAGTTCATTCTTCATAGAACTGTAAAGTTCTATGGGTTTTGACAAATGCATGGAGTCCTCTGTCAACCAGTAGAATAACACAGAGAATAGTTTCACTGCCCCAAACAATCCCTTGTGCTTCATGCATTCAACTCTCTTAAAGTCCCCAGAAACCCTGGCAACATTACAATACTTTTTGCCAATCCTAGTATATCATATAATCAGAATCCTACAGTATGTAGCCTTTTTGTATTGGTTTCTCCCATATAACAATATACATTTAAAGTCTCTTTTTTGTGACTTCATAGCTCATTTCTTTTTAATTGCTGAATAATATTCCATAATGTGGATATGCCACAGTTGGTTTATCCATTCACTTACTGAAGGACAATTAGTTACTTCCAATACTTCATGATTATCAATAAAGCTGCTATAAACTTTTGCATGCAGGTGTTGTGTGGATGTTTTCAAATCTGTTGGACAAATATCTAAAAGAGCTACTGTTGGACTGTATAGTAAAATTATATTTAGCTTTATAAGAAACTGCCTGTCTTCAAAACAGATGAAACCAATTTGTTTGCACCAACAATGAATGACAGTTCCTATTTCTCTGCATCTTCCTAACAACTGGTACTGTCAAGTTCTTGGGGAATTTTTTTTTTTTTGTCATTCTAATGGGATGTAGTGTTATCTCTTTTTTGTTTTAATTTGTAATTCCTTAATGGCAAATAATATTAAACATCTTTTCATATACTTAGTCACTATTTGTGTATCTTGTCTGATGAGGTAACTGTTCAAATCTTTTAACCATTTCTCATTTTTTCACTTATTACTGAATTTTAAGAGCTTTTTGCATATTTTGGACACAAGTCCTTTATCTGATATGTGCTCAAAATACTCTCTCCATGTCTCTGACTTGTCTTTTGATTTCCTCAACAGTGTCTTTTAGAGGGCAGAGGTTTTAATTTTATTAAAGTCCAAGTTATCAATGCTTTTCTTTCACAGACCATTCCTGTATCTAAAGACTAATTACCAAACTGAAAGTCACATAGATTATCTCCCATGATTCCTTAGAAGTTTTATAGTATTGCATTTTATAGCTACATCTATGATCCCTTTAGAGTTATTTGTAATTATAAGGTCTCTGTCTAAGGGTTTTTGTTTATTTGTGGGGTTTTTTTGTTTTGTTTTTGTGGTTTTTTTGCATATGGACTGGAAAGACAACTTCTAAGTTGCTCATATATTGGAGATATGTAAAAAGGGTCCCAAAATATGTTTTTATAGAGGGGAACAGGGCAGAATGAGAGGGTGAGAGAGACTCTTAAGCCAGCTCCATGCCCACTGTGGAGTCCAACACCAGGCTTGATCTCACAACCCTGAAATCATGATGTGAGCTGAAATCAAGGCTTGGATGCTTAACCAACTAAGCAACCCAGGCACCCCCAAAAGACATTTTTAAGTATAAGAGAAAGAGAAGGGAGTACTGGATTCCGTACATATAATCAGCAGGATATATTTTATATATACATATATATATATTATATATATATATTTTATATACATATTTATGTAATATATATAGAGTATACAAATAAAATATCCATTCATAGATACGAAGTTTTGAATACTGATATATTTCTTCCAGAAAAAATTAAAAATAGAAAATTGTGTCAGTTATTTTCATTTTCCAAATACCATCTATTTTCTGTGTATTTCTCACTTTATGTTTTCTCCTTTCTCAATGTCATCCTTTTTCCTGATAACTAACAATTGGGATAGTTTGGGATAATATTGGCATACTCTCTGAATATGTCTCTGGGTGGGGTCTCTCCTTTTGTATCTTGCAAATAATGTTCTGGCAGTAGAAACAGAATCATATAAATTGTTGCTCTTAAATATAATCACCTTGAACAATAGTGCAATGGTCAAAGTTTGATAGGTGGTCCTAAATGGATTATATATGCTCTCTATAAATGAAATAAAGTAATTTGGGTCTATTTACATGTACAGGAATATGATGGAATATGTCCATATCTCTTACTAATTTTGGAATGACTTTTAGAAGTTTCTAGAACAAGTTGGAATATTATCAAGATATCAAGAATTTCATGAGGATCAAATTTGTTAAATTTATGTTTGATTAATAAAGAAAACACTGATTTTTTAAATTTATAATACTACAAGTAATTATTTCTATGGATTCTAATATTTACTAGTAAATTTAAATTTTATTTTTCAGTGAGGCTGAATATGCCTCTAACACTTATTAAAGACACCAAAACTGATTGATATTTAGGGGCTCTATATGATTTAAGTTCTAACCCTAATATTTTTGGTTTTTTTCCTACAAAAAAATACAATGGTTTATAATGCTTTTTAAAGTATAATTTGTAGTTGACAGTCAAAGTTTCAAGTACAAGAAGTTAAAACAAAAAGCATCATTTTAGGCATGCTCCTTTAGATAACATTTCCCCTTTCCTATACTATCCTGTTCAGTTAAGGCTACCTTATAATCTAAAGTGAAAGCTGCAGGTATACTTGACAATTTAATAATGATAAGCAACACACATATCTCCACCTCAACTTGACAGCACACACAAATACATACCAGCCCTGTAACACTTACAATGGTAAAATAATAGTAGTGATAAGAACTGATCACAATTTGAGTAGCTATGTTGAAGAATACTAAACCAACAAACATAAAAACCTTCTGAAAGATTAGTTTGTAGAAGACAGCACATCTTTTCTGCACACTTTTAAAAGAGTACTGTACCCATAGATGAGAATGCACCATATATTTTTTAGAGAACTCCTCAAAACATGGTTGAACAATTTTTTTCAAAGTCACATCTTTGGTGTCTTGAGGCTATGACTGACAGTTTAAACCTATTTTATCGTGACTTTGTAGGCATGAAGAACATCTAGTCACAGACTTCTCTGTTAATAGATCCTTTCTATTTGAAAGACTGTTGTTAAAGTCAGACTGCAACTAACCCCAATTTCTTTAATCTTTATAGATTTCATTTTCAAATCCCAAATACTGGATTTAAGGGAAAAAAAGAACTAAAAGATATGATTCAATTCAGCAAACATGTATTGAATGATGTCTTTTTGACAGGTACAATAGAGAACTCTAAGGCTATAAGAGTTGAATAGGGTAGGCCCTAACTCTACATTCTGATAAGTAATATACTGGCAATTTGAACAAAGTAATTTGAAAGCAGAGAAGACAGCAATCATTATTTCAAATTCATCTGGAATTTTCATTTTGAACTGTATCTTAAAAGATGAGTAGGGTTTGGTGATGCAAAGAAGAGAATAAAGCTATAGAATTCTGTCGTAACGTCTCTCATACCAGGTTTTTATCCCCCTCTTCTCTCTCAGTCCAGGTGCTTGTGATCTATCATTTAGAATACTGCTATAATATTGTAAATACTAAGCAGTCTTCCAGTTTGTGCACCTCCTGTAAACCCTGTAAAGGGTTTACAATATGCTGTTACCAAAGACGGGTAATTGTTAACAGGCCACATTTCTTTTCATGTTTTGTATAAGTTTATTTATTTCTACCAATACATTTCTTTTCTTTTTTTTTTTTTTTTAGATTTTATTTGTTTATTTGACACAGAGAGAGAGAGATCACAAGTAGGCTGAGAGGCAGGCAGAGAGAGAGGAAGAAGCAGGCTCTCCGCTGAGCAGGGAGCCCGATGCGGGCCTTGATCCCAGGACCCTGAGATCATGACCTGAAAGCCGAAGGCAGAGGCTTTAACCCACTGAGCCACCCAGGCGCCCTCTACCAATACATTTCTAAGTCCTGTGAAAACATGAAAGAGTATGAATTTTACTATAATTATTATTCTTAGTACAGCATTAGGCATTCAAAACTAATTGACTGATTGCTAATTCAGAAAATACATTGTCTTTTCAAAGTCTGTCAGGAAAGTATCCTACCCCAAACTTAAATGTCCACAAGAAGCTCAGCCCTCTTGTTTTACTTTCAGAAGAGGTTCTAAGAAAATCATTATCATTCTCAGAGTGTTGCCCCATACAAACCTAATGACCATTATTCAAATACAACATTCTTCTTCCTTACCTTCTTTTCCCAGCTAAAGAATCAGTTTTTCATAATTAGTTCTTTGGAGTGGATTCAGTTTTTGGTACTTGCAAGTCCTAGTATAATTAATTTCTTGGGTTGTACATAAGATTCTTGAACTGTGAAGGAGCATGGAGTTCCAATGGAGGCTCCACGGCTTATTGATGGTTTTGGTCAAGTGACTGAGCATTCCTGTATCAGGCCACACCTCTTATGGGTCCACCAATCAAAACTAACTCAATTTCTAATACGAGCAGAACAAAAGAACAAGATAGGAAATAACCCTTTTCTTTGTGCTTTCTATAAAACTAGATCTGAAACAAGGGGTAGACATGGGGGAGAATTTGTCCTTCTTATTCTACATTATAGAATTTTTTCTAAACTATTTCCAGCTGTAAAACAACTAATTATAATTTTCATTTGAGCTTCAAGTCAACTATTTTTAGTAGACATTTTTCCTAGACTCTTAAAAATGATTGACACAAATTTTTAAAGTTATTTCCATTTCAAGTTTGTTAAGATTCACTCGAATAAATTTTAATGAATATTTAGAAAAAGGAAGATAAAGCAAAATGTCTTAATGCCATCTGAAAGCAACATCATATTTATCTGAAGGTTCCTGAATAACTTTTATAGAATTCTTCTGACTTCTCTCATTAATTATATTTATTGCCATAAAAGTCTTAAGATAATTAAGCTATTTTTTTAAGAGAGGGAGAGACAGAGACAGAGACAGAGAATCCCAAGCAAGCTCCACACCCAGCACGGAGCCTGACTTGGGGCCTGATCCCACAACCCTGAGATTAAAACCCCAGACGAAATCAAGAGTCCCACACTCAACCAACTAAGCCACCCAGGTGCCCCACAATTTGGCTAATTTAAGAAAGAAGAAAGGAAATAAGAAACAAACAAAAACAATTTGAAAAAGAGAGAGGGGGGAAATAGGAAAAAGTAACTAGCATTTCCATTCACAACTTTTTCCAAGAGGTTTATTATCAGTGTGGGTTTAATAATCAAAATATTACTGTGGAAACAGGTGAATGCAGATATGAATAATTTACTCCGGATATCAATTCCACCTTGGTTGTTACAGATGGTCTCTAAAATAATGTACCCCACAATATTTTCTAACTCAGACTGAGCCCATTCCAATGGGTTTCTCTTGGCTCTACATGGCTTTAACATAATTGATATTTCATTATGTTATTGCTTAAACTACAGAGCAAACTCACATTCCTAACACAGATTCCCTTAACAATAAAACAAAGAAACATCCAAAGGATATAAGGTTAAACCATTCAGCATCTTCCTTAATCTTCCTAGAACCATAAAATCTTCCAGGAAGACATAAAAGTGTGACTACTGGTGGTGCAAAAGCATGTATAATAGTCAGGAAGTTTGCCTCAATGAAATTATCTGATTCATTTTAATGGTGACTTTTTCATTGGAGGAGTGATATTGCATAGGATATATAGATGCCAATTAAAGACAGATAAATTAGTACCAATAGTTGAAATTCTCATTTAGGAATAATCTAAGAACTGGCTCTTTCTCAGGTGAGATCACTACACCTGTCAAAGGAAAGCAATGATGTTCTGGATACCATGATTATTTATAAGCCCTCACAGATCTTTCCTAAATCAAGTCAGTTTCCATGGAAACAGGAATTATCCACTGAAGTCTGACCTTTGCATAGTTTAGTTTTGACAGCTATGTGAGCACTGTTTTAAAAAGCACATATAACCCAGGAAACCTTACAAAATATATACAAAGTACAAAGTAATTAAAAATGATAAGCTTTAAAAATACAGTTAAGATTATGTATTTTTAAAGTGTGATTTTTCATTTCTTCAGGAGTATGTGAGTTTTATATTAAGCCAGGGTTACCTTGCAATGTTCAAAAGTAACAGACAGAACAAGGTGGAAAACTATTATTATCATTACAGGTAAATTTTGTTACATAAGTAAATATTAACAGGAAAACAAATGCTTGTACAAGAAAATATCTCTAAGCATATAATGGATACTCATTAATAATAACTTAAATGTGGGGGTGCTTGGATGTCTCAGCCGGAAGAGCATGTGACTCTTAACATCAGGATTGTGAGTTTAAGCCCCATGCTGGGTGTAGAAATTACTAAAAAATAAACTTAAATAGTAACCAAAAAAATAGAATAAAATAATAACTTAAATATATAAGCAAATATAGGCAGTATATTTCATATTTATTACATTACCATAATAATCTAATTATTACAACTCTGGAAAGTATATGTCATTATCTTATTTTTCAGTTGCAAAAGGATAAAGCGTGCTAAATGATTTCCCAATGTTATACATTAAGTATTTAAATGCAGGATTTATGTCTTTGAAATTCCAAACCACAAATTCTTTTAATTTCAGCCTTTAAAAATCATGAATAAATGAAGTAATATCAAGTGGTAGAAAAATTTTATCTAAATTATTGAAAATCATCTTCTAAATTTAGTTAAATATTATGATTTGATAAAATATGGCCATATTTCTATTTGCTTATGCATCTGGAAAAGATTATTTTTAAAGTGATTTTATTAGTTTTCATAATTGCAAAGAAATTCAGTGAGTGTGGCTTTGGCATTGTGGTAGTAAATGAGAGAAAATTATTTTAAAAACCTGATAGATTGGAATTTTACAACACAGAATCTCAGAAGCAGGTTAAATACTTAGGGTGTTTGTCATTAGAGCTTCAAATTCAATAAATAAAACTTACCAAGTGGAGATGAGGACAAGCCATAAAGTTATTTTACAAAAAGACAGTTAATTCTGTTTATTAGCTTTAACTTCCAAAATAAAGAATATTCATTCCAACATAAAAAAAAAGTGTCATGAAGAAATAGAAGCTATCTATCTGAGATGAGTACCATGAAGGCAATCTAAAATAAAATTTAGTAATGAATCAAATGTAAAATAAATGAGTTTTCAATATTATAGTGATAGACTAACCTTAAAGAGCCTTGAAGGATATCCTGATGTAATTTCATTTAAGAAATAATTAAGTCATAAATTATAAAAATGTAAAAATACTTTATTTCAAGAATTTTAAATAATTAAAAAATATTATCTTTTCACGTTTATGATAAAATTTAGAAACTGTATTGACAAATTCCTTCTCCCTTCCAAGTCTATTTTATGTGTTTCTACTTTCTGATTTTATGACTTAAGTAAATATATTTATGTATCATCTTTACAAAGCTAAAACATATAAAAGAAATAATTATAGTCTGAATTTATGTAGTTGCAGAAGATACTTTTTTTCCTGAAATGAATAAACTTACGTATTTTTAAGCTTTAGCTTCTATTTTCCTTCTCTTAAATTTGATAACTTAGTCTTAGGAGAAGTAAATGACAATGTTATAGCTTTAAAACTGGCATCACAGGGCGCCTGGGTGGCTCAGTGTGTTAAAGCCTCTGCTTTCGGCTCAGGTCATGATCTCAGGATCCTGGGATCGAGGCCCACATTGGGCTCTCTGCTCAGCAGGGAGCCTGCTTCCTCCTCTGTCTGCCTCTCTGCCTACTTGTGATCTGATCTCTCTCTCTCTGTGTCAAATAAATAAATAAAATCTTTAAAAAAAAAAAACTGGCATCACAAAAAAGATACAAGTTAATGGGTTATTTTAGTTAGAACTTGGTTGAAATGCATGTGGCCAGTCTAAACTCAATAGGAATATAATCTGTAGTAAAACTCAGATATGTTTATCTGAGCCTATTCTGATTCAGAACAATCTGGAGTGGGCTGTAGGAAAAAAAAATTTACCAAAATATTTTAATAAGAAAGAAAATAAATTTTCATTATAGTTCTCAGCATTTAGATTATATTTATCTTTATAAAATTGCTCTAGAAAGGAACCAGGACCCCTAGGAGAAATGCTTGATTCCAGGACTGAAGGGTAGAAAGTATGTGAATAAAAAATGTCTTTTTTGTGCTGGAAAGTAAAAGGATATTCAAAGAATGATGGAGACATATCAAAAGGATAGAGGAGCCAGCCTGAGCAAGTAGCCACTGGCCAAATCAGGGAAAATTTGAAAATCAAAGAGACTGCAAGGAAAAGATTCAGCCTGCCCAAGACTGAGGAATGGGAAATGTTTTCGATGTGCTACTCTCAAAAAGGAGAGTCTAGTGCTGCCTTTGTCTTCAATTAACACTGTATCCCCAGATAAGTCACTTTGAGGTAAATTCCTTTCTTTCTAAATGAAAATATTTGTCTGAACTTACATCCAGTTTTTAAAATCTATAAACAGAAACAACTTTTAGAATAGAGGAGTGAGGAGTGCATTAGAACCTCTGTAATAAACACTTCAATTAGACACAATTATAAAAAACCATAATTTAAAGTCTCCAGAAGTTGTCCTAAGAACATATAGCAAATATAGAAACATAAATTCAAATATATTGTCGAAACCTCAGTGGTCTGTAATATTTGAGCCACAACCCACCTTCCCCATCCTTCTGCCTCCAGCCCATCCCAAGCTACATCTTATAAAAACTATCCCAGGAGTTCTAATACAGGAAGGTGCAGCCATGAAAATGAGTTGTCTCTTTCCTCACGTCTCACTAGGGTTTGGTTTCAACCTGGGAAGTTTGGGGTGAGGAGAGAATTTCTCATCCTACCCCAAGCCCCATGTTGCAAAAAATTCTATTCTAAGAAGAGGTAGCTGGGAGGACCCTGGCACCCGTAACTCCAACCACCCCTTACTCGTGGGCAAAAGCCATTAGAGCAGGATGTGGAGAAGAATCGAAAACATTCCTAAACCACAAAGAGATTAAGTCGCACAAAGGGACTTAAGCACAACCTCTGACCAACAACTGGCTGACCAATGAGCTACTCTGACATAGGGTGTTATGGACTGAATGTTTGTGTTCCTCCAAAATCTCTATGTTGAAACTCCAACCCCCAAAGAGACTTTATTTGGAAATAGGGTCTTTAAGGAGGTAAAGCTGAATGAGGTCATAACGGTAGGATCTTGATCCAACAGGATTTTTGTCCTTATAAATAGAGACACCAGAGAATATTCCCTCTCTCTCTCTCTCTCTCTCTCTCTCTCTCTCATACACACACACACACACACACACACACACACACACACACACGGCTGTGTGAGGACACAGTGAGAAGTTAGCCATCTGCAAATCAGGAAGAGAGTTCCTACCCAAAAGTGGCCATGTAGGACATTGATCTGGGGCTTCTTTTTTTCTGTGCAAGAAAAAAAAATCTGAGCAGAGATATCAAAGGTCACATGGTCATACTCAAGAGGGAAATCAACCTCACAGAATCAGTTCACTCAAGTCACTAAGTAAATAAATAAATGACTAGTCCATAAAATGACGATTCAAGAGTGAAAGAACATGTTTTCTTGAAACATGTTTTCATGAAAGACGAAACATGTTTTCTAAAATATCTCATTTTCAAGAAAAATAGTCCAAGACATGCAAAAAACAGAAAATTGTGACCATACGTAGGAAACAAAAACAGACAATAGAAACTGCTTTTGAAGTGGCCTAGACATTGCAGTTAGCACACACAGGCTTCAAAGTAGCAATTACAAATATATTCAAAGAACTAAAAGAGACCATGTCTAAAGAACTGAAATAAGGTAGAGTAACAATATCTCATGAAATAGAAAATATCAAAAAAGAGATAGAAATTATTTTTTAAAAAGAACCAAATGGAAATTGTTTAGCTGCAAAGTATAATAACCAAAATAAATGAAGCCATTCACTAGATGGCTTCAATATTAGACTGAGTTGGCAAAAGAAGGGAACTGGCAAAATTGAAGATTGATTAAAAGAGGCTAGGTAATCTGAAAAACAGAGAGAAAAAATAATGAAGAAAAATGAACAGAGCCACAGATAAATGTGAGGCACCAATAAGCACGCTAACATTCATAATGGGAGACCGACAGAGGAGAGAAAGAAAAAAGGGCAAGAATTATGATCGTATAAATATGAACTCTATTTTGGTAAGTTAATATGAAATCCCAAGAACTATCGCTAGATAAATATATCTATCACTAGAAAAAATAATTAAAATTATTAAAACAATTAAAATTTTACACTAAAAAATATCCACCAAATTGAACAGAAATTGCATAAGGAAGAACAGAGAGACAAAAAAGATGAGAGACATAGAAATAAAAAGCAACATGGCAGGTATAAATGCAACCATATTAATAACAACACTAAATGTGAACAGATTAAATAGTCCAATGAAAAACAGCTTATTTTTTTAATAAATTCTTTTTTTAAAAGATTTTACTTATTTGACAGAGAGAGAGCACGAGTCAGGTGGAGGGACAGAGGGAGAGGAAGAGATGAGTAGGGANCCCCTCTCTCTCTCTCTGCCTGCCTCTCTGCCTCCTTGTGATCTCTCTCCCGCTGTGAAATAAATAAATAAAATCTTTAAAAAAAAAAAAAGAAAAACAGAGCTTATTTTTTTAATAAATTCTTTTTTTAAAAGATTTTACTTATTTGACAGAGAGAGAGCACGAGTCAGGTGGAGGGACAGAGGGAGAGGAAGAGATGAGTAGGGAGCCCAACACAGGGCTTGATATCAGGCCCCTGAGATCATGACCTGAGCTGAAGACAGACACTCAACCAACTGAGCCACCCAGGTACCCCTGAAATACAGAGTTTAGCCTAAATAAGGAAAAACAAGAGCCAATCTATATATTGTCTTAAGAAAACAAACATTAGATTTAAATACACAAATAGGTTGAAAATAACTGGATGAAAAAAGAGAGATCATGAAAAAGCAACCTTAAGAGGGCTGGACTGGCTATACTAATACCAGCAAAATAGACTTGAAACAAGAAATGTTACATATATAAAGAGGGATATTTAACAATGATGAAAATCTCAATCCACCAAGAAAAAACATACATGGCCCTAACAACAAAGTCCCAAAATACATGAAAAAAATCTGACAGAATTGACGGGTGGAAGAGCCAATTCAAAAATAGTAACTGGAAACATCCATACCCTATTTTTAATATTGGATTAACAACTAGATAGCATATCAACAAGGACAGAGAAAAATTAAACAACACTATACACCAACTAGTCCAACTATTATTTCTATAGTATATCCACCACGATAACAGCAGATACACATTCTTCTTCTTAAGTGCTTATGGAACATTCTCCTGAATAGAAAAAAAGTGAGCCTTAATAAATTTAAAGTAATTAAAATTATATAAAATATTTTCTGTTCTCCAACTGCAAGGGAATGACTTTTGAAGTCAAAAACAAAAAGAAGTTTGGGAAGTTCACAAATACAGGGAAATTAAACAACATATTCCTCAATGACCAATATGTAAAGGGAAAAAATCATAAGGAAAATTAGAAAAAACTTAAGATGAATAAAAATGCAAACACAATAAATGAAAACTTATGGAATAAAACTACAACAGGGTCAGAGGAAAATTTGTAACTATGAATATCATATTTTTAAAAAATACCACAAAACCATAATCTTTGCATCCTGAGATATTGGGAAAAAACAAAGAGCAAATTAAAACCAAATAGAAGAAGGGAATAACAAAGATTAGAGCAGAAATGAACACAATACAAGTGTATCTCATTTTATTGTGCTTTACTTTGTGTTTTGCAAACACTGCTTTATTTGAAAATTGAAGGTCTGTGGCAACCCTACATCAAGCAAGTCTATCAGCACTCTTTTTCCAGTAGCATTTGCTCACTTCACGTCTCTGTGTCAAATTTTAGTAATTCTTTCAATATTTCAAACTCTTTCATTATTATTACATTTGGTATGGAGATCTGTGATCAGTGATCATTGATGCTACTACTGTACAAGTTTTGGGGATCCATGAACCATGTCCAAATAAGATGGTGGAATCCATTTATTTGTCAAGAGACAGAGAGCACAAGCAGGGGGAGCAGCAGGCAGAGAGAGAAGCAGGCAGTGGGAGAAGCAGACTCCCTGCTGAGCAAGGAGCCTGATATGGGACCCGATCCCAGGACCCTGGGATCGTGACCCAAGCTGAAGGCAGACGCTTAACTGACTGAGCAACCCAGGAATCCTTAAGATGGTGGACTTAACTGATAAATGTTTTATATGTTCTGACCAGTCCACTCACTGGTGGTTCCCCTAATTCCCTCTCCTTGGGCCTCCCCATTCCCTGAGACACAACAATAGTGAAATTAAGCCAGTTAATAGCCCTACAATGGCCTCTAAGTGTTCAAATAAAAGAAAGAGTTGTGCATCTCTCATTTTAAATCAAAAGCTAGAAATGATTAAGCTTAGTAAGGAAATCATGTTGAAACCAGAGACAGGCTAAAAGCAAGGCCTCTTGTACTAACCAATTCACCAAGTTTTAAATATTAAGGGAAAGTTCTTAAAGCAAACTGGAAGTGTTACTCCAGTGAACACACAAATGATAAAGCAAAACAGCCTTGTTGCTGATATGATGAAAGTTGCTGATATGGAGGCTGCAAAAGGAAAGTTGGTAGGTAGCAGAAGTTGGTACATGAGGTTTAAGAAAAGAAGCTGTCTTCATAACATAAAAGTACAAGGCGAGGCAGCAAGTGCTGATGAAGAAACTATAGCAAATTATCCAGAAGATCCAGCTAAAGATAATTAATGAAGGTGGCTACACTAAACAACAGATTTTCAATGTAGATGAAACAGCCTTCTGTAGGAGAATGTCACAGAGGACATTCATATCTAGGGAGAAGTCAATGCTTAGCTTAAAATTTCAAAGTACAGGCTGACTCTCTTGTTATGGGATAATATAGCCAATTACTTTAAGTTGAAGCCAATGCTGAACATCCTAGGGCTCGTAAGAATTATGCTAAATCTTTTCTACCTGTGGTCTATAGATGGAACGGTGAAGTTTGGATGACAGCACATCTGTTTATAACATGGTTTACTGAATATTTTCTTACTGAAATATATAGTTGACATAGTGTTAGTTTCAGATGTACGATAAATATTTTAAACCCACTGTTGGAACCCACTGTTCAGAAAATAAAAGTTTCTTTCAAAATATGACTGCTGATTGACAATGCACCTGGTCACCCAAGAGTTCTGATGGAGATGCATGACATTAATCTCATTTTCATACCTACTAACACAACATCCATTTTACAGTGCATGGGTCAAGAAGAAATTTCAACTTTCAAGTCATTTTTTTTTTCTTCTCAGAGTCCCACTTTATTCAGCTCTATAAACATGGGGACACTGGCCCAACACAACCCATCTTAGTATGTATCACTTTGTGGAGAATAAAGCACCCTACATCCACTGTGCCAAAAAGCTGTACTATCTGTGTCCCTAGAACCGAGAGATCTGACCCTCCTCAGCCCTTGCCCCTCCAAGGTATCTGAAAGGGAGAAGGAAGGACCTGCCCAGCATCACCACAAACAAGGGAATAAACAGGAATTGGAGGTCAAGTCTTATTATTTAAGAAATACACTTAATAAAGCGACAGCTGGATATTCCTCTGATGGATCTGGGGAAAGTACATTAAAAATTGTGTTGGAACGATTCACCATCTTAGATGCTACTAAGAGGATGTGTGATTCATAGGAAGAGGTCAAAATATCAACATTAACAGGGGTTTGGAAGAAGGCGATTCCGACCTTATGGATGACCTTGATGGATTCAAGACTCCAGTGGAGAAAGTAACTGCATATATGGTAGAAACAGAGAGAAAACTAGCATTAGAAGTAGGACCTGATGACATGACTGAACTGCTACACTCTCATGGCTAAACTTATGATAGATAAGGAGCTGGTACCAACGGATGAGCAAAGAAAGTGGCTTCTTGAGATGGGAAGTACTGCCGGGAAGATGTTGTGAAGATTGTTGAAATGACCACAAAGGAATTAGAATACTACATGACTCAGCTGATAAAGCAGCAGCAGGGTTTGAGAGGACTGACTCCACTTTTAAAAGAATTTCTACTGTGGGTAAAATGCTATCAAACAGCACTACATGCTATGGAGAAATTGTTCTTTATTGTCTTAGTTTAAGAAACTGCCACTGCCAACACACCTTCATCAATCACCAACGTGATCAGTCACCAGTGATCATCATCAAGGCAAGACCTTCCACCACCAAAAAGATTACAACTTGTTGAAAACTTGATGATAGCTAGCATTTTTAGCAATAAAATATTTTGTAACTAAGGTATTTACATTGTTTTTAGATATAATGTTATTATATAACAAACTACAGTATAGTGTAAACATAATTTTTATACACACTGAGAAACCAAAAAATTCATTTGACTTACTTTGCTGCAATATCTGCTTTATTGTAGTGCTCTGGGACCAAACCCACAATATCTCCAATGTATACCTATAGAAAATAGAAATAAAATGAAGATTGTCAAACCAAACCAGAAGTTGGTTCTCAAAAAAGATCAACAAAGTAGAGAAGATTATAGGTAAAAATAGACAAATTAATTAGTCTCAAATTACCAATCCTTTACAAACTTCCAAATTAAAAAAAAAAAGAGAGAGAGAGAGAAAGAACTCGTCCCAACGTATCCTATGAGGCCAGTATTATTGTTACACCAAAGTTACGTAAATATATCACAAGAAACAAAAACTACAAGTCAGTATCCCCTTTGAATATATATGTAACCAATCCTCAATAAAATACTAGAAAATTTAATCCAGCAAAATATATAAAAGGTGATACACCATGACTAAATTGGAATTATCCAAGAATGCAAGCTTATTTAACATATGAAAATCAATCAATGTAATACATCATCTTAGCAGAATAAAAGACAATCTTCATGTGATCATCTTAATAAGTACAGAAAAAGCATTTCATAAAACCAATACCCTCTCCAAATAAGACACAATACAAATCAGAAATAAAACTGAATTTTGTCAACCTGGGAGAGGATATCTACATAAAACCCACAGCTAACAACACACCTAATAGCAAAAAACTAAATGTCTTATCCCCAAGACTAGGAACAAATCAAGAATGCTTGCTCCACTTTCATTAAGCATTGTTCTGGAAATTCTAGCTAGGACAATTAGGTAAGCAAAAGAAGTAACTGGTAACTATACTGGAAAGGAAATAAAGCTGTATTTGCAGATGATATGATTTTATTTATAGAAAACCCTAAGTAATCTATTTAAAAGACTATTAAAACAAATAAGTGATTTCAGCAAAGTTTAAGGACACAAGGTCAATAAACAAAACTCAAGTGTTTCTCACACTAGCAATGAATTGAGTAAATAATCAGTATCATAAAAAGGATAAAACCATTAGGCATAAACTTAAAGCAAATACAATTCCTGAACACTGAAAACTATAAAATATTGCTGAAAGAATTAAAGAAGATCTAAGAAAGTGGGAAGTCAATCCATATTCATGAATTGGAAAACAATATTAAGTTTATCTACATTCAACATGCTTCTTATCAAAATATCTGTCTGCTTTTTTACAAAAACTGACAAGCTGATCCTAAAATTCATAAGGAAATTGAAGAGAATCATAATAGGCTAACAAATCTTGAAAAAAAGAACCCAACTTAGAGGACTCATGGTTATGCATTTCAACTTTTAGTACACAGGTGCAGTAATTGAGACAGTGTAGTACTTATCTGAGGAAAGACATAGGTCAATGGAATAGAAGTGAGAGTACAGAAATAAACCCTTAAATTTATGATCAATTTATTTTTTTAAAAAATACTTTATCAATTTATTTAACAGAGAGAGAGAGCACGCACAAGCAGGGGAACAGCAGAGGGAGGTAGAGAGGGAGAGGGAGAAGCAGGCTCCCCACTGAGCATGGAGCCCAACACAGGGCATGATCCCAGAACCATGGGATCAGGACCTGAGCTGAAGGCAGACACTTAACTGACTGAGCCACCCAGGTGCCCCCACTTATGGTCAACTTATGGCAATAAAATCGTTATGATTTTATAGTAATAGTAACATCACCTCAGGTATGAGAATATGGTTCACTCTACTGTATCAGAAGTAGCTTAAAATAAAAACAATCTAACTTTGTCACAAGAAGCTTAATTTGTCATTCACAAAAGAAAATAGACCTAGAGAACATACAAGAAAGGAAATAATAAAAAGAAATTTTAGGAAATACAAAATAAAAGACATCAATACAGATACCCCAGCAATTAAAAGGTAGTAAGAGAATATTATGAACATCTTTATTCCTCTCTGAAGGAATAAGAGGAATCTCTTCCTCTCTGAAAAGGGCAATGTTACTCTGTATGGGATATATTCTGGCTCTAAGCTTCCCTTTCTAATCAGCAGTGCCTCAGCCAGCACCATTATCCAAGGGTTCACACTACCAGTGTGGTATCCCACATAACATCACCTCGGGCCAAGGGATCCAATCTAGGGCAAGGGATGTAATCATGGGCACACAATTACGGTATTCACTGGTTCTAATACATACAATATCACCAGGAGGCTGTTGGCTTCATAGTATTGGAACAGTTTCTTGAAATACATCTGAGTACCTGCTTGACTGTGATCTCCTGCAAAGCTGGTACACTGTCCTTCTGTGTTGGTACATACCTAAAACCAATATTCATTATATAGTTCGGTTTCCTAATATGTAGACTACCTATGTATAGAAAACAAGGGATAGAAACAGGAGTGACCCTGCTCTCCAACATTCCTGTTGATGTACCTGGGGAATTTGTGCTTCTTTTCCTATGATAACAGGTTCTGTGCTTCTAGAAGATTTGGCTGACTCAATAGTTAAATCAGGGGACTCAGTAATAATCCCACTATATTTAAAGCTATAATGGGCTCCTCTACACCTTGGGCTCCTTGTAACTGTTAATTAGCAGGCAAAGAAGAGAGTCTCTTATCATCAGAAGAGGTAGGTGTATTATTATATAATGAAGGCAAAAAGAAAAACAATGAATAACTAAGTGATAAACCAGGATATCACTTCATATTCTATTTCACAGTTTTGTCTTTACATGGACAGGAACAACAAAAATCGCTCCCTACAGGCATGATAATTGGGGATTCAACCACCGCAGTTATGAGTGTCTGGTTCACTCCATCAGACGAGGAACCCAAAACAACAGAAATTTTCCTTGAAGGAATGGAAATCTAGAATCTGTAGTAGAGACAGAATAAATATCAGTAACAGCCTTACTTAAAATCATAAGTATTACATATTCTAAAACACTTAACTTAAAATTTCCCCAGATATTATGTCTGAAGAATCCTAAAGAAACTGCCCAGATGGAATGAACTAATGTGAGAAGATGCCTTGAGCAATGTAAGCAGCATACTATAGTAGACGTTGTTGGGGCCCTACCCACACAATCCCTTCATTACCAGTGCAGCCATAGCCTAGATGCTGTGAATATCTGCATCTAATGGCTCCTAGCTTCACTCTTCTCTGAAAACTGCTCATGCCCAAAGATAATCACTTTACCAAAAAGGCATGGAAACTTATGCCCTTTACCCTAGGAAGTGGACGATAGATAATGATTTATTTGAGAGGGAGTACAAAAAGTTGTGCCTCTCATCTCAGGTTTGGGCAATTCTATGATTCAGAGCTTCTCAACTAATCAATGTAAGAGTAGAATAAACTGAAATACATTTTTGACTAGCTCCTTGCCCCAGTTCTCTCTTGCTTCCCTCACCTCCTTAACAGGATTCTTCTAAGAGCATTTCTTCAGTATATCACTTGTACCAGAATTCCATGTCAGGTTCTGATTCAAAAGAACCTGGACTAACACCCACCACTCAACAGACCAAGTCTCTATGACTCAGCAAAACAAAGAAATTGTAATACTTTATATAGGTAGTAAAGAAATATTTTAAGCAAATTATTACAAAGTAATTAAAAATAGTCATGCAAAAGGTGTATCAGATAAGCCAAAAAAAAGGATGTTTCTGTAACAAATATTAAACACCAATAAAAAGCCAATAGACATGAATGGATGAACAAAGAATGGTTTATCTACACAGTGTTCACTGGACAATAAAATATTTGTCAAGTTGAAATGTGTATGAATAAAGAATCAGGGTAAGAACAGCTGATTCTCTATTTGTCAAATGACCTTGGCACTAATTCTTTTATTTTACAGACTTTATTTTCTCCACTTCCACAATGTAAATTTGGGGATTTCCACATATCTCTAAGCACATACTAAAAGCAAAGAGTGGAATCTATTCAATTTCAGTGATTCATGAATATGTTAAGACAACAGTTTCATTCTGGAGTACCATGTGAAATTTGCACAACCCTTTTCCTCACTAATTGTGTCAGCTGGGGCTAATTATTTAATTTTTTTGAGCCTAACTTTAATCACCTTTGTAATGAGGAATTCCTAAACTGCAAGGTATTAATAATCACACATGTCAGCACACCTGGGTGGCTCAGTAGGTTGTCTGCCTTCAAGTCAGGTCATGATCTCAGGGTCCTGGGATGGAAGTCAGGCTCTCTGCTCAGTGGGCACTCAGCTTCTCCCTCTGCCTCTACCTGCCACTCCCCCTGCTTGCACAGAATCTCATGCACTCTCTCTCTCTATTGTCAAATAAATAAATAAAATCTTTAAAAAAATCATACATGTCATCTTTCAAAGGCATATATCATAATCTCTCAACAACTGGTACCTCCTCATCTTTTTCTTTTCTCCTTCTTTCAAAGTAAAAACAAAAAACCAAAAAAACCCATTTCACATGATTGTTTTTTTCCCCTCTCTCAGACCAATTAAATGTGAATTTCTGTGGGTGGGCCTTAGGCATTGTTCTTTTTTTTTAACTCCAAATTATTTGTTTGTTTGTTTAAAGTGTGATTAACAATGTTATACTCCTGAAACTAATATTACACTATATGTTCACTAATTGGAATTTACATAAAAACCTGAAACAAAAAATAAAAAAAAAACCCCGTAATGTTACATTAGTTTCAGGTGTACAACTTACTGATTCAACAATTCTATACATTACTCAGTGCTCACCATGATAATTACAGTAACTAGCTGTCACCATATAACACTATTATGATATTATAGACTATATTCCCTATTACATGATTTTTTTTATTATTATTACATGATTTTTAATTCTAAAATGTTAATATTCTAAATGACTTTCTAGTAGAGCAATAAAAAAGAATAAAATAATGAAATTTCATTTCAAAAAGAATTCAGTATTTAAAAATGTCTTCAGTGTTATTCTTACTATCTTAGGTGCTCATTGAAATGTGAAAGGGCAGAATGAGATGTACAAATGAAATAGAATAACCTGTTCGAGTTATACAAGGTAGAAGATACATCAAAGAGAATGTTTAAATTTTACCATAATATTTTCAGAAAGATAATAAAATTTTTTCATATATCAGCAAGAACACAAAGGGATATCTCTAGTCTGTTCATACTATAATTTTGTTTCCTCCAAACTCGCTGGAGAAAGAGAGAAAGAATATCACTTCATATCCCAAATGAGATGGAATTATGAAAGCTAATGGAATAGAATTCCCCACGTTGTAAAAAATGCATGATCACATTCTGGAAAAATCCTCTTAGGAAACAATGTTTCTCACTGTCCCTGTCCCCTGTCAAAAATAGGAAGAATAGCAAATACCAGCCCTCCAGGTAATTGTAATAATAAACAGTACCAGAATTTTGATCAAGTAGTTAATTCTTATCTTGAAGAATAATTTAAGCCCCTACAATACCAAGTTTCTTTGTTGAAAGTAAGTAATGGCTACTAAGACACAGCTCTTATGTGTGTGGCTTTTATTTTAAAATAAAATAATCAAAGTTACTTTCTAGACCCCTTGAAATTGTAGGCAAACTAAAACTTTTTTAAAAAGTAGTGATGAAAAAATACATTTTCGTGTTTGGAAGTAAATGAAAATGCTGCTTAACTCATCACCATTTCATCAACTGCTCTGGTAAAACATTTATGGGTTATACTTCAAAGCAGTCATAGCCTCTAAGAAGGAAGATTATTTCACTAGCTCTAATTATGCATGTTCTTATAGCAACATCACTGTATTTGCTTTCATTCTGGAAACATTTATTATTATTGTTAACTCTCATCAAGGAAGAAAAGAAAAAATATTTATTTATATAATGGGGGTATAGAAATAGAATGGTTTTAATAACAAAAAATTGACCTTCAATCCTGGTTCTGCCACTTATGAGTGATCTTAGGACAATTTAACTAACCTTTTAAGTCCCAATTTTTCCATGTGTGAAGTATAAATAATTAAATGTATAGCATTATTGAGAAAAGAAAAGAATAAAACATCTATCATCTATCTACACTCATTAACTATCAGTCCTTTTCTTCCTTTTCTACACTATACTCAAAATATGGCACGTTGTTGGAAAGAGCTGAGTTATTGATATATTATGCTATATCATATTTGCAAAGTAAATTGTTTAGAAATATGTAAGATGGTCTAAGAAAAACTACCCCCTCAATGATCTCTCATTAGTTAAAACCCTTCTTCCAAGCCCTATGTGTATCTAACTAACTTTTCAAGCCTTTACTTGGCTGTTTCTAAGATATTTCATAGTTAATACAACTACACTGAACTGTTGATTTGTTCCCTTCCCCCATGCCTCATTTTAAGAGTTTCTATTTTACAGACTTTTCTAAATTCCTAAATGGCCTCCATCAACCATCCGTACAAGTCAGCACTGTGTTACTTTTGACACCTCTTTTTCTTTTCCAGGCATCTAATCTGTCCAACCTAAGGCATTTTTATTCTATTTTGCAAAAACATACATCATCCATTTCTCTTCAGTTTTGGTTCAGATCACTATCATTTTTCACCTGGAGTACTGCAATAATCTCCTGACTAGTCTCATCTCTAATTATCTTGTCACTTTTCATTTCATTTTCCACAAAGCAGCTAAGGTGATAATTTTAAAACACAAATTTCTTTGTTACTCTTGCCTAGAACTGTCCAATGGCTTCTTTATACACTTAAAAATGATATTATATATATACCTAACAGGAATTTTATGTTCTGACCCCTACCTCATTCCCCAAACTCTTCTCATGATATATTTTCTCCCTACTGATTATTTTATCCTTATGGGTCTCTTGGGTACTTAAACATGCTGTACTTTCCCACCTAAGTGCTATTTGTTTTACCTGAAAATCTTTATCACTCCAATTTTCACATAATTGGCTTCTGCTCATTTTTTAAGTCTCAGATTTCTTCTAAAAAGCCTTTCTGGCAACCTAAACTGATATCATATCCCCTATTACTTCCTCTGAGAACACCTGTTCCTTTTCTTGCTATTACTTTTTGCATTATGTTATTATATAAACTAGGTAGGATTTTGCCTCTCCTTATTTTCTTTTCTAGGCAAGAAAGAATTTTTTAGTGTAACACAATAAAGGAAAAAATAATGGCATAATATGTTCATTTATTCAATCGATGAACACATGAGGGGGTAGAAAATAATGGGTATGGTTGTATTCAGGAGCAGCAGCTACTTGTACAAATTATTGAGGGAAGAATTTAAGATGAAGTGACATTTAGCAGAGACAAGAATAAAGTGAGGGAGGAAGTCAAGAGGAAGTACATTGTAGACAGGGAAGCACAGCACAAAGTTCCTGAGATGGGGATATTTGTAGTGTGTCTGAGGAACAGTAAGGAGGTCAGTGTGATTAAGAAACAAAGAGGGCAGAAAAGAGGGTTAAGTTGGGTCTAAATTGCATAAGGTATCGTAGATCACAGTATGGGCTGTGTCTTTTATTCTAGTGTCAACATCATTCTATTAGGGGCCATCAATATTATGTTTCTTGTAGATTCTCTTGTCTGGAAAGTTTAAAGACCTAACATACTCCCCACTGTGGAACAGCCACTGCTACTGGATGATAGAGTCAAAAGGGAGACCCAGAATATGAGCACATCTAGGATGGAGTTGGGAACCCAAAGAGCAAAGTCAGGAGAGTAAAAGACTGAAGGAGAAGATAACAAAGGAGTGGACTGGAATCTAGAAGAAGTGTTTTATACACTATCTGGGCTAGCCTCAGTGTGGTATGAGAGATAACTTGTGAAAACAGTAAGGGGATATTTTGCACTATCCTTTTAACACATTGGGAGTTCACAATCATCTAAAGTGATACGTCTTTATAAATGTCTAGACAGTGTACTATGTCTAGACAATGCAAGAAAATACAGGGAATTAAATTTGAAGGGAATTACTTACCATATTTATTGATATGTGATGGGATGCCTGACTTTGCATGAATTATAACAAACCATATCACTAAAGCAGGACCGTAACACCAAGCTATCTGCCCTACAGACAGAATGCTGGAAAGACCTGAGTAGATCTAGGGGCAGACCGCGAGTTAGAAATACCCTCTCAGGTGCAGTCCAGCACCATGTAAACAGATGTGACTACAACATAGGGCCACTAGAGAAATTAAACTATAGATCAAAGGACACTTAGAGAATTACAGTTTCAGCTTTGACATTTAAAGAGCTTGTTAAAAGTTGTCACTTCCTTCCTTACAACTAGAAAACACCTGAACAAACTGAAATAATTTTTCTTTGAAACATCAGTGAATTCAAACCACCATCCCCAAATCTAGAGAGACAAGTGAATACAGAGTTTCACAGTATACAGGGACTCAGCTTACATGGAGCAGAAGCCTATGGAGCCACAGCGGCTATTAGAGTGAAATCCTACAAGTTTCTCATTCTCAAAAGAGAAAATCAGGGAAACCAAAAGCTGGTTTTTTGAAAAGATCAATAAATTTGATAAACCTCTGGCCATATTAACCAAGAAACAAGGAGAGAACACACAAGTTACTAATATCAGAAATGAAAGAGGGGTCATCACTACTGATGAGTAACATTAAAAAAATACTATGAACTCTATTAGCCACAAATTTGATAATTTAGATGAAATGGACCCATTCTTTGAAAGGAACAAACTACAAAAAGCTCATAAAAGGAAAAAGAGATAATCTACATAGGACTATATCTCTAAAAGAAATTATTATAACATTCCAAAAAGGAAGATGTCAGGCCTAAATGATTTCACTGGTGAATTCTACCAAATACTTAAAGAAGAAATGACACCATTTCTCTGCCTAGAAAATAGAATGAGTTAGGTACTGAGACTTCATTGTTTATTGAGGTAAAACATTAGAAGTGAGTAGATTTAGACAAGGATGAGAGTTTTCTGGGAGAAGCCATATATGTATACCCGAATCATGATTAAATTCAGGTTCCTCCAGAGTTTTTAAACTGTACTTTTCAATTAATTTGGGCAAACGAGAAGAAAATAAAGATATGAAGTCATCAGCAAAAAAGGTAAGATAGATATTATTTTATACTGGAAACCAGATGGCAGAGAAAGACTAATGGAAAGATTAGTGGGAAAATGTGAAACTACAGTTAGTGATGAAAGAAAAGGGATAGGTCCAGGGTTAAGCTAGTTCTCTAGCAGGGGACATATATAAGCCGTTATGCTGTTAGCATGAGTGTCCTGCGCAGGAAATGACATAAACGATCACTGCTAGTTGAGTACAAAAGAGTAACAGTAACCCACAAATTGATTGTGAATGAAACTACTACACCCTCAGAAATACTGAAAGGGCCCCTGGGTGGCTCAGTTGGTTAAGCGACTACCTTTGGCTCAGGTCATGATCCTGGAGTCCTGGGATCGAGTCCTGCATCAGGCTCCCTGTTCCATAGGGAGTTTGCTTCTCCCTCTGACCTTCTCCCTGCTCATGCTCTCGCTCTCTCTCAAATAGATAAATAAAATCTTAAAAAAAAAAAAAAGAAATACACTGAAAACCAATGTATGATGACACTGAAATTTGCAGAAGGAACAGTTATTAAGAAATGTTATTAAAAATGTTAATGTTATTCACTTTTGCTTAGCAAAACCACTGTTCACTAGAAGCCTATTAAGAAAGGATTCAGACCTCCCAAATTACTATCATTATCCATCAAGTCTTGTAGTGGATAGCCAGAACTTATAAAACTATTTTAGTTTATTAAAAAAAAAAAGCATTTCATATGTTTTTCTCTAAAGTGTCTTACCTGGGGCCTGGAATCCTTGAAAAGATACTGTGAGGGAAGCTGACCACCAGCTTTCTACTCAACTTAACTCTAAGCAAGGAAGAGATTTTGAGAGTATATGGCTACATCATCAATATTGGGACATACCAAAATCACATGTCTCTGAAATGATGCATTGAGAAGGAAACAACATCATGCCACTGGTATTCTTCCAAATATGCATAACTTGAATCTCATCATAAGACAAATCCCAACTGAAGAAAAACTTATAAAATACTAGTTTTCCACTCCTCAAAAATTGGTTAAGGGCAGGAAGATTAAGAAAATCTAGATATTGTTTCATATTAAAGAAGGCTAGACAAATAGGACAGCTAAACAAATTATGCAGTCCTGGATTGATTCTTGAATCAGGTAAAAAATAAGTTAAAAAGATGTCATTGAGACAAGTGATAATATCTGAATATGGAATATGGATTATAATATAGATATATGTTACTAAAATTCTCTGATTTTGATCATTGTACTGTAGTCATGTGAGAGAATTACTTCCTTTGTCCATAAAAAAATACATACTAAAACAGTTAGTGGCAAAGAAAACAATATCTCCAACCTTTTCTCAAAAATTCAGGAAAAAGTCCCATCTATTTATTTGTATGCATATAAACAAATGGCGCAAAATGTCAACAAATTATGAATCTAAAAGAGATATATGAGTTTCCTGTATAATTCTTATACTTCTCTGTTGAAATTATATAAAATGAAAATAAAAGTGTGAAACAAATTAACTTAAGCATTATATATTATTTCATCAATCTTAGGAACAATATGGTGCTATAAATTTTCAATAAGTTCATATTTTTAAAAGATTTCTTTATGAAAGATAGGGACAAACATTTTAAAACTGTAAACATAGCTTAATCTTTGTTAATAATGAAACACCAATAAGAAGCTTATATATTTTTTTCAGTTTTACAGTAATTTGCTTTTATTTCCTGTCTATACTGAAGGAAAATATAAATGTTGACATAAGCAAGGATTTTAATTTTCATCATCTCTTTTATATTTACCTCTCACAGTTTCTCTTTCCCTGCTTTATCAGCCTTGATATTTTTTGGCAATTTATTTTTTTTAATGAATGAAAAAGTACAGGTTTTAATAAACCTTCAAATTTAATTTCTAGAAGTTTTGGCTTAGGTTAAGTTTTGTTTTCAACCCAATATCCATACGATTCCTGTCATTACTCTTGCCTGACAGCTTCTACTCCAGTACTTTATCTGTTCATATCGCTTTTATAAAATAGGTGAAAACCCTCCTATTAAAATGTAAGAAAAATTCTTTTGATATCATGTCAAATTAACAAAAACAGCACTTATAATTTATAGGTACTATGGATACAAAAATGTTAAATATATATAGTTATGTGTGTGTGTGTGTATTAATGGGGGAAATAAAAGACTAGAAGAAAAAAAATTTCAGAAAATTTTATTGGAACCACATTTGCTTACCAAAACAAAGAAATGCAAATAATTTTGATGTATCTAATAAGCTTTAAAAATCAGTTAAGCTAATAAATAAAAACTAAAGACTGACTAAGCTCTTAATCAGATTTCTATTTGAAAAATATTTAAATAAGCATATGTGATCATATTGAAAATAGAATATGAATTTTTATCTATAGTATCTATGGCCTATAATTTTTAAAAGTCTTTATTTAAAGTCCAGTAGATTAACATACAGTGTAATACTGGTTTCAGGTGTGCAATATAGTGATTCAACACTTCCAAACATCACCCAGTGCTCATCACAAGGGCAGTCCTTAATCCCATCACCCATTTAATGCATCATTTCCCTTCTGTTTACCACCAGTTTGTTCTCTTATTTCTAATATCCATGAAACTTTCAAAGGAAACGTCATTCTGTAAGATGTAATGACAGTGTAATAGAAGCATCAGCCTTCATGGTGGTCATTTTGCAGGATATACAAATATTGAATAATTATGTTGTATACCTGAAACTAATTGTATATGTCAATTACACCTCAATTTAAAAAAAAAAATCAGGCTTTACAGACTGTTCTGATAGTATATGCACATGCGCATTTGTGTGATTTGGTTAACCAATGTTGTGTAAGAACTTTCAAAAAATATTACTCATTAATACATTTTCTAAGACAAGATTTTTAGAGATACTTCATCATTAAAGTGGCTAATAAATTATGTGTTTTTCATTCATGTTCCCTAGTCACCTTGGGATATATCTGTTAGGATACAAAATATAGTTTCTGGCTGATAGGCTGAGGCAAAAATTTGAACAGTGATCAATCAAATTTTCAAAAAAGTTCTCATATTTATTGGAAACTTTCATATGTAAAAAGAAAATTTTGTTCATTTATATTTCTTGCAAAATATGACTTTCTTATAATTAAATAAAGCTACATTAATATAAACTTGGTAAGTATGGCACAGTGCATAAATGTAGGTACAGTTTAAATAGACTTCATCAGATATCAGTTAGTTTTTAAACTTCTATTACTGTAGAAAAACTTGCTTAGAGACACCATGAGGAACAAAAATTATATCTTTAAATTAAGTCAAAATAAACTCATTATTTAAACATTAGTGAAAACAATTTTCATCACATCAAAATTTGCTATGGAAAACATATTAGAGCAATGGTGACTCTAGGGCTACATATGATAACTAATGTGATTCCTTAATCAAAAAGTTGACGTGGGCTCTCTTTTCATTACCTCACCAAGAAAAGACACTGAATCTTTCTCCAAGAACAAATTAAATTTTACTCCTAAATAAAATTGAATGAATGTGTTTCCAAAATTAAAATTAGAAAAATATCAAACAAGCTATGTTATATTTCTGTATCAATTTTGACTGGCTGTATTTCATACTTATAATCATATTATTTTATTGAATTTTTAAAAGATTTTACTTATTTATGTGAGAGAGAAAGAAACCACAGGAACAGAGGGAGGGGCAGAGGGAGAGGGAGAAGCAGACTCCTCACTGAGCAGGAAGCCCAACTCAGGGCTTGATCTCAGGACCCTGGGATCATGACCTGAGCCTAAAGCAGATGCTTAACCGAATGAGCCACCTGGGCACCCTATTTTATTGACTTAAGTGCATGCATTAGCCTAGATAGAAAAATCAAAATAAGCCTAGACTTAGTAAAAGAATATACACCCTATCTCTTTAATCTGTCTGAAGATTTAAAAAAGAAACTTCTAAGTGTTTGATAGTTTAAAGTTTCATGAAACTTAAAGAGAAAATAATTTATTGGCTTGGGGCATCACTTAATGTATAGGTAATCTGAGAATAAACACATGTCATGCCTGTGTAATCAGAGTCATCTGAAGAGTTACAGTACAAACTTGCCAGCTCTTGCTCCTTTCTGTTCATGGAGGATGGCCACGTTACTACAAAATCTTCTGAAGTTGCCATATTAATTGTTTACTTTCTGGCTACTTCACTAAGTTTACATTCAGTCCATTAGTAAAGGACATTTCACTTTTGCCACTTTTGTACTGGTGTCCAGCATGGCAATGACAATGTGCACTCAAGGGCCTCCCATAGTCATTTCCTATTGCATTACCCTTGGTATGCATCTCAGCCTATAATCATCTCATGTTTGTTTCTTTTCTTGTTGATTTTCTGTTTCTTCCTTAATAATATAAGGCTAATGTTATATATTTTCTCTCTGGTTAATGTATATATCCCTATATCTTAGTACAGTGATATAGCTATGTAAGAATAGTAGTAGTAAAGCTCCAATAGCTATCCATTGCCTGAAAGACAAAATGCAAATGTCAGATAAAGCTTTTTATGAGCTGTGACCTATGTCTTCACCCCTCTCAGGTTATAGCCCTTTCTTCAAAAGGTCATTAAAACAAACTAAACACTGCTTCCAGAGCATCCTGGCACTTCCGTACTTTCAGATCTTGATTACAGGGAGCTCTACCAGGATATTCTTCCTATATCATTTCAGAGGATGTTTTATGTATCCTTCAAAGTTCAGAGCAAAAGTCTCCTATTTTTTTGGAAGAATCTCTGCATCCTCCAACAGGATTTATCCTACTTCACTTTGTGATCTCCCAACATACTTTATCTTTCACACGGCCAATAAGCATATACACTAAGGCATATTTCTGCTCTCTTCACCATGGTTTAAGCTCTGTGAGGGCAGAGACCATGTATTCTCACCTGCCTACATCCAGAACCTAACCACTAACTAATATATCATACTTTGCTGAATGAAAACTTTAATTTTACTAATCAGCTTATTGTCCCTCCTAGTACCTAGTACCTTAGTATCCCTCAAATACTAGTTACTGATACCACTAAAATTTCTCAAAGTTCCCAATGCATAGGGCATAATGAAAGGGAATATTTGTTGGACCTTTATTGTTGGTAACACACATAAGTTTATGGTAGGTTTTGGAATCTGTGGGCGGCATGCCTGTAAAGGAGGCAACAGCCAAGGACGGTAATCTTTTATTTATCACATACCACCTCGGACACTTTGCATATCAAACACTAGAACATAGTGTTTGAGTGTTGGGTAAAGGTTACAATCACTTGAGAAATCATCTATGCAACTGCACTAATAGAACTGAGTCGAAAGAAAGCAGATCGTTCAAAATCCTGTCATAATTTTATAGTTGAATAACACGGGTTTTTGAGGTGGCATTTTAATTTCTTTGGCTTTTTCATTATAGTTAAATTTGCTAAGAAACTAGATCTCAAAAGTTCTCACCACACACACACAAAAAGTAATTATATGAGGTATTGTTAACTAACCCTACTGTGGTAATCATTTCATAATATATGTATCAAACGATCATGCTGTACACCTTAAATATATGCAATGTTACATGTCAATTATACCCTAATAAAGCTGGAAAAAAGACATAATGATATATAAGAAATTAGAGCAGTGTAAATTATTTGGGGGTGTGTGAAGGAAACACTGAAGCTTCTTTGTTCCTACTATTTGTTTTCATCGGGGGAAAAACTGAGCTGAATTAGCAGAGTTCTTTTCATGAGTATTTTTAGTTCTTTGAAAAGATTACCTTTATGTTCTCAAAGGGATCATCAAATAAGGACAACATTTATCGGGAAGCTCATGCTGACCATTTTTGCTAAGTGACTCACAAAGTCCTTTTGTCATGTACTAGTTAAATGAGAAACTGTTACTAGAAAACATATCTCAGTCTCCGCAGGAAAAGGTATCAAATGTCCTAGTGCTTCATAAATGCCAGATCCATTCCAAACCACCATTTTTTTGGCCGAAGTAATATATTTTGGGTGAAAATTAATTCATAAAAACTTAATTTCCATATTATTATTATTATTATTTATGTACCTCTTTTAAAGTAAATCCCCTAAAGAAAAGTAAATTTTCTGATTACTGTTATTAAATTGCCTATTTGGGTTGAATTGTTTACTTCAAAAAGGATACACAGAAATCCTAACTCCAGGTACCTGTGAATGTGACCTATTTGGAAATAATTTCTTTGCAGAAATAATCAGGTAAGATGAGGTCCTACTGAATTAAGGTGAGCCCTAAATCCAGTGGCTGGTATCCTTATGAAGATACATTCAGTGACACAGAGAAAGACCAAAAGAATGTCATGAGATGACAGAGCCGGAAATGGGAGGGACGCATCCATAAGCTAAGAAATGGCAAGTATTGCTGGCAACCACCTAAATCTAGGAAGAGACAAGGAAGGATTCTTCCCTCCACAGTCTTCAAAGGAAGCACAACCCTGCCAAAACCTTAATTTTAGATTTCTAGCCTCTAGGACCATGAGAGAATGAATTTTTGTTTTTTAAACAACCCATTTTGTGGTACTTTGTTATAATAGCTCTAGAAAACTAATACTGTGCTGTGATACAAAATAAATTTTGTTAATATATTTGTCTGCCTTTTTAATTTATTTAAAAATTTATACAACTAACTTTAATAATAACTAAGTTATTTGGGCTAACCTCTCTTTAATCAGTACCTACTTGAAAGCCAAATTCTGTTGTTTTATTACATTTGTTATAATGATTAATACAGTCATGGAAATTCTCATATATAAACCTCATATCAATTCCTTAGGATAATCACTAAATCAAAGAAACTGCATATTACTATAGAATGGCATATATGTGGGTTTTTTTTTTTAAGTTTTATTTACTTAGAGAGAGAAGGCAAGCGTACACAAGAGTGAGGGGAGCGCAAGAAAGAGAGGGAGAGAATTCTAAGCAGACTACCCACTGAGCCCAATCTCATGACCCAGAGATCATGATCTGAGAAGAAACCAAGATTTGGAAGCTCAATTGACTGAGCCACTCAAGCGCCCCTAGAATTACATATACGTTGTCAGATTGTTTGCGGCAGTATAAAAATGTCTCTATTTCTGCACCATGTGCCACACTGGAAACGATCAATCTTCTGCATCTCTATCAAATTGAGAATTGAAAAGCAATAATTGATATTTAATTTACATTTATTTGATTATTATGAATTTCACCTTTTGAAATGTGTTTGCTGGGACATTTATAATTATTCTTGTGTTTTCTACCTGAATATATATATACACATATATATATGTATATATATGTGTGTGTGTGTATATATATATATGCCCATATATATATATATGTATGTATATGTATATATATGTGTGTGTGTGTGTGGATAGATGATAGATAGATAGATATTTCAATCAGGTTGCTTAATTTTGCCAATTATCTTGTATTCTGGATTCTTCACACCTGAATCTCTAAGCCTTGTGATCATGGTCAAGTGACCTAATTTCTCTAAGCCTCAATATTCCTATCTGTAAAGTGGTAATAATGAGAAAACATACCTCCTATGAATGCCATAAATAGGAGAATATATGCAGAGAATTATCATACAATACAAAAGAGATCCTAAGACATCGAAAGTACTACACCATCAGTGACAAAGAAGAACTGTCAGTGATTGTAATATATACATTAGGTTTAGTATGAAAACATTTGGTTTATTATAATCAAATAAACATGTCCTTGATGTCAATCCTTGCGAGTCAAAGAGAACTGAGTTTAATTCTACCCTCCACGGTTTTTAATGTATATGACTTTGGCCTATTTACACTACCTTTTTAAACTTCAGTGTTCTCAATAATTAAAATATAATAGCAACACCTTCAGTTTAAATGACAAATTTAATCATATGCACCTGGGTTTATACCTTAGCTCTTGAATTTCATTTCTGTATGATTATTAACCTATCCATACTCTAATTCTCCTCATATATATAACCGAAATAATACTATCAAGATAATTCTTAGAGTGTTGGGAAGATTAAATTAGATAATTATGTCTAGATCTTAATACCTTGCCTTGAACACAATGAGCCTTTATTATTTGGTAACTGTTAGCATTGCCATTACTATTGGACTATTTAAGGTACCAAGTGGATAATATATGTAAGCTTTTATCATGGTGAACTTAACAGGGCAAATAATATCGTAAATGTTCCTTACGGGCTACTGATAGTGTGATGGTAGTAGAAGAAGGGGAGAAAGAGGTAATACTGGAGATGCTTCATTTACAGAAACATTTCCAGATCAAACTTTTGCCATCATCCTATATTCCACAGAACTTTGTGGACATTATTTTCTACTCATATATACGCTGGAAGACACCCTAAGCTTTTATTTTGTGGGCAGAAACATAGCAGAACGATCTTGGTCCACCTCTGTGAATATGCTGTGGCCTTCTGGTCAGGCACCTGTGCTTGTTAGGCTCCTCACATTTCAGAGGGGAAGTTAATCTCACCTTCTGTTTCATTGATTGTTGCAGCATATGGCCTAGCACAAACTGGCAGTACCGGAGGGAGAGCTGCATTCCAAGTACTTGTTAGCGAATGTGACCTTGAGAGAGTGGATTGATAAAAATAGAGTTAAAAGAAACATTATGCCCAATTCTTTTTAGTGACATATTAAAACTCTCTCTGTAGTTAAACCAAATAAGCCTATTTTGAAAATTTTATCATAGGATTTTACTTCAAAGCAACCTTCCAAAATCCTTTCCATATAGTTTTTTTATTTTAATGAATGGAACTCAGTTTTTTGAAACTCATCCCTATATTTACTCTCAAGTTATTGTTAGAGATAATATTCAGTATATTGTATATTTTTCTTTCTTTTTTTTTGAAGATGAATAAGAATTTCTTCTGTGGTCTCGGTGCCAGGAATATTTGTACTACTCTAATCCACAGTTTGTCTTCAATTCATGAAAACTGTACAACCTGTGTTTCTAATTTTGCATTTTTAATTCTGATATCTGTAAAATTTTAAGCCAATATTTGCCATCCATCCCTTCCACAAGTATACAGACTCCTAAAACATGCATTTTCTGTGATGCATTAATATTACTTCTGGCCTTATGTTACCTTTAATAAACTAACCTTTTTAAAATTCTTTATGAATTTCATATGAGATTACTTTTTAAAAATAAATCATTTACTGAAACATGACATATATGAAGAAGTATAATTCATAAATGGATAGCTTAATGAATTAGCGCAATGGGAATTTACCATCCAGAATGTGAAATAAAACACCACCAACAATACAGATGCCTCATATTCTCCTTTTTAATCCCTATCATCTACATCTTCAAAACCAGTATCTTGTTAACTATGCCTATTTTTGAAGAGCATATGAATGGACCTATAGATTCTATAATTCAATATTTCTAGGATTCACCCATGCTGATGTATGTAGAAGTACATTTACTTTTATTACTAAAAGAATTTTAAAAATTTACTTTTGGACAGTTTCTTTTGATTAATCTTTGCATAATATACCTTTTCTATACTTTCATTTTCACTTTGTGTTCTTATAAAGAACATATATTTAGGTCAACCTTTTCTGAACATTTAATTTTAATTGGAATGCTTTAGTTTCATTTATATTTTATTTAATTACTAATGTAATCAGCTGTACCCCTGCTATTATACTATTTGTTTTCCATTTTCCCCATCTGTTCTTCCTGTATTTCTTTTTTCTTGCCATTTATGTATTTTTTAATGTAGTATTTTATTTTCTCTCCTTTTTAAAAAGATTTATCTATTTATCTATCTATTTATTTATTTGAGAGAGCAGGGGGAGGGGCAGATGAAGTAGGCTCCTCACTGAACAGGGAGCCCAATGCAGGCTGGATCCCAGGACCCCAGGATCATGACCTGAGCCCAGGGCAGACACTTAACCAACTGAATCACCCAGACGCCCCTATTTTCCCTCTGTTTCTAAGCTATTTTTACAGCCACATGCAGCGTTGATTCATCAAGTCTAATATATATTAGCACTTTGTCTGCATCATGCACAGAGGATATTAAAACTCTTCAACTTCATTTAATACCTTCCCATATTTCATGCTATTATTTTTCTATATCTTAGCTCTTTATATATTTTAAACGGAGTATGACATGCTATTTGAATTTACTTTTTAGTTCCATTCTCTTTATCCCTTTGTAAATACAAATTTTCATCTGTAAATATTGTGTCTGCAACTGCCCTTTAGCATTTCTTTTTAATGTGGGTTCACTGGCGATAATTTTTCTTACATTTTTGTTTGCCTAAAACAGTCTCTATTTTGCCATAATTTATAAAAGGTAATTTTTGTTCTATATAGAAGTCTATGGTGGATTTCCCCATCTGAAGCACTCATTCTAGTTTTGATTTCCACAGTTTAGTTTGAGAAATAATCTGTCAATGTTAATGGTCCTCATTTGAAACTTATCTTCTCATCCTTCACACTCCCTTTAAGATGGTCTCTGTCTTTCATTTTCAGCAGTTTTACTATGGAGTATCTAGGTGTATTTCAGTGTGTAGGTGTATTTCTAGATGAATTTAGATTCTTGATGTTCATACCATTTCTTGGTATGGCAAAACTCTGAACCATTACATATTTAGTGTTCTGCCTTATTCTATATCTCCACTATTTCTGGCCCCCAAGTTAAATTAAACTGAAGTTTCCATTTCGATGTCTGTCCTGACAATGAAACAAATGAAACACATTAGTTCTTTACCTGGAAATCTATTCATAACATCTGTAATGTATTTTAATTTCTTTAGCATTAAAATTCCTGTCAAAATTCATACAGCTTGACATAACCATACTTTTCTTTTCAGCCCAGTTAGCCTGCTTCTGTCTTTATGTCTTCTGATCTTGACCTTTTAAAATCCAAGCTCTCCAGCTAATGGTCTACACTGATGTTTACTTCTCTTTTCCATTACTGATATCATTTGTAAATATTCAACTATATTTATTGAAATAACATTTACCAAGCAATTACTAAAGGCCATGCTCTATTCTGCTTTAATGCACCTTATGTTTTAGTGACTATACGGTCAGAAAATAAATTTTGATTCTCACAAACAACACTTACTGAGTCTAATCCATATAGTGTAAATGTCACTAAGAAGTCAAAGGAGAGCAAAGTCACAGCTTCTAATGTTAAGAAGCTCAGAGTGTGTTTAGAAAATCGAAAATACACAATGCAAGGACAGAGATTTATAAATTTTGTACATGGGGGTATATGGATATGTGCAGCAGGGTGTTGGTGGTGGTGTGTACATGTTTATAGAACTCAAATAAAAGTTCTCTAAGAGATAATAGTAAAATATTAGGCAAGACTACACCATTAAATGCCTGAAGTGTCTGGCTAAGAACTTCAGACTGTCACACAAGTAATGGGAAATCTGACAAGTTTTTAAGGCAAAATGTCATAAATTCATGTTTTTAGAAATGTAAATTTTCTGTAATGGGGTAAATTTGAAAATTTTTCTTAAAATCTTACAATGTTCCTTCCTCAAGTTTTTATTATACAAGCCTGACAATGATGAATACTACCTTTCACAACTATTTCAGACAGCTTAATGATATGATTAGTATCTTGGATTCCATCACTTTCACATCACCAACCAGCACTTCTTTTTTTGTGGTAATTGTTCCTAGGGCCAGTTCTCTTAACTCTTGCTCACTCTTCAGAGATAAAATTGTCAGCAAAGATATAGCGACATTTATCAGATTTCCTATTATAAGTGGAAAGTGAATTGTAGCACTCATCTAGATTGAGGCTCTTATATATAGTATGGGGTACAAATACAAGGTGTTTTACAGGCAATGTGTTATTAATGACAGTGTTACTTAGTATAGTTCAGTACTCATATAAATGATACATTGTTTAAATATTATTCATGTATGAGTTTGAGTTATATTCAATAATTTATAGTGATTAAAGGTTATCCCTCCAATCAAATACAGTTTTACTCATGTTCATATATGGTTAATAATTGTGGGAAAAAACCAGCAAGCTGGGAATTATACAATATCTGGCCCCGATTTTATCCAAGTAAGAACCAGACCCCAGAGTAATTCATCATTAGCAGACAAACTGAACACAAATTGGTATATTGCTTAACTGACCAAGAGTATTTTGTGGGGTTTACTAAAATATGAAAGGATTTTCTAATTCCCTCGCTACTTTTACATTTATTAGTTCTCAGTCTGTTGTAAGAGAGAGCTTTCCCTTCTTTGCATTTATTTATTCAAGAATTCTTATTTTATGTGCCATAATCTGTTAACTATTATTATATATTTTAACACTCAAAGTACTCATCAGTTGGTCATTGGAAGACCCTTAAAGCTGGCTACCATGCCTTCAGTGTGCATGCACACAGGATTTGATTTTCTTCCTTTTCTGCATTTGTAATCTCTGAAAGAAGTATGGATCCTATTACAGATTATATCTTTACTTGTATTCTCAATCCTAGAATGCTCACAGTTTCAAAATTGCTTATTCATACCACTATGGAAACAAACTGACTAGAGTTCAATATTGTTTATACCTCTGTAGATACTTAGCCTAAGGATATATGCTCAAATACCACTCGACAACCATCACAGTAATAATACTTTCAAGTAAAAACTCATCACACAGAAATGAAATTTTGATGGGCAACTGCATATTTACATAAAATCAAAGTATCTCCTGTAAGATACTTAATACCTACACAGAGAAAACTGTAACATTAATGTAGAAAAATCTGGCAAGCATCACTTTAACCAAGTGATCAAAATTAAGGTCTCTAATAACGAGATAGATATGTACTTTCTAATATAATGCTCTGGGGAGCATCAAAATTCATATACATGGTATTTCTGCCAATACATATCACCATAATCAAATCATGAGGAATATTCAGACAAACCAAAATTGAAGAACAATGTATGAAATAAATGGTCTTTACTTTTCAGAGTCAAGGGAATAGAAAACAAGAAAGCCTAAGGTACTGTTTTAATTTAAATGATAGCAAAAAGATAATGATAAAATGAAAAATAGGAATGAAGGAAGGGGGGAGGGAGGGAGGGAAGGAAGAAAGAAGAGACAGAGAGAAAGAAAGAGGAAGGAAGGAAGGAAGGAAGGAAGGAAGGAAGGAAGGAAGGAAACAAAGGAGAGGGAGGAAGGGAGAGAGGGGGAGGAGAAGAAAAAAAGGAAAAGGAAAAAAGAGGGAAAAAAAAACTATGACAATTAAACGCAATGAGTAATCCTGGACTGATCCAAGAGCAGACTTTTTTTTTCTTTTAACATAGGACATTAGTGGGACAAATGGAAAACTTGAATAAGGTCTGTATATTAGATAATAATACTGTAACAATGTTAATTACCTTATTTTGGAAAATTACACAATAGCTATATAGAAGAATATATTTGTTTTTAATATACGCTGAAATTTTTAGGAGTATGGGGGCATCATGTCTATAACATAAAAGCTCCCCCCCAAAAAAATGTAAATAATAAGAGAGGTAGAATGACAAAGCAAATGGGATAAAATATTAACACTTGGGTAATCTGGGCTAGGGGTTTTAAATATTTGTGGATGTTCTGATACTTCTTCCTTCCAGAAGTGAAGTCAAGCCTCTTCCTTTGATTTTGGGCTGGATTTAGTGATATACTTCTATCAAAATCAATACAACAGAAATGGTGGAGTAGAAATCTGAGATTATTAAGATCATTAAAGGCATTTTTCTCCCTCTCCCTCGACAGCTCATGTTCCCTTTCTCTCTCTCCCTTCCTTTCTCTGGAAAGCCAGCTGCCCTGCTGTATGAGCATCTGGATAGAGAAGTCCACACGTTGGGTGAGTCAAGGAACTAAAGTGTCTTATTAACAGCCATGAGTAGTTGAAAGCAGATTCTCTAAGACCTTCTGATGAGTGCAGCACCAGTCAACAAATTGACTACAACCTCGTGAAAAATTCTAAACCAGAAACACTCAGCTAAAGTGCGTCCAGATTCCTGACACGCAAGTCTCTATGTGAGAAAATAAATGTTTGCTGCTTTAAGGGACTAAATTCTGGGGTTTATAAATAAAATTAGGTTAATATAATCTGTGAAGGGTTTGTAGAAATTCTTTAAGCAATTCTGTATCTTTTTCTGTCAGTCTGAAATTATTTCCAAATAAAATGTTGAAAAAAAAGAAAAAATCTGGAAAAGTGTTACATATGACAGATTTTCCAGTCACCATGTCATGGTAGTAAAAATAGTCTCTTGTTCATCTAGAGACTTGCTGGCTTCTACCAATTTTTTCTCAGCATTGATTGCTTCTCTTTATTTAGTCTGTAGAACAGCACTAAAGAATGTCACCTCACACAAATGTTCTTTTTCCTTATTCAAATATGTATATATACATTTCAGTGTGTGAAAGTGAAATATGCTATAGACTTTAATCTTTAGAGTTTCAATTATTTTCAAAAGTACAGAAAACTATCTTATTCCCTTCACACTTTGAAAAGTTTACTCTGTACATGAAGTGAATTCCTGTCTCCTTACCAATAACAGGTAAAAATAGCCCTTGAGAAAAATTCTCATACAACCTATATCCTGCCAGCATAGAACAACCAAAAGAGAAACCTTTCTTTTTTTATGGATTAACATTTGCGTCCAGGAATCTATCATGGTACATTTCTATATTAGATGCTCAGTAAAAGTAGCATGAATGGTTTAAACTTTTATACTTCCAAGCATCATTTCATGCTAAGTCCTCTGCTTTCAATTACAAAACAGAACTCAGAAATTACTTAAGTAATTAAATTTATTATTTTAACTTTGAAAAAAGTTATCTTGACATTTAAGACTCAATGTTTTCCCCAGTTTTATTGGATATAGTCCCATTATGAAACCCTTTGTGAATTCTCCTAAACTGAATATATCATCTTGCCCTGGCTAAGTTTCCCTCATTGTGACTTTCGTTAGAAATACTACTATATCAACACTGTCATGTCAAATAACGTTCTGTAACTGCAATTTCAGAGATTTTCAGTCTAAGTTCTACATTGAAAGCATCTGAACTTCTTTGCTTTGTTCTTTTATTATGGATCTTTTCCTAAAGAGGCCAGATAATGATATCAGTCCTACTCCTTTTCTTTTTCTTTCTCAAAATACTTTTCAAAATTTAATGTTGTTTGGGTCTTTAAAGATGGTCTGAAGAATCTATATTTCTGCTGCAGTAACGATTTTATATACAATGTTAGAATTATTTTTCTGTTCAATTTTCACAGTTTCTCTTTGCCTTTGCATGTTGCTTACTTAAAGTCCTTCACAAATCCTTTCCTCAGATATAAATATCCAGGCAAGGCTGAGGTTTGGTTCACAGCCATGTATCCAAGTCCAAGCATCTAACAAGCACCAATCCAATAAGGGGTATGCAGAACACACTGGGAAACTTGCCAATCTTTGCATTTATGCTTCACCATATTGATAGATGAAATGTATTTTAAAAACTGCAATCTTTAATTCTATAAAGGCATTTATTGTAACTGATACCATGCCTACTACTTTAACTAAGACATATCATGTTATAAAATATCACTTTCTCCATGTTCTCCTCTTCTTTTTTTTCTTTAGGGCGCCTGGGTGGCTCAGTGGGTTAAAGCCTCTGCTTTCGGCTCAGGTCATGATCTCAGCGTCCTGGGATCGAGGCCCGCATCGGGCTCTCTGCTCAGCAGGGAGCCTGCTTCCTCCTCTCCCTGTCTCTCTGCCTGCCTCTCTGCCTACTTGTGATCTCTCTCTCTCTGTGTCAAATAAATAAATAAAAATCTTTAAAAAAAAAAAAATAAAAAAAATAAAAAAAAATAAAAAAAAATAAAAAAATTTTTTTATTATTAACATAAAATGTATTATTTGTTTCAGGGGTACAGGTCTGTGATTCATCAGTCTTACACAATATACAACGCTCACCACAACACATACCCTCCCCAACGTCCATCACCTGCTACCCCATGCCTCTCATCCCCGTCCCCTCGAGGAACCTTCAGTTTGTTTCCTGAGATGAAGAGTCTCTTATGGTTTTTCTCCCTCTCTGGTTTCGTCTTGTTTCATTTTTTCCTTTCTTCCTCTATGATCCTCCACCTTTTTTTCCCAGATTCCACATATCCGTCAGATCATATGATAGTTGTCTTTCTCTGATGTTCTCCTTTTCTTTTAATTTTTTCTATTTGTTTATTGAATGATATTGTAATAAATTGGAGCAAGGCTTTATATTTATGTGCTTTTATTATACTTATCATTACCATTAATATTTTGTTTATCCCAGTACCCTAATCATGTTCTACTATTCACTCTTGACTAAATTACATGTACTCAATTCATCTTCTATATGTTTATATTCATTTAAAAGTATATATGAAAAAAGTACATAGATGACCTTATACATAAGTCTCATTTTTTCTTATTGTTATTTAAATTACGCTTTCGGATTTATATCTACTGCAAAATTTTACTATGTATTTTTTTCATTTCCCTAGTGATAAATTCCTCTATTTCTCCATCTTTCTGCTCCTACATACAGCTACACAAGGAATACCCCTTAAAATATATTTTCTAGAGTTCTTATGGCAGAGTTATATGGAATATATACCAGTAAGTAACACATTTATTTTCATTGTGTATTTCTAGATTGTTCTCCAAAATGGCTATATAACTCTCCATTTATTCAGCTTTTCTATTATGATAAACTTGTGAATTCTTTGCAAACTTAAGTATCAACACTGTGTTTAGAAAATCAAGCCATATTCCAGTGTAAAATGGCTATTTAATAATTCTAATTGCTATATAAAACTTCCTGATAGGACACATCACAATTTGGTTATCCATTATATATAAAAGGAATTTTGAAAAAAAAATACAAGGAATTTTGATAGTTTTTATGTTTTTTTTTTTAAAGATTTTATTTATTTATTTGACACAGAGTGAGAGAGAGATTACAAGTAGGCAGAGAGGCAGGCAGAGAGAGAGGAGGAAGCAGGCTCCCTGCTGAGCAGGGAGCCTGATGCGGGCGCTGAGATCATGACCTGAGCTGAAGGCAAAGGCTTTAACTCACTGAGCCACCCAGGCGCCCAGAATTTTTTTTTAATTGTAACTAATGATAATAGAAAAAATTGTTTCTTTTTTTGGTCTCTTTGGCTATTACATCTAATTTTTAATGTTGTCTTATAGCTCTATTGAAGTTCTGCTTTCACCTATGTGAGGAAAACATTCAAAATATCTAGAATTTGAGTAGGTATTAGACCTAACCATTCTCTATTTTAACATGCAGTTTTGCATCCTATTTGTTTGTATCAATGGACTATATTTAATTACTAAGTTAAATGGGATTTAATGCTTACTTTGCCACCTCAAAGGAAATAGGAAGCAAACTGATATTTTAGAACCTGATAATATTTTAGATACATATATATCTCAAAGTCAAAAATAGAAATTAAAATATACCATTTCATTCTGGAGTTTATTACTCAAAGCTGTAAGTCATTCTCTTGCCATAAAAAAGTTTGGGGAAAGGAAGCAAAAAAAAAAAAATGCTGCACTAATGTTGAAAAACACTAATGCTGAGAGACAGGATGCCTATGTCACCATCGTGGTGTCTAGAGCTTTAGCTTATAAATGTCTAGAAGTAACGTAGAATGTGTTCTGACTTCTGAGAATAAATTTAACAGAGTTTGCCTTTAATTTGCATTGTGCTTCCTGTTATTGGGTAAAAAGTACAGTTGCAACATTGTGACTGTCTTTCTTGCATTGCACCACAAATATGAAAAAACTTTAGTACCTGTTAGCATAAGAATATGTCACTTTTTTGTGTGTCTGAGGCCACTGTTGTGTAAAGTGAGTGGACTTGATGCTTCTTGAATATTATTTTAAAAGCTAGCATAATTTACCTTTCTCTTTATTCCCTTAATGTTAGGAAAGATATGGATGGATACCATTTCAAATGCTTGCATGTTACTTCTGGGAAAATTATATGGGCTTTAGAAAATAATTTACTCAAGATTACTAATAAAACAAAATCTAGACATCAGGGCAATATCGGTGCCAAATTTATCATTAAACTACAAAACTGAATATAGTACATGCTATTAGCACTAAAACCCTTCGAACTACAAACTGAGTACCTTTTTATTTTTCGGACTCTTTCCTATGGAATGAAAAAATAAGAGACTGAATTAAAAACATAACAAGATCCCAACAACATGTTCTTTCTTCCACATATAAAAAGTATAATTAACTCGAACAAATATCAGTAGACATTTTTTAAAATAAGCCTAGAATTTTATTTCTTTATTCTAGTACTTTGGGACTTTGGGACTCAGTTTTTATATAAGATAACCAATAGTAAAAAATCCGTTTATAAAGTATTTTTCTTTACTCACAGAAAATAGAATTATATAAAAAGCACTAAAAGGGGGGCACCTGGGTGACTCAGTCAGCTAAGCATCTGACTCTTGGTTTGGGCTCAGATTGTGATCTCAGGGTTGTGAGATCAAGCCCTACCTCGGGGTCCATGCTCAGCGCAGCACAGAGTCTGTTTCAGATTCTTTCTCCTTCCCTCTTTTCCCTTCTCCCCCTCTCCCCGCTCCTGTGTGCCCTCCCTCTCTCTCTAAAATAAATAAATAAATAAATAAATAAATAAATAAATAGTGTGTGTGTATATTAATGTATATATGTATGTGTATATATATGTATATATGTTTTTTGTTTTTTGTTTTTTTTTTAAGAAGCACTAAAAGCCATAAGAGATCTCAGGAAACAAATTGAGGGTTGCTGGAGGGGAGGGGAGTGGGAGGGATGGCTGGGTGATGGACATTGGGGAGGGTATGTGTTGTGGTGAGCATTGTATATTGTGTAAGACTGATGAATCACAGACCTGTACCCCTGAAACAAATAATACATTATGTTAATTTTTTAAAAAAAAGCACCAAAAGAATTGTAGCATGAGAACTACTGCATTGCATGAAACATAAAGTCATATTATTAATGAAAAACTTATTTTTTATTCAGTATACATACTCTCAGAAGAAGCAAAAAGTAAAGATAATGATACATTTACACAACTGAGTTATTGGGACACTATTCCCCAACCCCACCCATTCCAGTCTGTCCCCTTTTGAGTACTGAACTTGGCCAAGAGCCAAGAGAGAATCCAATTACAACAAATCTGGATTATCATAAAGTATATTAATGTAGGGCTTTACTGGGATTTGATAGATGCCCATGAACNGACACTATTCCCCAACCCCACCCATTCCAGTCTGTCCCCTTTTGAGTACTGAACTTGGCCAAGAGCCAAGAGAGAATCCAATTACAACAAATCTGGATTATCATAAAGTATATTAATGTAGGGCTTTACTGGGATTTGATAGATGCCCATGAATTGCACATATAACTAAATATTTCTACATCTACTTTCAAAATGTGTTCATAGTAATTAAAACATACATATATGATTTCAAATGTATAAATGCAAAGCAACTTTTTTTTTTAAGATTTTATTANACTGAACTTGGCCAAGAGCCAAGAGAGAATCCAATTACAACAAATCTGGATTATCATAAAGTATATTAATGTAGGGCTTTACTGGGATTTGATAGATGCCCATGAATTGCACATATAACTAAATATTTCTACATCTACTTTCAAAATGTGTTCATAGTAATTAAAACATACATATATGATTTCAAATGTATAAATGCAAAGCAACTTTTAAAAGGTATTCATTTGAATACAAACTTGGTGTTTTACAGCAATAAAAGGAAGCAAAATAAAGACCTGAAAATGGTTGTTCTTTATTAATGCTAAACTTTTTTTGTAATCAGTCAATGGTTTCAAGACTTCTGACTAGAGATAATTCGTAACTCATGTATCATTGTGAAGATCCCATTAACGATTTTCAGAATCCAGGAAAGCAAGAAAGAAAAAAATTAAATTACTGAAGGAAATAACCATGTGACTAAAGCAATAAACATATGTCTCTTTAGAGCTCTGACCTTGTATTTGATTCTTCTTTAATTTGATTAAAGGTGGTAAAATATTTTGTAAATAGATGGTTTCTGTCTAGTGTATATATATCATTGACTACTTCGATTACTTAAAAGCACTTTGATTATTTTTTAAAATATTTAAATATTTTAATGTAAACTCCATCAGTATGCTATTAAGATAATTTAATGTGGCAAACTACAAATCACATAAACTTTTTTGAGATGTTTCTGTATTAAAAGAAATGATGATACACACTTGTTATTGAGTTATAACATGAGACACAAAGGCTTACTGACATTTAACTATTCTTTTTATTAATTACCTTTTAGAAACAATGAGTTTCTAAAAACTTTCTACCATAAATATCCTTGCAAAATGTGTCCCTCAAAGTCTAGGGAAATGGTCTAGACAATTTTCCTTCTTTGTTGACTTCTCTGTAAATGAAGATTTGGTCTCAATGGGTCAACATACTACTACTGGTCAGAATACTATATAATTCTGTAATCTACACATTTAATTCTTCCTCTAGTCATTATAATTCTCCAATTTTTAAAAACTCAGAATACATGTATTTTTTTTTTAGAAAAGTCAAAGGCAGAAATTAACTAAGAGCTTAAACTGATGAATTAAAGCAGGAATGTTCTCAGGTGCCTGGGTAGCTCAGTCAGTTAAGTGTCTGCCTTTGCTTCAGGTCATGATCCCAGGGTCCTGGCATCATCAGCTCCCAGCTCCCTGCTCAGTGGGGACCCGCTTCTCCCCCTTCCTCTGCCCCTCCCTCTGCTCTCTCTCTCCCAAATAAATAAATAAATAAATAAAATCTTTAAAAAAAATAAAAATAAATAAAGCAGGAATGTTCTGCAAAATTAGCTTAATCACAAAGATGCAAATACACCTTGCTCATTTAAAAAATTGAATCAAATTATTCCTTTTTCATCTTTATAATAAATCATACACAATCCTGATATTTTAGATTATTGTATCTACATGGAGCTTGTCTCTCTATTAATTTACAGAAGAAAAAACTGATTCACAAATTCAGTCTTTAATTCTTTTTAATCATGGGAGCACTAAACACCAAAATATTTCTCCTCATAAGTGAAATTAAAAAGTGCTAATTCAAAAAAAATTTTTTACATGCTTAGGAAAAATCCCACTTATAGCACTGCCTTTCCTAACTATAAGAGATACACAGCATTTTCCTAATAGCTCCAATTTTAACATGATTATTCCTATTTTTGGTTGAATAACCTATAGTGACTTTTTATCCTGTGCCATTACTTAGGCTTCTAGGAAAATCCTTTTAATCTTAAATTATATTCTTTATTTTAAAAAATATGTCATATATTTTTGTTACTATTTCTATTCTGTTTTCCTTAATTATGTGTTGAAAGTTGAAACATTAATAATAAATACAGACTCATGCCAATTCCCTAATGAATTCTAACAATATATAAAACTTGATTCAGAGTAAAAGCAAGAGTAGTCTAAAAAACAGTAAGAACACTGACTTCTAGGTTTACCATCATTTATCTCCTGCATTATCGTAATAGACTTCTCATTGTCTTCCCTGCTTCTACATTGTCGTATTATAGACTATTCTCTATATATGTGATGCAATTTTGCCAGTTCTTCTCTTTCAGCACTTAAAATGTTGTGCCACTTCTTTCTGACCTCTATAATTTCAGATAAGAAATATACTCTTATTTAAATTGATATTCCTCTACACATAAAGGTCATTTTTCTCTGGCTGTTTTTAAAGTGTTTTATCTTTAGTATACATAACTTAATTAGGATATACCTTTATGGGTATTTCTTTGGATTTATTCTATTTAAATTTCTCTGGATTTCTTGAATGCACAGGTTTATGTCTTTTTCCAGTTTTGGTAAAGAGGTCAGTCATTATTTCTTTGAATATTTTTTTTAAAGATTTTATTTATTTATTTGACACAGCGAGAGAGAGAGATTACAAGTAGGCAGAGAGGCAGGCAGAGAGAGAGGAGGAGGCAGGCTCCCTACTGAGCATGGAGCCTGATGCGGGCCTCGATCCCAGGACCGTGGGATCATGACCTGAGCTGAAGGCAGAGGCTTTAACCCACTGAGCCACCCAGGCGCCCTTCTTTGAATATTTGTTCAGCCCCACTCTCTACTTCCTTCAGGGATTCTGATAATAATAATACCAAGCTATGAGTATTATCTTACAAGTCCCGGGGGCTCTGTTCATTTCTTCTAAATCATTTTTCTCTCTGTTGCTCAGAGTAAGTCAACTATTGATCTGTCCTCCAATTCACTTACTCTATCCTCTGTTGTCTCCACTCTACTATTAAGCCCATCCAGCAGGGTTTTTTTTTTTTTCTTACTATTTTGTTTTTCAGTTATGCAGTTTCCATTTCATTTCTTTTATATATAAATTTCCTTTTCATTGTTGTTTTCTTTTTTTCATTTGTTTCAAGAGAATTTGTAATTGTTGAAGCAACAAATAATTATAAATGAACAGACCCTCAGGGATACTTTAAAATATATAAAAATAAAACAGGTACACAAATTGAAATATAAAATAATTTGTATTATATCCTACATATTTTGGGTATTACAAATTTTTAGTGAGAGTTTCATTATGCATGTTTTACTTGTTTGTACATAAACATTTTTCCCTGCTAGTCAATGAAGTCTTTGATCAAAGATATTAGTGAATTACTTTTCTTTCTTACCCCTTCAGTATGTAACATACTACTTTAACAGAAGATATACTAGAGAAAACTTAATTTGTTCTACTGAAACCTACATATTCTTTAATGAACTTTTTGCTTTATAAAATTCCAAAAAAACAAACCTCACTTTACAAATTATTTAAAGCACTTGGTTTTTTTTTTTTTAAAGATTTATTTATTTATTTATTTACTTATTTATGTAAGAGAGTGCTAGGGAGGGGGAAAGGGAGAAACAAGCAGACTCCGGGCTCAGTGGGGTTTGATCTCACAACCCTGAGATCACTACCTGAGCCAAAACCAAGAGTCAGATGTTTAACTGACTACACCACCCAGGCACCCCAAAATTGTTTCATTGTTTTTTAAAGATTTTTTATTTATTCATTTGAAAGACAGAGACAGAGAGAGCACAGCAGGGGGAGGGGCAGAGGGAGAAGGAGGAGCAGCCTGCTGAGCTGGAAGACCAACATGGGGCTCGATCCCACAACCTGGAGATCACAACCCAAGCTGAAGGTATACATCCAACCGAGCAACACAGGCACCCCCAAAATTATTTCATTTTGTTTCAACTAAGTAGTAACACAATCCCAAATAATGTGAAATTAAATGTAAAATCAAATGGAGGTACATTATTAAAAAAAGTATTCTTAATTTTATTTGAGTCAATCTTCATCAATGAAAATGGCATTTATGATAACTATGCAGTAAGTTTACATTTGGTCTCATTTTTATTGAAGTAGTATAAAGAGAATTTTTACTGTTCATTTTTCATTGCAAAGCCTTGAGAAAAGTTGGATGATGAAATAAGATTGTTCATCATCACAGTGTACTTGAGCACCATGATATGGACAAAATATAGTTCTGTGTTAATAAAAACAGCATTACCAAGATATGTACATAGGTATGTATTTATTTATGCACATACATATATTTGCATATATGTTTATACATACACACGTGTATTTTACACATATATAATATATACGTATACTATATATGGAATATATGGAATACATGGGTGGTACAGTTTGATAAATGTCTGATTCTTGGTTTCAGCTCATGTCATGATCTCAGGGTCTTTCTCCCTCTCCCTCTGCCCTTCCTGCTCATGCTTTCTCTCTCTAAAATAACTAAATATTTTAAAAAATAAAAATATATAGAATACATATGATATAACACATGGTGTGTGTGTGCATGTGTATGTGCATGCACAGAAACTCCTTTAACTAAAATAATTATTCAGTTATAGTCTAAAATGCTTTCTGTGTCCCATATATAAATTCAGAAGTAAATTATGTTGTTGCCCAAATTTTTACATAGTATAAAATAGTATTTGAATAAATATTTGGCACAAGAAATCCTGTCAAGCCATTTTCATGGTTGAAAAGAAATCCATTGAGAGCTCCTGAAGTCTAAAGAAAAAAAAGCAGAAAAAATAATAATAGTCTAAGACTTTATATAATCACCTGCTTTTGAAAATCATAATCCTCTACCTGAGTTTTATGATGCATATTTATCAGTTAAGGGGAAATAAGTGTATACTACAAAAGTCTACTAACTTAAGGCTTAGCTTAATTTGAATTCAAATTATTAAAAATAATTCTTTTATATGTCATGCTTTTTTTTTCTTTCTTTTTTTTTTTTTGCTGACTTACTTTAAGGCATCTAACTATCATTTCCTTTGTGAACTGCCATGAGAAGAAAGTAAAATTTTCCTGAGGCACCTCTTAAGAGAAATCTCATTAACTTTCCACAGGAGTTCCTAATGAAGATAATCACAATGAAATGCCTGTTTGCACTGGAACCCAAAATCCCTATCAATGAAAATTTCTGAATTTTTTAAAGGATTAATATATACTTAGAATAGGTTTACTTGTCTAAAATTTACCATACTTTATTATAAAATGGCATAATAATGTGCAGGGCTATAAATCTAGGATATGTGCAGATTGCTGCCATGGCCAGACTTCTATTCTCAGCAGGAAAGAACACAGCACATTTATTAATTGATTCCTTGTTTATTATAAAACAGACATTTTTTATTAGACCTCTTATCCTCATCAGAAGCATTTACTACCTAATGTGCAGATTAGGAAAAATATGTAAAATTCAAGCATACTGTTTAAAACTGGCACTTTTTAAGAAACTGCAAATAAGTTAAAACTTTTCAACATAAAATATAATTTGAATTTGTATTTGTTTCTTATTCCTAAACATATTCATGTATCCATAAACCAACACTTCTTTTTTTTTTGGAAGATTTTATTTATTTATTTGACACAGAGAGAGAGAGATCACAAGTAGGCAGAGAGGCAGGCAGAGGAGGAAGCAGGCTCCCTGCCGAGCAGGTAGCCCGATGCGGGGCTGGATCCTAGGACCCTTAGATCATGACCTAAGCCTAAGGCAGAGGCTTTAACCCACTGAGCCACCCAGGCACCCCATAAACCAACATTTCCCAAAGCATGTTTTACAGCAAATTAATACCACTAACTCTGAAAAATTATTGAATGGATGATAAATACTGAGTTAAGTCAAGTAGGTTTTTATATTACTGAAATTCTTGGGATCTTTAATATGCTAATGAAATTTGTGAATATCAAATATACATATTTTCCAAATGCATTTGGCCAGAGAAATAGTCACTTGTTCTTCCCAAACCCCCAATCATTATCTCAGTGGATGAATATTCTGGGAAACCAGTTGCAGAAATGTTGCTCTAGAAAAATAATTTCCTTTAAGTTAGCAAAGCTTATTCTTTTTTATTTGATAATTCACTTAGGAGAGTATTAGAAACCCTCCAATAACACACATACACCTTCATTATTCCCCTATGCTCACTGTACCATCTTTTTCCAGGCATTGTATCTGGGTGCTATCGGTTTTATCCTTTTTGGCACCAAGCAGAAAATCCTCTTCTCATTTTAGATTTTATCCCCTTGATCAGAGCACAGCAGCCGACTTCTTTTACAACTATTAGCACATTCTTTCAATGGCAGCATTCCGAAGCCTCTTCCAGGTAATTAAGTGTATGAAATTTGATGCTAACATTGAAAAGGCATGCTAGCCCTAAGAATAGCTAACTTAAGGTCCTGACTCCACCTCTCTTTATAACCTTGAACAAATATTTAACCAATAAAAATATTACCTTCTTCATTTTTAAAAAGGCCATCATGATAGTAACTACCTCACAGTGTACTTATGAGGATTAAGAGATGCAATGCATATAAATTCTCTTTATATTAACACAGTAGAGACCATAGAGTAAATGTTTGATACATGGCAATTTTTAGTACTGGTTCTGTCAATATTTCCATTCTTTCAGGTAGTATAGCTAGAATTGTTACATACCACCCAATAGTAAAGCCTTTCTCCAAAGCCTTAGAAATCTTCCTCAGTTATCTGTGTATGTGTAGTTTTATAAAAGTAATATAATGCTCATCAAATGGTTGTTCGTATTTGTACTGATGTGGGAAACGAAGGCAGAAGAAAAATTAATAAATTTCCTTACTACTTACAGCCCATTGACAAGTCCCTGAAACAGGCAAAGTGACATTCCTCTAGGGACTCAATTGCCTGGATGTTGACACTCTGCTAAGGGCAAAAGGCAATCCCAACCCTCAGGATCCTGTAAGTCTACTTTAACATATAAAAACTCCTTTGGAAACTTCCTTTATCTCTTGGCAATCATCCCCCAAGTATATGACACACCTTCATATACATCTGAAGGGTATCACTGAGTAAGGAATAGGCAAAGCAAGGTAGGGAGAGATAAGTAGTGGACTAGGTGATCAGGCTCACCAAAAATCTCAGAAACGCTGTAACGAAATCAGAGATAAGGGAACAAACCAGACCACCCTGCCCTGAGCATAAGAAATGGCATCTTTTACAGCATTTACATTGTGACCAACAAAGAATAACCAGACCCCAAAAAAGAAGTAAGCCATTAAAGATGTTATCATCAGTCCTTACTCAAACCAAGATGTCACAATAATAAGGCCACAAGCTCCCTGGTCAGTTCTAAATAAAAGACTGTCAGTGGAGGCCCATATAATGTGGCAACCCAATCAGGACCCTTCTCACTGTTGAGAGCTTTCTCTGTATCCTTGCTTAATAAAATTAATAAATAAAATTGCTCACTCTCCTTTGTCCTCAATATTCATTCTTGGACTCCGTGAGACAAGAACCTCGCTCTCCCACTTCATTATCATCAACATCTATCATGGTACTCAACCTATAACAAGTGCTTAAAACTACTAAAAAAAAAAAAAAAAGAATGACCATGGATATAAATGCACAAAATGATGGGAATTTTGTGAAAAAAACAATTATTATTCTAAACACTTGTAAATCTACTGTTATATCCACATCTAATATCATTTTTTCCTTCTCAACCATGTAAAAAAAAATCTGAAATTCAACAAGTTCATAAAATTTAGTTAAGTAAAGAAACATTAAATATTTAATAAAGTGTTTTTATTAGCAAATAACATTTTTGCTTATGGTGAAATTCTTTTGCTTACACGTCAAAATCATGTATTTGACATTTGTTACTTGTATTTTAAATTACTTTGTATTTGAATTATAAACTACAGAGGATGTTCTGATTTCCTGATTAGTATGTTATTTGCCTTATCTATCATTGTTTTTGATAATTTCAAGAAATCTCCCTTTTCTAACATTTATGTGCTTTTTAACCCTTTATCTGAGTTTAAAATAATCCAAGTGTTGTATGTGCCCTTACTATTTGCTCATTATAATATAAAAATTTCAGGAACAAAACAAATGAACAAACAAAGAGGCAAAAAAGCCCAGACTCTTAAATACAGAGAACAAACTAGTGGTTGCCAGAGAGGAGGTGAAGTGGGAAAATGGCTGAAATTGATAAAGAGGATTAAGAGTACACTTGTTGTAATGAGCCCTGAGCAATGTACAGAACTGTTGAATCATATGGTATACACGAAACTAATTAAAAAACTCTATGTTATTTATACTTCAATAAGAGTACACACTATAAACTTCCAAAACAGTCTTCAATATAGACTTCTATATAACTTTTACATTGATTAATAAAGAGTATAATAATGATAGATTAAGAGGTGCCTGAGTGGCACAGTTAGTTAACTGTCCAACTCTTGGTTTCATCTCAGGTTATGATCTCAGGGTCATAAGATTAAAGCCCCATTTCAGGCTCCACACTCAGAGTGGAGTCTGCTTGAGATTCTCTCTCTCTCTCTCTCTCTCTCTGTCCCTGCCACTCATGAGCTTTCTCTTTCTCTCTAAAATAAATAAATAAGTAATTTTTAAAAAATAATAGATTAAGGCTGAAAGAACTGTGAGACAAAAATTCTCTGAGGCAGTACAAAGGGAAGCTCTAAATCAGAGGAGATAAAAAACAAGGACACTATAGGAGTATGAAGCTTCTAGTGTTGATGGTTTAAGAAACATTAAGCAGAGTATAACTGCTACCCAAAATTAACATGAATCCTCATATTAAAGGCTTATTTGCCTCAATCCCTAGTATCTGATAAAACATGTCTGGCTTTAAATAAAAAAATCAAAAATCATGATAAAGGCAAGAAAAAACAGGCTGACCAGATAAAGCAAACATCAGACTTAACAGATACTGGAATTATCAGACAGAAGAATTTAAGATAACTGTAATTCATACATTAATGATTTTAATGGAAAAAGGACATTAAAATATAAGCAGAGAGATGAAAACTCTAAAAAAACAACAAAAGGAAATTATAGAAATTAAACTTCCAATAGCAGAAATGAAGAATGCCTTTAACAGAATCATCAGTAGACTTCAAATTGTTGAGTAAAAAATCAGTGAGCTTGACGTTGCCCAGGAGAATCTTCCCAAACTGAAGTGCAAACAGAAAAAAAAGAAAGCAAAACAATACAATCAAGAACTATGAAAAATAGCAAACTATATAAAATAGTACACAATTAGCATACAAGAAAGAGAAGAAAGAATGGAACAGAAGAAATATTTGTAGTAATGATAGCTGAAAACTTTTTACAAGGACAGACTCTAAACCTTAGATCTACAAAGCCCAGAGAACACCAGGAAAAATGCCAACATATACACACACACACACACACACACACACACACACACACACACACACTTTCAAAGACATTATATTCAAACTGGAAAAAGAAGAAAAAGAAAATCTTGAAAGATGCGAAAAAATAAAATAGCTAACCTGAAGAGGAACATGGGTAAGGATTATAGCAGGCTGCTTATAAGATCAGAAACCATGCATGGAAGAGGAGAGTAGATCTAAATATTTTGACTGTTGAAAGAAAAAAACATCGTAAGTCTAGAATTCTGTCTAGCCAAATCATCCTTCAAAACTGAAAAAGGAATAATTTCTCAGGAAAATAAGAACTGAGGGAATTCATCTCCAACAGACCAGCTGTGAAAGAGATGTTGAAAGAAGTTCTACATAAAAAAAGTTCTATATAAAAAGAGATCTACATAAATAAAGAGGGTTGGAAAAAGAATAAAAAGAAAACATTATTTTGTTAATACGTGATTTAAAAGATAACTGTTTAAAGCAATAATAGTAACAATCTACTGGGCAAATACAGCATATAGCATAGGGTAAAATAAAATAAATTATAGCAATGTTATAAGATGAGAGAATGGAATTGGGAATACCTTAATACTCATGAATTAGTACAGTGTCATTTGAAAGCAGGTTTAGATTAGCTAAAACTGTATATTGTAAATTTGAAAACAATTTTTTTTTAAAAATTGGAGTGTAATTATGTTGGTAAGAAAGGAGAGAGAATGAAATTATATACCAAAGAAGTCAGAAAAAGAAGAGAAAAAAAAACAGAATAAATGCAATGCATAAAAAACAGTTATAAACAGTAAGTATTAAATCAAAATATATAATTAAAAATTTAAATGGAAATAGTCTAAATACACCAATGAAAAGACAAAGAATGTCAGGGTAAATAAAATATTTACCCAACAGGGCGCCTGGGTGGCTCAGTGGGTTAAAGCCTCTGCTTTCGGCTCAGGTCATGATCTCAGGGTCCTGGGATCGAGGCCCGCATCGGGCTCCCTGCTCAGCGGGGAGCCTGCTTCCCCCTCTCTCTCT